>LR753915.1:62323-114912 GCA_902729485.2 Mus minutoides | reverse complement strand
AACTCAACCTCCAACAATCTAGTCTCTCCAAAAAACAACAAATGAATCCTCCATGCTACAAAGTTTGGCTGACTATTCCTGAACACAAACGCAAGATGGTGCAGCCTCCAGTACCTCAAAGAGACACTGCCCTAAATCCTATGTTTTATAAGTCTGGTTTCTAGGATAAGAATTGCATAGACTATTACCCAATTTAAACATATCTTTAGAGACCTGTCTCCTTGTGTTTACTTTTAAAACCATTCAGAAACAAAAATGAAATGGCTGCTGGACGTGGTGGCGCATGCCTTTAATCCCAGCACTCGGGAGGCAGAGGCAGGCGGATTTCTGAGTTCGAGGCCAGCCTGGTCTACAAAGTGAGTTCCAGGACAGCCAGGGCTGTACAGAGAAACCCTGTCTCAAAAGAAATGGCTGCATACATTTACTTATTTAAACCAACCAAAATTCTTAATTTTTCTAGCTGTAATTTCAAGAGGAGTACCTTGTCACCTGCTGAATCCAATAATCACAAGCACAGATTTTTTTTTTGTAAGAGAAACAGCCAGCAGTTCCCTTACCATAGAACTTGAGAAGCTGCCAGTCCCTTTAAGAGCGGCTTTTCAGAGAAGCTCCTGGCAGGGCTTCTCCAACTGTGCTAGACTCCTAACTACAGGTGTAGGGCTCCAAAGACCAACTGATACTGTTTATTTTTTATTTTTCTCCTTTTGTCTTTTTTTTGAAATGAGTTAAAACTAAATCAAGGGCTGAACAACCAGCAGATAAAGTTTTAACCTTTTTTTTTTGAAGGTGAAACAGAACAACAAACAATCAAACCACAAAACGAAAACAGACTTCACATAAAACAGTTTTGACGAATATGGACAATTGGTGCGCCAAGGACAGACAATAGACAGAGAGGAAAGAGAATTAGACGTCCCGAAGGGACACAGAACTAAGCATTTCTCCAGTAGGATCCAGTGAGGAGGCAGGATGTCTCCCGACCTACCCCGTTCCTAGGAGAGCTCTGAAATAGCTTACGTTCATTTTCCTTTTCTTTCACCAAATCATCCCCAGATAGTCGGAGAAGACTGCTTTTCTCAAACCCGTTCTCTCATATCTCAGTGTAAATTATCTCTAGTCAGGGTCCAAAGACTAAAAAGCACCTATGAGAATTACCTTCGCTTCTCTAGATTTTCACATAGCTCTAAACACATACACAAAACACATTTTACCTCTACCTTGTCCTTCTACAAGGTTTATTCACCGCTGGCCCAAATCCTTTGCACGTGCTTCCAATTCCCGAGGTGTCCTTCACTGTATCCTGCTTACTGGAGCTTCAACATTGTGGTGCCAATCTGACCAAGCCCACTCAGTCAGTCAACAGGTTCTCCAGTGCAGGAGCAAGGATTAAAAAGAAAAAAGACAGTTAGATAACATTGTAGCACGACCCCAGTCCATTCTGAGACTGAAGGCAAAGTTTTATTTACCAATCCACTTTTAAACCAATTTAATTACATGCAAGTATTTTGGGCAAGTAGTACAATAAGGAACTAGAAACAAGGCAACAGGACAGTTGTAAAAAGGGGCTTGTCATAGAAACTTGGGCCCACTTCCTTGTCCAAGCCCAAAATCTTTCCTGAAGCTTAGTTCCACCCTAAAACTAAAATTCCTGCTTTATCTTACTTCTCTTTTACAACCTAAAGTTAGCTTTTTGCTGAAACTTACTTCCTTATGTTGCCCTTATGTCAGATCTCTGCCTGAGCTTGCTCCCAAGGTCAGATTCCTGTCTCAAAGCCATTTCTTTGTCCTTGCCAGAGTCAGACTGCTGCCAAGCGGTACCCCAAAAGGCTTCCCACATTTACATTGTATCTATCATCCACCCCTCCCTCCATCTCTTCCCAAATTCTTGTTCTCTCTCTCTCTCTCTCTCTCTCTCTCTCTCTCTCTCTCTAACTCACAAGTCCAATGAGTGCTGCCTCTATGTTCATGGGAGTAAGGCCATCCTCCAGAGTGTGAGCAACCTGCCTTGCCCCCCACTACAGAACCTTTTAGAATTGCTAATTGAGTTTCTCTAACCTTTTTTTGTTTGTGGTGCTCAGATGTCTGTTGCACTTCTGATGGAAAGAAAAGGGCCTAGAAAGTTGCTCTTACTTGAGTATTGATTTTGGCTAATGATGTGTTCCCGTGGTGGTGCACTCCTTTAATCCCAGCACTCGGGAGGCAGAGGCAGAGGCAGAGGCAGGTGGATTTCTGAGTTCAAGGCCAGCGTGGTCAACAGAGTGAGTTCCAGGACAGCCAGGGCTATACAGAGAAACCCTGTCTCAAAAAACCAAAAAAAAAAGAAAAAAAAAGAAAAAGAATATCACTGAGCTTGAATATTTATGAACTACAGAAGAGATACCTCACCTCATATCTTAAGAGTTGTCAATACTTTCTGTAATAAACTAAGGATGACTTGGAAATTAAATGTCCTACGTAGAATAATGATCCAACTGATTCTTGTACTATCTAGAGAAACTGAAGACTTGAACTTGGTTTTCTATGGTCCAAGACTTCAACAGCCTCAGATACCAGTGTGAATCCTTTCTATGGGTAAATACGGATGGCCCACAACTGAAAACTTTCAGTTTTATGACAATGCTAATGTGACACATATTTAGTGGAAACGACACTTTAAATGCTTATCTTTCCCCGTGCTAATGGTTTATGCTATGCTACTCATTCAAGGTGCTGGGCACTCTCACGAGCTGCATCTCCATCCATCCATGATCTCATGAGCATAAACAACAGATGTTCTGCAGTGCACTATGTAGACAAATATCATATGTGGTAGTCAGAATCACTTGCTGTGATAAGTGTGAGAGAGAGAGAAACTTGAAGGGAGAAAAACCTCTGGTCATGCNTTTATGCTATGCTACTCATTCAAGGTGCTGGGCACTCTCACGAGCTGCATCTCCATCCATCCATGATCTCATGAGCATAAACAACAGATGTTCTGCAGTGCACTATGTAGACAAATATCATATGTGGTAGTCAGAATCACTTGCTGTGATAAGTGTGAGAGAGAGAGAAACTTGAAGGGAGAAAAACCTCTGGTCATGCCTCTAGTACTTGAGAGGCTGAGCCAGGAGGACCACAAACTATGTAGCTAGGGTTATGTAGTAAAATTCTATCTCAAACTTAAAAAAAAATAAATGGAGGGAACGCTTATTAGGGTTTACAGCTTTGGGGATTATAGGCCATAGTTGGCTGGCTTTGGTGTTTCTGGCCTATTGTAAGGCAGGACATAATAGAGGATGGTTGTGTTAGGACACAGATGCTCACCTCAGGGCATCAAGGATGCAGAGACAGCCAAAGAGAGGTCCTGGGCAATATATAGCTCCCCAAAACACATTCTCAGTGGCTTAGTTCTTCCAGCCTCAGATACATGAATGTAGTGATGATGTCAAAGTCTTCATGGTACAATCAACTCAGTTTTCATTTGTTTGTTTTTAGAGACAGGGCTTTTTTGTGTAGCCTTGGCTGTCCTGGAACTTGTTGTATAGGACAGCTAGATACAATCAACTCTTAATGGTTGACTGCAGCAGCTAGAAACCTAGCTTTCAACATAGAAGTCCTTTTGGGGGATAGCAGGAGTACTTACTTTATAGCCAAATGGTTACCCATATTTGATAAGTGTCATGGTTTGAATATGTCTGGCCCAGGGGGTGCCACTATTTGCAGTGCCTTGTTGGAATAGGTGTGTCACTGTGGGCGTGGGCTTTAAGACCCTCATCCTACCTGCCTGGAAGCCAGTCTTCCACTAGCAGCTTTCAGATAAAGATGTAGAACTCTCAGCTCCTCCTGTACCATGCTTGCCCAGATGCCACCATGCTCTTGCCTTGATAATACTTAAATGAACCTCTGAACCTATAAGCCAGACTCAAGTAAATGTTGTTCTTATAAGAGTTGCCTTGGTGATGGTATCTGCTCACAGCAGTAAAACCCTAGCTAATACAATAAGTTATGTGCATTTTGATTTATGATGTTGTTCTTTTTTTTTTTTTTTTGGTTTTTCGAGACAGGGTTTCTCTGTATAGCCCTGGCTGTCCTGGAACTCACTTTGTAGACCAGGCTGGCCTCGAACTCAGAAATCCACCTGCCTCTGCCTCCTGCTGGGATCAAAGGCGTGCGCCACCACGCCCGGCTTATGATGTTGTTCTACAACTCAACTATGACACTACTATTTAGAATACTGCTGAATTCCACAGATTAAAAGCTCAATTTCATCGGACTGCCTCCACTCTAGGGATCCATCACAAAACAGGAGCTATGACCTGTGCTTCTGGTTAGATATTTAGATCTCTATGATTTTAGGCTTACTAAATTACTGTGTGACATTATTCCTGGGAAGATGGAAACAAATGACTGGGGGGCAATTTGCAGTTAATGGTTGCTGGATACAATGCCAGTATTAATTGTCTACTTGACAGAACCTAGAACCATCTAGGAGATGGACTTTTGGATATGCCTGTGAGGGATTATCTGGATTAAGTTCATTGATGATGGAAGACTCATTTCAATTTCTGTTAGGACCATTTTCTGGACAGGAATCCTAGACAATTTAAGTGGAGAAAAAAGAACTGTGTAACTACTACCCTCTGCTTTCCACTTGTAGATACTGTGTGACCAGCTGCTTCATCTTGACACAGTATACGTTCTACCCTCTGCTTTTTAGTTGTGGATACTGTGTGACCAACTGGTTCATCTTGACTTCTTGTCTAGTGAACTTCTTCCTGGAACTGTGAGTCAGGATATTCCCTTCCTCCCTTAAGTGGCTAAAGTATTTTATCATATCATCAGGAAAAGTAGCTAAAACCCCAGGGGGTGGGGTGAGGTAAGATCTGGCAGTAGGAGTCACTTTCTTCAGTCCTATAGTCACTGGATAGGTGTCTATGCTCCAGTAAATAACCTCACATATATGTTAATACAAGCATATCTCTCTCTCTCTCTCTCTCTCTCTCTCTCTCTCTCTCTCTCATACACACACACACACACACACACATACACACAATCAAGGAGGCAGGGGGATGAGAGTAGTAGGAGATGAAAAACTACTTAAATTTATTATATAATTATATACATGTAAGAAACTATCAAAGAATAAATATCTTCAATAATATAAAAAATAAAATAAAATTGCTATGTAAAGTTACATGTGTGTTTTAGGGTTTCCATTGCTGTGAAGAGACACCATGACTAAGGCAACTCTTATAAGGAACAACATTTAACTGGGACTGGCTTACAGGTTCTGAGGTTCAGTCCATTTTCATGGTGGGAAGCATGGAATGGTGCTGGAGAAGCTGAGAGTTCTGCATCTTGATCTGACTGCAAACAGGAGAAGTCTGGCTCCCAGGCAGCTAGGACAAGGATCTTAAAGCCCATGCCCACAGTGACACACTCCCTCCAACAAGGCCATACCTACTCCAACAAGGCCAGAACTCCTAATAGTGCCACTCCCTGGGCCAAGCATATTCAAACCACTATAGCATGGTTGTGCACACCTAAAGACTCAGCACTTGAGAGGCCGAGGAATAGAATTTGAGGCCATAGAATACCTAGTAAGATCCAGCTTCAAAATAAAGCAAGCAAACAAGAAGCAGAGAAATGTGTATGTGTGTGTGCTCATTACAGCTAAATGTGTTAAAAGAAATGTTTGCATATAAAATAGCAATCTTTTTAATGATGCTTTATTTTGGTAGTTGTTCAAATAGATATAATAAAATCAGAGACAAAATAGTGTTTGTATCCATCTTCTAACAACCATAATTACTAGTTCAATGTTGTGAAGTTCAAAAGACAATTGGGAAAAGACCCCAGACTCCATTTAGATTATGATTAAGCAAATTTATTAAAGCTATTATTAGGGCCACAGTCTCTAATTCAAATCAAAGACCTACTGTGCAGAACTGTGTGAAGGAAGGGCTTGTAAAGGCAAAAACTCTAAGGTCTGTTTAGCACTGCCAGATCAGATGGTCAAGGTGGCCTCAAAACAGTCCTTGAATGTCTGCATTAGAAGTACAGAAACCAGCTGGGCGTGGTGGCACATGCCTTTAATTCCAGCACTCGGGAGGCAGAGGCAGGCGGATTTCTGAGTTCAAGGCCAGCCTGGTCTACAAAGTGAGTTCCAGGTCAGCTAGGGCTATACAGAGAAACAAACAAACAAACAAAAAAGTACAGAAGCCAAATCACAAGAAAATGGTTTCAGCTTCACATTCCTGGGTAGGGGTCAAGGGGTTGGGATTATGCAGAACTGTCTTTTAGGAACTTGAGTCAGAGACAAACTGGACCAAAATAAACACCTAAAACAAAATCATCATACAGCATTCTTTGGTTATCTAATCTACTTCCATTGACTCTAAATTTCTTTAGCTTTCCTGGAATCATGTAAACAAATTGTCAGATGTCACATAGTTTAATTCACATGCATTTATATATGTATGTCTAAATTAGATTATAAAATACCCTTAGATTTTTTAAAAAAATTACTTCATGTATTTTACTGTTTCACCTGTGTGTTGAATGAATAAGAAGAGCTCCCAGGAGGGAGCCTTGTTGGAGAATATGTATCCCTGAAGGTGGACTTTGGAGTTTCAAATACCCATGCTAAGCCCAGAGGCTCTCTCCCTTCCTGCTGCCTGCAGATCAAGATATACAACTCTCAAGCTCCTACCCCAGCACCATGTCTGTCTGCATGTCAGCATGCTTCCCACCATGGTAATAATGGACTGACCCTCTGAAACTGAAAGCCATCCCCAATTAGATGTTTTTCTTTATAGGGCTTACTGTGGTCACAGTGTCTCTTCCCAACCATAAAACCCTAATTAGTACACCCTGCATGTTTATATGTGCAACATGTGCATGTCTGGTGGCTGTAGGTCAGAAGAAAGTCTCAGATATCTTGAAACTGGAATTATAGATGGTTGTGAGCCATTATGTTGGCTCAAGGAACAAAATGTGAATCTTCGGCAAGAGCAGATTCAATGTAATTCCAATAAAAATTCCAGTACTAACAGAAATAGAAAAAAGTCTTAAGATTCATATGTAAGCACAGGAAAAGAGAGAGAGAGAGAGAGAGAGAGAGAGAGAGAGAGAGAGAGAGAGAAACAAAAACCCCAGATCCCCATTTTCACGGAGTCTCTTGGGACCCCAAGAGTTTCCTGCCTCCCTGTGGAAACAAACCTTTGAGGGTGTCCCAAGCTTGAAATTCTGCCCAGCCACCCATCCTAGATGGATCTGCCAACCACCCCAGCAACCCAGTTGTTCCTCAACTAAAGAATAGATATAGAAAATGTGGTACAAACAATGGGATAGTCTTCAGCTATTAAAAGGAATTTCACAGGTAAATTGATGGAACTCATCCTGAGTGAGGTTACCTAGACCAAAAAGATATACATGGTATGTACTCACTGAGAAGTGGATAGTAGCCAAAAAGTTCAGAATATCCATGATATACCCACAGACCCAAAGGAGTTAAGCGAGAAGAAAGGCCCAAGTGAGGGTGTTTAAATTTCACTTAGAAGGCAGAACAAAATAGTTATGGGAGGTAGAAGGAGGGAGGGGCTTGGGTGGGAGAAGGGAGGGCAAGGGGAATATGGGGACAGGATCAGGCATGGGAAGAGGTCCAGAGGGCCAGCGGAATAAATGTAAATTCCAAGCTACCCAGTGTTGGGGGTGGGGTGGAGGAATTCTCTAGGAAGTCCCAGAGACCTGGAATTGATGGAGGCTTCTAGATGATCTTAGCTAAAGTGACCAAAAGTGGTCATTTGGATATGGAACCTGAGGAGACCACTTCCAATAACCAAACAGGAACCCCCAGTGGAGGAATGGGGGCACCAACCTACCTTCAAAACTGTTGACACAAAATTGGTCCTGTTTAAAGGAAATTCAGGGATAAAGCTGGAGCAGAACCTAAAGGAATGGCCTACCAGTAACTGGTCCATTTTGAGTCCCATCTCATGGGCAGGCACCAATCTCTCATACTATTAATGATGCTATGTTGTACTTGCAGATGGGAGCCTAGCATGGCTGACCTCTGAGAGGCTCTACCCAGCAGCTGTCCAGGATAGATGTGGATATCTATAGACAAACACTGGATGAGGTTGTGGACTTCTTCGGAAGAGTTAGGGGAAGTGATAGAAAGGCCCTCAAGGAGGTGGCCCACAGGAAGACAAACAGTGTCAACTAACCTGGATCCCTGGGTGCTTCCAGAGACTAAGCCACCAGCCAAAGAGCATATACAGGCTGAAATGAGGCTCCCAGCATGTACATAGTATGTACGGGCTGAACCCAGGCTCCCAGCATGTACATAGCAAAGGGCTGCATTGTTTGGCCCATGTGGGAGAAGATGGGCCTAATCCTGCAGAGCCTTGATGCACCAGGGAGGGCAATGCTGGGGAGAGGGTCTGCCCCTTAGGGATGACCTCAAAGGGTGGCAGCATTGAGGATATAATTAATTAATTAATTAATTAATTAAAAAACAATCCCCCCAAATCCCAGACACTCAAAGAAACTCTTAGCAAAAAGAACCATACTAGACAAATTACCATTCTTCAATTTGCTCTATACTAAAAATTTCGGTATAGTAATATGTGGGGCATTGGGCTATACAAAGACAGTCTGGTCTCCAGTCTAGCTGAGGTCTGAACCCTGGGACCCGGTAGTGATAATTCACCTACATGGGATGGAAGGAGATCTCTCATGTCTCCTGGAACTCTGGCTCCTGTTGAAGTTACTGCCCCCACAGCCCCCACAGGAGAAGCATGGCTAGCAGTCCCAAAGGCAATGTCCCAAGCTTCTGACCTTCAGGCTAAACTCCTCCCCAATTACCTAGCAACTGTAAAGATAGCAGCATACCTTAAGAAGGGCTATTTGGCCCCTCCTCACTCTCTTGCTCTTACTTCTCTTACTCTCCTTACTTTCTCCTCTTCTCTCTCTCTCTCTCTCTCTCTCTCTCTAGCCTTTTTTCTCTCTTTCTCTTTCCCTCTTCTCTCCTCTTGGCCATGGCTGGTCTCTCTCTCTCTTTTACCTTTTCTCTTTCCCACTGCCTTACTATAATAAAGGTCTAAAATCATAGACTTTCTCTGTTCATCAAGGCCCACTGTGCAGACTTTCACCTGTGTGGGAACCTCTCTCCTTCAGCCCACTCTCCCATAACCCTGGGGCAACAGGGTGTTGCTGCAGGGCCCCTAGTCGGGGGCTGCCCCTTGTCCACCCCCCACCCCTTGTTGAGTGGGGTCAGTGGCTTAGATGCCCTAGATGCCCACCCCTGGCCAAGTGGAAAACATCCGACAGCCCTCCCATGTCAGCCTGCCCAAAGCATAGGAGTAACTCTGACCAATGGGCTATTCTTCGCCCCTTCCCCAGCCCCTTTTAGTACCTACAGTAAAAGTATAGTAAAAGACAGCACAAACATGGCATAAAGACAATCAATTGTAGATCAATCAAATAGAACAGAGGGCTAAGAGACAAGCTCATACAACTTTAGCCAGGCACCTGTTTTTTTTGCCTTTTTTTTTTTAGAAATAAAAATGTAATTTGTGTGTGTGTGTGTGTGTGTGTGTGTTTGCATATGTAGTATCCACAAATGCCAAAATGGGGCATGAGAGTCTCTGGAACTAGAGTTACAAGTTATGAGGTGGCTAGGAACTGAACTCTTGCCCACTGAAAGAGCAGAAAGTACTTGTAACCACTGAGCCATTTCTCCAGGTCCCACCCACCTGATTTTCAGCAAAGATGCTCTTCTTATTTTTGGCAATTTGCCACAAACTAGAGTCCTCTGAGAGGAGGGAGCCTCAATTGAGGAAACCTCTCTATCATAGTGACCTGTAGGCAAGTATGTGAGGGCATTTTCTTGATGAATAATGATGTGTAAGGGCTCATACCGTCATGGGTGGCGCTACCTTGAGGTCTTGGGCTGTATAACAAGCAGGCTGAGTGATGCATGAGGGGCGGCATTGCTCCATGGCTTCTGCTTCAAGTTCTTGCTTTGACTTTCTGCTCTGACTTCCCTTCGTGATAGATGGTGACTGAGGCTAAGACCACCCATCAAAGACTCCAACTTATGAGAGTGTAAGTTCACTTGAAAGGAGGGAACCTGAGCCCTGGATACAACTCAGTCTGTAAATGGCTTTGCTTCTCTAGCATGAGGGTCTGAGATTAACTAGAACCCACTTTTAAAAGCCACATGTGGTGACACACACTTTTAATTCCAGAACTTCTGAAGTGGGTTCTTGCTCAAAAACATCAATGTAGTGAAGTGTTCCCCAACGCCCACCCCCAAGGTCATCACACAGAAGTGGATGCAACTGTATCCAAAGGAGGCAGAAGCATGTCAAGTCAGCAGCAGAACTTGGGAGTATTTTCCATGTGGTACTGGTTTTATATGCATGAAATACTCGAGTGAGAGGGTCATGAGAGCTTGCGCCAAGATTCTTAAAAGCTAGTCCAGCCAGGCAGTGTGTATCTGATGTGAGAAATCTAATCTTTTCTGTCACACAAAGGTAGCATTTGTATGTCTATTTTCCTTTTACCACCACCCAGTTACTTTGTCGAGAAATATGCATGTGTTTGTCTATATAACCCAATTGCTAATAGATCCACAGTTCTAAGACCCAAACTCATTGCCGCGATTCCTAGAATGCTCTACACTCTTGTCCCCACATCCCTCTTTTTGTTCTCCTTCCCTGCCATTCCTCAAGTTGGCCAATCAAGTGCAGACTGTGAGGTTTGATCTCAGGCGAGGAGAAATAGCCATGTTCCTTTTGCATTAGGGATAAAAGGCAGAGCCCATCATGACTAGGTTAGCTTACTCTTCGGAGGTTTGCAGCCATGTACCCTTCTGCCTTGAAGTAAAGTTAGCTTTGCCAAGACACCTAAATTTGAGTTGCTGTCTATTGGTTTATGACCTCAATCTCATCCTTGATACTTTGAGGAACTCTCCAGGGTTCTAGCCCACTCAAGGAAGCTCCCAGATTCCCTCCCAAAGGAAATACATCCCACAGCCCAGTGGTATCCCCTGGGTACTGAGTCTTTGGTGATTTCCATACTGGTGAAGATACCCAGAACCAAAGCTCACAGGGCAATGCAGTGAAGAGCCCAAATAGGCACCTATCATGTCTGGGCAACTCTGCACAGACCAACATAAGAAACACCAAGATTGTATGGTACCCCTTGAGGGTCATGTCATCCTGGAGATTGAATCAGAGAGGACACATTGATGGTGTGAAGCTTACTTACTGCAGGGTCCTGGTTCACAGCTCCAGAGATATTCAGAGATGATGATGTCATACAACTTTCCAAAGTCTTTGAACTCAAGTCTGGGAGTTTTACAGATCTGCCATGAAGCACCAAATAAGGGCTATCACTCCAAAGGGAAATTGCTAAGCAAGAAACCTCTATATAAGCAGAGAGGGAATGTGATGGACCCTGTAGTCATCATCAGAGTATAATAAACCCCAATGAAAAGGGATTAGAATCTCTGATAGCCTCACAACAGGCCAGATAGGAAATACCTGGGGCACGCAAACCTCTAAGAACAATGAAGCTAAGGCTACAGTGTCCCTGCTCTTCCCGTTCTTGAGCTCATGCTTAGACACTGAGTAGAGCCTGCTCCTTTATTTGGATTCAAACCAATCCTTGTCCCATCAATATTTTCCCAATTTATTTCAAGTGTTTGTGCAAGTCCTCAGATGTGACTGTAAGGAAATGGCTCCAATTATCTGAGTCAATGGACAGGTACAGTAGTTCCAGGTAAAGATACCCTTTAGACTCACTGAGTTAAGTAATCAACTGTTATCAGAATGTACATCAACTGTAGGGAGCCATTCAACAGCTCCTTAAAGACGGCACTGACCGCCTCAGCTGTACTGACATAAACAACTCTTAATTGGCATTAGGCAGTGTCAGCTGTTGTTTGATCTTGTGCCCGAGACCACCTGGTGTATGAGCGAGAGCCACGGAGCAGCTCAGTGATTGGCCAGGACAGGGTTTAATTGGCTGCTCCCAGGGAGGCGTGGGGCTATTCCACCATTTTGCTACTTTACATTTTCCTGAGTAAACCGTCCTGAGAAAAAACCTGGTTGTCCTGCATCTTATTCCCTGCTGGGTGGAGATGGCATGCGACAAGATGGTGGCCCGTACGAGGAAGAAGTAATTCTGACCCGCACGAAGGTTTCAGAACTCAGGTGGTCCAGGGCGAGCTTGGAGGGTGCCCAGTAAGTAGGGCAGGCAAGCCCGTGGTTTTTGCGGCTATGTGTTTTGAGGCCCACCGGTAAAGGCCGCTACATTTTCAGTCCTGCAGTAAAGCAGCTGGCGAGCTTGGTAGATATACGTTTTCAAGTCCAACAGGAAAGGCGGCCACACCTGTAGTCCGAGGTAAGCGGCTGCACTTTTCAAGGCCGCTGGTAGAGGCGGCCAAGAAAAAAGGAAACAATGGCCAATTTACATTCTTGCCCAGTTCGCAGAGCTCTCAAGGAGCTTCTAAGAACCAAGGGAATAGAGCTAAGGAATTGAAAGAAAGCAGATCAGAACATTCTCAGGAGGGTGAGGTAAAGGAGAATAAATTGGAGAATTCTCAGGAGAGTGAGTTATAAGAGCAGAAAAAGGTAGAGTTTAGGAAGGATAGTTTGAGAACTTTAAATGATTTCCAGAGATTATTAGGTGACATTAATTGGGTTCGATATTACCTGAATATGCCAAATTATGAATTAAAACCTTTATACAGTATTCTAATAGGTGATTCAGCTCTTGATTCCCCTCGGCAACTAACATTGGAGGGGAGAGCAGCATTGCAGAAGGTAGAGGAGAGGTTGCAATCTGCGTTTTTGCAGTGATGGCAAGAAGAAAGACCTATAATTTTGTGTATCCTTGCTACTTATGGACAGCCTACTGGAATTTTATGGCAGGAAGGACCATTATTGTGGATTCACCCTAAAATTTCTTCTGGAAAATCTACTGAACACTATCCCTCGGCCGTCGCTGCACTGGCACTCTTAGGAGTTCAGCAGTGCTTGCAGTATTTTCGTTGCTCACCTGCTACAATAGTAACTCCCTATTCAAAACAGCAAGTGACAGTGTTGGCTGGCACTGTAGATGATTGGGCTATTTTACAGTGCAGCTTCGATAGAACTACTGATAATCATTATCCCAAGCATCCTTTACTATCTCTATTTAAAGAATATCCTGTAGTATTTCCTAAACTTACCTCCGCTTTGCCTATTCATGGAGCTCCTAATATCTTTACTGATGGTTCCAAAACAGGATGTGGAGCTTATATAATAGGCACAGGAGAGCCAATTTTATGCAAATTTCAGCCTGGCTCTCCTCAAACTGTAGAATTACAGATTGTAGACAAGGTGTTTAAGAAATGAAGCTTTGCCTTTAATCTAATATCTGATTCCAGTTATGTGGTAAATGCAGTGAGGATCTTGGAAATAGCGGGACCAGTAAAAATTAGCAGCTCCGTGGGTACCATTTTATTGGCATTGCAAAATTTGATGTTGAAATGGTCTCAAAAATTTTATGTTCAGCATATTAGAGCTCATACTGGGCTGCCCGGACCACTAAGTGAAAGTAATGATAAGGTAGATAAGTGGTCCAAGATGGAATGTATCTTTTTTACTACAAATATAGAACAGGCTAGAACATTCCATCAGTCATTCCATGACAATGCAAAAACTTTACAACAGAAATTTTGCCTCTCCCGAGCTGATGCTAGACAAATTATATTGGTTTGTCCTCAGTGTGTGATACATCTGCACCCACCTCATGTAGGTGTAAATCCAAAAGGTTTGCTGCCATTTAAGATCTGGCAGATGGATGTAACTCACATCTTGGAGTTTGGAACTCTAAGGTACATACATGTTTCCATTGATACTTGTTCAGGAATCATTCATGCAACCCCTTTGCCTGGTGAGAAGGCTCGCAATGTCATTGGACATTGCTTAGAAGCTTGGGCCGCCTGGGGAAAGCCTCAGCAGCTCAAAACTGACAATGGACCAGCTTATACAGCACACTCTTTTGAATCTTTCTGCAAACAAATGGATGTCATTTGCAGTCATGGACTGCCATATAATCCACAAGGCCAAGGCATCGTGGAGCGCACCCATTGCACTTTAAGGGAGTGCTTACAAAAACAAAAAGGGGGAATAGGCCAAGGCCGTACCCCCAAAGAAAGAATATCTTTAGCACTATTTACTTTAAATTTTTTGAATTTGGATGTACATGGCCAATCAGCGGCTGACAGGCATAGTGCGGGGCGTGCACCCCCTCTAGAACAAGTTAAATGGAAAGACATCTTAACGGGTCTGTGGCGAGGACCCGATCCCATGCTGACATGGGCATGAGGTGCTGTTTGTATTTTCCCAAAGGACCAACAAGATCCGGTGTGGGTGCCTGAACGGCTGGTGAAGAAGGTGAAGAATGAAGATGGCCCCAGTGACCCCAAGTGGATTGTTAAGCTTGACGAGCCTGTGACTCTATAATCAAGAAGTTGTCAGCGCAGAGCCTACAAGCAGTGCTCCATCTGGGAACTGGGCAGGCATAGGAGCTTTAGCCTTAGGCCTCGTCCTGGTCTCCATCGGTTGCCTGTGGTGTCTCTGCAAAATGACCCAGGTTCATAGAAAAAGAGATCTTACTAGCTGACTGATGCCACTATTGCCATGGAGGTTAGCCAGTCCCCCCAAGTTTGGCTTGCTGCAATTAAGCAGTGATGTTTGCCTTGTGAGTGTGCTTTCTCCTATCAGCTACAATTGCTAAGGTCCCAACGGTTAAGGCTCAGGCAGGCTATCGCCTAAAACAGGGGCCACGCCAACAGGGGATGCCAGCTTACCCTGGGCCTTAGTAGGCTTGTGCTGCGTGAGTACTCAGTGACGGGCTTGATGGCCTGGCCTAGAAATGATCTGACCTAAAGCATAATGATTTGGAGAGCTGGTTGCCACTCGTTCATATAAAATAAAAAGGGGGGAGCTGTAGGGAGCCATTCAACCGCTCCTAAAGACGGCACTGACTGCCTCAGCTGTACTGGCATAAACAACTCTTAATTGGCATTAGGCAGTGTCAGCTGTTGTTTGATCTTGTGCCCAAGACCACCTGGTGTATGAGCGAGAGCCACAGGGCAGCTTAGTGATTGGCCAGGACAGGGTTTAATTGGCTGCTCCCGGGGAGGCGTGGGGCCATTCCACCATTTTGCTACTTTACGTTTTCCTGAGTAAACCGTCCTGAGAAGAAACCTGGTTGTCCTGCATCTTATTCCCTGCTGGGCGGGGACAGCGTGCGACAATCAACTAGAGAGTTTTCAGCATTTCTGTATCATCAGCTGAAGTAGAATATGGTAGAAAAGGCAAGTTATAGAAACTGATTTACTGATTCATTTAGTTATTTACTTAAACCACTGCGTGTACTGCTTACTGACAATAACTACTTATTTACTTTGCTGTATGCAATAGAATGAACTGGAGAAATAGCTAAAACATAGTAAGTCATTGTCCTTAGCAACCTGACCACAGGCTGAAACAGGTCCCTTTCCTACCAGATGGCCCATAATCCAAAAGGTATGCATTGTGTCATCTCTCTCTTAGACGGAGAGGCCTGGGGCAATGATCCTGCCAGACCTAGTCAGTAGTGTTTTGCCCAGTTAAAGACAGGAAGTATCATCTGCCTCCTGGGGCTATAAAGTCACTACATCCTGCAGGTAATTATACTCATCCTGCAGGTAACTATATTTGAGTCTCCATGTGAAGAGAGCAACTGATTCCAATGGGCAGTGTAACTGGATGAGGTCAGGAAGGCCTGTCTCTCAAAGAGATTCTCTAAGGGTCTCTGGGGAGTCACAAACAACTCCAAAGCTCTAAAACAAAGTTGCCACTTTCAAGTCAGCTTTGTTCTGATGATTGATTGCTAAGAAAATTGTTGATTCATTATATTTATTTCTAGCAACAAAGATTCATCAGTTATGGCCAAGATGCTATCAAGGTGACAGGTAAACAACTGAGCCCCACTAGTAAGATGACTGAGTAGGACAAATTAACATTCGACATGATTTTGGATGAAAAAAGTAGAGTTTATATAATTATGGGGGGGGGGGCAATATTACACTTCAATTTTATGAACGGAGCTCCAGATGGGACCATTACCAGGGCTCCCCAGGTTTTTAATGCTTGCTTTAATGAGAAAGTTCAGGAGCAGACAACCCTCTCACTAACTTAATGGAACAGTGGTTGGGTAAATGCAAAAGGAATGATTGCTTCTCTAATATCCTTAATTAAAATAACTGTAGCTATGATTCTAATAGGCTGTTGTTTAAGGCCCTGCATTAGAGGCTTAGTGCAGAGGCTAAAAGAAAGAGCTACTGTCAATCAACCTTGAAACCCATACCCATAGATCCTTTTAAAAAAGACACTCAGGAATAATAGACCTAGCACCGATTAAGGGAACTTGAAAGAAGAATGTGTAATTAACATGGTGCAAAGGTTGTGATAAACTATCTTTGTCAAGTAAATCTAACCTTTGTATGTCTGTTTTCCTTCACATCTACCCTGTTCCTTTGTTATGAAATTTGGGTGTGTTCAGCCAAACCGGATCCAATCAAAGGACCCACAAGTCTAAACTAGAAGTGCATTGCTGTGTATCCTAGAATGTGTGTTGTAAGTCCCTTCTCCCTGCCCTCTCTTCAGCTTCCTTTTCTGCCAATCTTCACGACTGCCAGCTATCCTCAGACTTTGAGACTGGATTCCAACCCATGAGAAACTACCAAGTCCCCTCTTGCACAAAGAGCCGGAGTCCTGGCAGTGAAGCCTTGGAGGTACTAGAACCATGGGCTATCCACTGAGGACACCTGCTTGTAAGGACGGAACCAGCCCCCAAAAGAGGCTGTCTATGCTGCAGGCATCATAACTACAGGTGCTTGGCTACCTGACTCTTTTGAAGCCTGGAGCACTACACCTTAAGTCCCATGTGCTAGACAGGACACAGAGCTAAATGATTTGGCATTTACCCCGCTGAGTTTTGGCCCAAGCCCTGTTGGATTGGGAATGCTAATTCTTTGATACTGTCTACTGGATGTTTGCAGGGTTTTTTGTTTTGTTTTTGTTTGGTTGGTTGGTTTGGTTTTGTTTCTTTGTTTGTTTGTTTGTTTGTTTTTTCGAGACAGGGTTTCTCTGTATAGCCTTGGCTATCCTGGAACTTTGTAGACTAGGCTGGCCTCGAACTCAGAAATCTGCCTGCCTCTGCCTCCTGAGTGATGGGATTAAAGGCGTGTGGCACCACACCTGGCTTGGTTTGGCATTTTTGTTTTATTCTATAGATATTCACAGGCACATCACCTTGAGTGTCAGGAAATAGTTAACTTGGACTTGGGGGTTTTAAACAGTGTTGGAACTGTTAAAGACCATGGGAACTGTTGAAGTTGTAACTGAATACATTTTGCATTATGAGATGGCCATGAGCTTATGGGGATAATGGCTGGAAAGTTTGACTTGAAGGTGGCATTTGGCTTCCAGATTAACAAGGTGGTGGTTAACACTGATTTTCATTGTCAACACAAAAGGATCTAGACTTACCTAGGACTCCTCTTGCTGACCATGTCTGTGAGCGACTTTCTGGATTGTATTAATTGATGCAGAAAAATCTACAGTAAACATAGGAACCATCATTCCCATAGATTGGAGCTATATAAGGAAGAAAATAGAAAAGGGGAGATGAGTCTGCTTCCTGACTGTGGGCATGTTGTGACTAGCTGCTTCCTGTTCCCGCTGCCATGGGATGGTGCTCTCAAAACCATGGTGAACAATACTCTCAAACTGTAACCCCAAATCAACATTGCCTTCCTTTTAAGCTGCCTCTTTGTCAGGTACCTGGTGACAGCAACAAGAATAGTAACTAATACAGATGGTATAGACAGGAAGGGAAAAGAAGTTTATTGACAGCCTAGGTGTGAGAGAGGGAGAAAGGATGGACAGGAAGAGAAGGCAGCTTTTACGCTCATCTGCTACAAATTCAGAATGAAGCAGTGCATCCTGCATCCTAATGTGCTGGGAGCTCCTGGACATGTCTCACTCTGTGAAAGAAAAGAAGGCAGAATGGAGA
Source organism: Mus minutoides (assembly GCA_902729485.2). Taxonomy (NCBI): domain Eukaryota; kingdom Metazoa; phylum Chordata; class Mammalia; order Rodentia; family Muridae; genus Mus; species Mus minutoides. The sequence continues at coordinate 96,810 of LR753915.1, read as the reverse complement.
TTGACCAGAACATGTTGCCCAAAGAATGTACTCGGGTTATGTTAGCTCTACGGCACAGACATTGATGTTGGGAGAATTAAACGGGACTGCATAGAATGAACCAAACACTTCACAGTTAAGATTAATTAGTGTCACAGAGATGAAATTGATTAGTAGAGTAGCCCTATTGATTTTTAGGTTAAACTTAGCACTCGGTCAAGTCCTCGTGGTATTTACTGCTCTAAATTACAGCTTGAACTGTTGAAGACTGTTAAGAATAATAGGACAAACTCAATAACTGGGGATATGTTTGCTTTTCGGTTGTCAGCGCTGGCCATTGATCTGTTTAAACAACCAAGTCCATGTCAATGTTGTAGTAACATTGAAATCATTTATTTATTACAAACAGGATTGTGCACATCTTAGCAGATACTCAGATTAAACTGTTGTTAAAAACACAACAACTGACCACAGTTCTGGGTGTATTCAGATAAAAGGGAACTGTCATTCATTGTTAATGGGATTGCAACTGGTACAGCTACTATAGATATCAGTATGGTGACATATCAAAAAGCTAAAAATAAATCTATCAAATGACACAGCTATAACCATTCCATAGTAGTTTATGTCCAAAGGACTCAGAACCTGATTTCATAAATATTTGCTTGACCATGTGTTCATTACTGCTTATAACAGCTATGAAATAGAGATAGCCTAAAAGTCTTATAATTGATAATGTAATTGTGGTACATTTGTAATGAATTCTTAATGAATTTTCATTATGAGTTCTTGGTGACACTGAGGTAATATACACTCTGGAATACTATAGAGCTGTAAAGAAAAATAAAATCATGAACTTTTCAGGTATATTAGTGGAGCAAAGAAATTTCATGTTAAGTATGGTAATCCAGACCTAGAAAGACAGATGGTACATGTTCTCTCTCATCAGAGGCCCCAATTGCAAATTTTCAGATGTGAGTGTGTAACCTGTGGTAACTACGGAAACCTGGAAGGAAAATAGACACCACTACCAGGATAGGACCCTGGGGAGTAATACAGAGGAAATAGCACGATGCAAGAGATCTTATTAGGGAAATGGGAAAGGGGGGCTTGTTGGGTGAGGAGGAAGGTAAATATGAAAGACAGAAGGAAGAGGCTAAATCAACAATGAGGGTGTCTAAAAAGCCACAGGGAATCACACAGTTAATTATTTACCTTAAAGAACTTTCAACGGGTGGTGGTGGCACACGCCTTTACTCCCAGCACTAGGGAGGCAGAGGCAGGGGGATTTCTGAGTTTGAGGCCAGCCTGGTCTTCAAAGTGAGTTCCAGGACAGCCAGGGCTATACAGAGAAACCCTGTCTTGAAACAAACAAACAAACAAACAAACAAACAAAAAACCAAAAAGACAAAACAGAAAAAAAGAACCTTCAACACGGAACATGTATATTATATATAAATAAACTTAAACTAAATTAAGCTTAATTAATTAATTTAATTAAAATAAACTTAAAATTAAAATCTGAGCTGATGGTGCTTCCTACAAGAGTCAAAAAGAACACCTAACAGGAGATGCCTTCTTTAGGTGGTTGGCCAAGAGACTCCCCCCAAATACAGCCCATTGCTGCTTTCCTTGATTACCACCCCCCAGACACCCGTGATTGCCACCCTCCCTCCACAAGGTAGAAGTTAAGTCCCCATTGCTTAATACACCATAGGGTCTTCTCCAGGGAAAATCACACCAATTGATTGTCCAAAGCCAAATACTCAGCCTGAAAACTATGCATACAAGTAACATTATACTGGGTGAGAGGATTACATTTAGGTTATATTATAAATATATACCATTAAAGATAAAGGAGGCCATGAATTTGGAAGAGAATGGGAGGAATATGCAAGGGGGGGTGAAGGGCAGAAACAGAAGGGAAGAATGTTATAATTATATTATAACCTCAAAAAACTATAAAAAAAACCCAGCAATGATAAGGATATATATTTTAAGTTTAATAAATTATTTCCCATATATTATTTATTTATATCTAAGAACTGATTTATTAAATATACTAATATGGTCTTAGGGCATAGCTCAATTATTTAAGATTTGTCAATAAACCCTGCAGGTTAAGACAATACATTTGAGCAATTTCCATGTATGCTTTATCTTTCACAAAAGCGTCAGTATACATTGGCTTCCCCCCTCACTTTGGATGCAGGTGGGTGCTAAGACAGATACCAGGCAGGTGTTTGTTCTTTCTAGGTATGCAAAGAATGCAGCTTTAGCTGTTCCTTGTCCAGAACATTCCTCAGGATTGTCCGAAGTGAACGAGTCTGAGGAATTCCCAAATTCTTAAGTTTGAGCTAGGGGCTAGCTGGACCACATTCTTGAAATCTTTCAGATACTATTGGATATCTTACCAGGAATAGGGTGTTTGAGTTTGTGACAGGCTCCCTAGATATGCCAGACTTCAGGAAAGAAATGCTAAACCACCCCTCCCCACCCCCAGGTGCAACTGTTTTCTGGCTGTCTTTATCTCCAGTAGCCAATCCTCACAGTTGACTCTAGGATCCTCCCTGCCAGTGGAAGAGGTCAACAGCCTGTCTGAGTCTATAAAGCAGATCCTCTCGGTCAGCAGTTGTCAGCCTGGTGGGTACAAGCGACCATTCCATGGGGGTAACCTAAGACCATCCTGCATATCACGACCATTCCATGGGGGTAACCTAAGACCATCCTGCATAGTAGATATTTATATTACAATTCATAATATTCAAAATTACAGTTATGAAGTAGCAATGAAAACAGCTTTATGGTTGGGGTCCCCACAGGCTGAAGAACAGTATTAAAAGGTCACAGCATTAGGAAGGTTGAGAACCAAGATTCAACGAGAATGACAGGTACCAAAGAACTTAGAAATGGAGAACATCAAAGGGATAAAGCATATACCTGCGGCATACAACAAATAAGTCAAAGGTGGTCTGTCACAGTTAGCTTCACTTGTCAGTTCATCTAGGAAGAGGGACCCTTAATTGAAGAATTGCCTCTATCTGATTGGCCAATGGCCACATCTCTGGTAAAATTTTTTTCTATTATTCCTTTTATTTTTGAGATTATAATATAATGACATCCTTTCTCCCCCTCCCTTTCTCCAAGCCTTCCAATACACCCCCTCCTTGCTGCCTTTCAAAGACATGCCTTCACTTTTCATTGTTATTTATATGTATCTTGCTCAGTTATTATATGTTATTTATTTATTGTATGTTTATTATATGTTATTTATATGTAACCTGCTCAGTCTGTATAATGTTACTTGTTTATATGTTTTGGGGACTGATTAGTTGGTATTAGATAACAAATTGCTGTGGTTTTCCCTGGATAAAACATTGAAGAAGCCACTTTAAAAATTGTTAACTGATGTAGGAGCGCATCTCCTACAGTGGGCAGTTCTCTTGCTGAGCAGGTAGCCTGGGAGGTATAAGAAAAGCAGCTGAGCAAGCCAGAAATCAACATTCTTCTGTGGTCTCTGGGTCACTTCCTGGCGCAAGCCACGTGCTGCTGTTCTGGCTTCCTCAGATAACTGACTGTACCTTATAAGAAGAAGTCACCCTCTCCTCCTCAAATTGCTTTTGGTCCTGTTGTTTATCACAGCACCCAAAGGCAAACAGGACATTGCCTTTCCCCTCCCCCTCCGCCACAGCTTCTCACTCTTACCCTGCTTCCCCAGGGTGCAAGACACCCCCCCCCCCCCCCCCCCCCCCCCCCCCCCCCCCCCCCCCCCCCCCCCGCCCCTTCCCCTTTCCCGATAGGACAGTGTGCTTCCTGGTTTTTAGGTGCTCCAAAATGCCTTATCCCTCCTCGGACCCCACTCCATTCTTGAGTGCCCGGGCATTCTTGTGCTCAAGCGCCTGGCCAGTCCATCTCAGGACACCTCCCTGCTCCAAAGGTAAGAAGGTAAATGTAGATTGAGGATGACTTTGAGGACTTTGTGAAAAATAAAGTGTAAGGGGGGGGCAGCCTCTCAAACCTAGTATGTCTCAAAAATGTCCGTGTTTCGGGACAAAATTAAAGAATAATTGAGAAATGTGCTTGCAGATATTATAGACATTAAATAAGTCTTGTGGCCTCAAGGAACAACCTCTGTCTCAGCGTCTATCAAAACCTTTCTGTGAATTCTCCCTCAGAGAAAGAACATCTCTACTTACTGTTTATAATAAAATGGCCAATCTCCTGTTCAAATTTCCAAAGCAAACTCTTCTCATGGGTAGTCAGCTTGGCCTTCACACTCCTGCTGTACTGTACCGGGGTCTGTATCATCCATAAAACAGTGATGCACTAACTAACTGCTTTGCAAGATACATGAAATTCAGTCCTCGAACGTGGAAGTCAAAATACTTGGGACAACGATTATGGCAATGTTTCCTTGTTGATCATTTCCCATGACCTCAAGTCACAGACAACATTGCTTTGACCACTCAGTTACTGTTGTACCTTAGGGAGGACAGGATAGCTATAGTGACATATTGTGCTCTTCATTTTTTTTTTTTAGACACAACTGTGCATACATTGTGTTAAGCCATGTAAATTATGAGTTTTCAGTCAACAATGATCCCTGACTACAGTAGTAATTTTACAGGACTATGATGTGGCTCAAACATTTCTGTTTCCTAGTGACATTGTAGCTGCCACAGTCTTGTGGTTTACTGCTGGTATGGTGATGCTGGAATAAATAGCATCACACTGCCAGTCATGTATGTGTATAACTTAGTACCAGATAATGATAACACATGGCTGTCTTACTGGCCTGTAGATTTATTGCACTGTCATAAGTAACTTTTTCTCTTTTTTGCCTAAATTTTTTAAAAATTTATTTTTCATCTCAAACACTATTTTCCCCTTCCTTGTCTCTCCCTCATAGAGCCCCTCCTCCCACCGGCTTCCCCTTTCCTCTGAGAGGGTGGGGGCCCCCTGGGTATCCTTCCATACTGGCACATCAAGTTTCCGCAGGGTTAGGCACATCCTCTCCCACTGAGGCCAGACAAAGTAGCCCTGTTGGAACAGATTCCACAGTCAGGCTACAGCTTTAAGAAAGCCCCCACTGCAATTGTTGGGGGACCCATATAGAGATTGAGCTGTGTGTCTGCTTTATATATGCTGGGATCCTTGGTCCAGCCATGTATGCTCTTTGGTTGGTGGCTCAGTCTCTGTGAACTCCAAGGGTCCAGGTTAGTTGACTGTGTTTGTCTTCCTGTGGGGTTCTTATTCCCTATGTGAAGACATAACAGAATATTATTAAAAGTGTCAGGGATTGATGTTTTCCCATGGGATGAGTCTTGAGTTGGGCCAGTTATTGGTTGGCTATTCCTTCAGTCTCTGTTCCATCTTTGTCCCTGTATTTCTTTTAGACAGGCTAAGTTTGGGGTCAAATGTTTTGTGGGGAGTTGGTGTCCTCTACCAGGGGTGCTGCCTGGCTAGAGGAGGCACCTCTTTAAGTTCCATATCCCCACCCTTAGGCATCTCAGTTAAGGTCACCTGCATTGATTCCTGGGAGCCTCCCCAAACCATCTTTACTGGGACTTCCTAGAGAGTCTCCGCATCCCTCAGCCCCCGTGTAGCTAACGATTTCCATTCATTCTCCTGGCCCTCTGTCCCTCTCTCCAGTCTCTCACCACACATGATCTTGACGCCCCATTTTTCTTCCCATCCCCTCTCTCACCCTTCCTCCACCTGCCTCCTATAACTATTTTATTCCCCCTCTAAGTGAGATTTAAGTATCCTCTGTTGGGTCTTGTTTTACTTCTTTGGGTCTGTGTAGTATAACCTGGGTATCCTGTATTTATGGATAATATTCACTTATCAGTGAATACATACCATGCATGTCCTTTTGGGTTTGGGTTATCTCACACAAGATGTTATTTTTTTAGTTCCATCCATTTGCTTGAAAAATTCACGATGTCCTTGCTTTTAATTGATTAATAGTATTTCTTTGTATAAATATATCATATTTTCTATATCCATTCTTTGGTTGATGGATATCTGGGTTGCTTCCAGTCTCTGCCTATTACAAATAAAGCTGCTACAGACATAGTGGAGCACATGTCCTTGTGGTATGGTGGAGCATCTGTATTAGTCAGGGTTCTCTAGAGACACAGAACTTATGGATAGTCTCTATATAGTAAAAGAATTTATTGATGACTTAAAGTTTGCAGTCCAATTCTCAACAATGGTTCAGTAGTAGCTGTGAATGGAAGTCCAAGGATCTAGCAGTTACTCAGTCCCACAAGGCAAGCAGGGGAAGGAGTGCAAGCTAGTCTCCCTTCTACCAATGTCCTTATATGATCTCCAGCAGAAGGTGTAGCCCAGATTAAAGGTGTGTGCCTTCACACCTTTAATCCCAGATGGCCTTGAACTCAGAGATCTCCCTGTCTTTTTTTTTTTTTTTTTTTTTTTTTTAAGTTTTTTTCGAGACAGGGTTTCTCTGTATAGCTCTGGCTGTCCTGGAACTCACTTTGTAGACCAGGATGGCCTCGAACTCAGAAATCCGCCTGCCTCTGCCTCCCGAGTGCTGGGATTAAAGGCATGTGCCACCACGCCCAGGGATCTCCCTGTCTTAATCTTCTGGAATCCATAGCCATTATGCTTCAAGATCTCCATACCAAGATCCAGATCAGAAACTTCTATCTCCCAGCCTCCAGGTTAGGGTTACTGGTGAGCCTTCCAATTCTGGATTGTAGTTCATTCCAAATATAGTCAAGTTGACAACCAGGAATAGCCACAACTTTTTTGAAAGCCATATACTTTTTTGTATATGCCCAGGAGCGGTACAGCTGGTCTTGAGGTAGAACTATTTCCATTTTTCTGAGAAATTTCGAGATCGATTTCTGAGTGTCTGTACATGTTTGCAATCACACCAGCAATGGAGAAGTGTCCCTCTTTCTCCACATCCTCACCAGCATCTGCTGTCACCTGAGTTTTTTATCTTAGCCATTCTGATTTGAGTAAGTTGGAATCTCAGGATCATTTTGATTTGCATTTCCCTGATGACTAAGGTCATTGAGTATTTCTTAAGTGGTTTTAGGTCATTCAGTATTCCTCTGTTGAGAATTCTCTGTTTAGCTCTGTACCTCATATTTTCATTGGGTTATTTGATCTTTTTTTTTTGTTTTGAAGAGACCCCCGTGTGGGGAGACCCTTATCCAGTCCCCGGAGAGCACGTCCCCCAGGAAGACACCAGAGCCAAACTTGATGCAAACAGCAGGAGGTTTATTCNAAGCTAGCAAGCTAGGGTGAGACTCATATTCCACACAGGGATAGAGGAGTCTGACCTCGAATCTAATTTTCTTAGCATTTTTAAGGGCTAAAACCACAAGTTTGGGGAGGGGGAACTGGGAGGGGGTTTGTCGGAGTAGAAAATATTTTGAAGGTCACGGTGAACTGTTGGGCGGTTGCCCAGGACATCTGCGACCAAACTGTTTTTGAAAAGGGGAGATAAATCAGACTGTTTTCAGAAAAGGGAAGACAAACATGTTTTCTTCAGAAATAGACGGGGCAGGGTGGTATCAGGTAAAAGTTCAGGTTCCCATAAGAAAATTGTCTTTAAGTGCATTATAGGAATAACTCCATCTTGGAGTTATAACTCTTCAGTTTTTGAGTCTAACTTCTTGTGTTCTCTATATATTTTGAATATTAGTCCTCTGTCAGGTGTAGGGTTAGTGAAGATTTCTTCCCAATCTGTAGGCTGACATTTTGTCCTATTGATAGTTTCTTTTGCATTACAGAAGCTTTTCAGTTTCATGAGGTCCCATTTATCAATTATTGATCTTAGAGCCTGAGCCATTGGTGCTCTGTTCAGGAAACTGTCTCTTCTACCAATACCTACCCTTTCCTAACTGGCCCCCAACCATGGTGAACTGGGCTCTCTTTCACCAGTCAGTAATTAGGAAAACATTCTCAGGCTTGCCTACAATCTGATAGAGGAGTTTCCTTAATTGAGGCTTCTTTCCCCACTATGTCTAGGTTGTGTCAAGTTGACAAAAAAACAACCAAAACAGAGAACTTGAAGATACTTTAGTGTATGTACATTTAATTGAGAAATGCTTGAGTTGAAGAGATGGTGCAGTGGTTAACAATGTGCTGCTTTTCTAAAGGACCTGAGTTCAATTCCCAGAATTCAAGGCAGGTGATTTTCAAGTGCTTGTGATTGTTCTGGTCTCCTCAGGCAACTGGCACCTACCCACACACACAGGATTCACATACTTCAAAAAATATTTTTAAACGTTGAACTGAACTTAAAAATGTTGGCGTTTTATGTCAGAAAGCAAGAATGTATTCTAATGCCCTGCCTTTGCTCACCTCGAGCACAGATTCCCAAATAAGAATATCAGAAACTGAACATGTTCCCCTGTACTTTGTCTGGAAGGTGCACTTCACACCCATCGTCACCATGCAGTAGAAATGCACATGTATCACTTGATGGACACCTGAATGGTCTCTCTCTTTAGATGCTGAATTCCTGCAGGATTAGACTCTGACACACTTGCACTTTTCTATCAGTTTTACTTTGTGTCAGTTAAATTCTTTTTTCTACCTTTCCATTCTCCCGCCCTATGTCTGCCTTCTCCCTTTCATAGAGAACATAACAATACTTTCTCCGAAGCAAGAGATATGATAGAAAGAATTCCTTTATTAAAAACAGACTGTTTGTGATTCAGCCATCAATATTTTCAGTCAATGTGGTACCAACTGAATTTTATATAGGGACTTGGAAGACAGAGAAAAACCCTTATAAGTTAATGTAGGATGAGTGATAAATGTTAGAAGAAAAATAGAAGTCAATAAGGGATCCAATTCTCTTACCTAATTCTTTCTATAATCATCAGTCTAGAATTTCAATTTAATGATAGCATAGAGAAAATTGAACAGTTTAAGAAAACAATGAACTGAAAAGCTATAAGATAAAGCAATATTGGCATTTTGTGCTTCATATACTTTAGACAGATAACTATTATGAGTTCAAAATAAATGAGAATTCTTAGCTTTGCATATTCATATATCAGTTGCTTCAGTGTCCTGGTGTGGACTGTCACGTCTTGTGCGTGCTCATTCAGCCACGATGCCTGAGGAAACCCAGACCCAAGACCAACCAATGGAGGAGCAGGAGGTCGAGACCTTTGCCTTTCAGGCAGAAATCGCCCAGTTAATGTCCTTGATCATCAATACCTTCTACTCGAACAAAGAGATCTTTCTGAGGGAGCTCACCTCCAATTCATCGGACGCTCTGGATAAAATCAGATATGAGAGCTTGACGGACCCTACTAAACTGGACTCTGGGAAGGAGCTGCACGTCAATCTCATTTCCAACAGGACCGAACCCTGCCGATTGTGGATACTGGAATTGGAATGACCAAGGCTGACTTGATCAATAACCTTGACACTATTGCCAAGTCAGGCACCAAAGCCTTCATGGAGGCTTTGCAGGCTGGTGCAGATATCTCTATGATTGGCCAGTTTGGTGTTGGTTTTTACTCTGCGTATTTGATTGCTGAGAAACTGACTGTCATCACAAAGCATAACGATGATGAGCAGTATGCCTGGGAATCCTCAGCTGGGGTATCCTTCACAGTGAGGACTGACACAGGTGAATGATTGGATTATAGAACAAAGGTTATCTTGCACCTGAAAGAAGACCAAACAGAGTATTTGGAGGAAAGGAAAATAAAGGAGATTGTGAAGAAGCATTCTCAGTTTATTGGCTATCCCATTACTCTCTTTGTGGAGAAGGAACAAGATAAGGAAGTCAGTGATGATGGGCTGAAGAAAAGGAAGAGAAAGAGGAAGAGAAAGAAAAAGAAGAAAAGAAGTCTGATGACAGGCCTGAAATAGAAGATGCTGGTTCTGATGAAAAAGAAGAAAAGAAGAAGGTTGGTGACAAGAGGAAAAAAGAAGATAAAGGAAAAGTACATTGATTAAGAAGAACTCAACAAAACAAAGCCAATTTGGACCAGAAATCCTGATGACATTACTAATGAAGAATATGGAGAGTTCCACAAGAGCTTAACCAACAACTGGGAAGAACATTTGGCAGTAAAGCATTCTTCTGTTGAAGGACAATTAAAATCCAGGGCCCTTCTTTTTGTCCCAAGACGCGCTCCTTTTGATCTGTTTGAAAACAGAAAGAAAAAGAACAACATGAAGTTGTATGTTCACAGAGTTTTTATCATGGATAACTGTGAGGAGTTAATCCCTGAGTATCTGAATTTCATTAGAGGGGTAGTGGATTCTGAGGATCTCCCTCTAAATATTTCCCATGAAATGCTGCAACAAAGTAAAATTCTGAAAGTTATCAGAAAGAATTTGGTCAGGAAATGCTTAGAACTATTTACTGAACTAGCAGAAGATAAAGAGAACTACAAAAAGGTTTATGAGCAGTTCTCAAAAAATATAAAGCTTGGAATTCACAAAGACTCTCAGAATCTGAAGAAGCTTTCAGAACTGTTGCGGTACTACACATCTGCTTCTGGGGATGAGATGGTTTCTCTGAAGGACTATTGCACCAGAATGAAGGAAAACTAGAAGCACATCTATTTTATCACAGGTGAGACCAAGGACGAGGTTGCTAACTCAGCCTTTGTGGAACGTCTCCGAAAGCATGGCTTAGAAGTAATTTATATGATTGAGCCCATTGATGAGTATTGTGTGCAACAGCTGAAGGAATTTGAGGACAAGACCTTGGTGTCTGTTACCAAAGAAGGAATGGAACTTCCAGAGGATGAAGAGGAAAAGAAACAGGAAGAGAAAAAGACAAAATCTGAAAACCTCTGCAAAATTATGAAAGATGTTTTGGAGAAGAAGGTTGAAAAGGTGGTTGTGTCACAAGTACCTATGGGTGGACGGCAAACATGGAGAGAATCATGAAAGCTCAAGCCCTCAGAGACAACTCAACAATGGGTTACATGGCAGCAAAGAAACACCTGGAGATAAATCCTGATCACTCCATTACTGAAACCTTAAGGCAAAAAAGGCAGAGGCTGATAAGAATGACAAATCTGTGAAGGATCTGGTCATCTTGCTATATGAAACTGCACTCCTTTCTTCCGGCTTCAGTCTGGAAGATCCCCAGACCCATGCTAACAGGATCTACAGGATGATCAAACTTGGTCTAGGTATTGATGAAGATGATCCTACTGTGGATGATACTGTAAGAAAAGAAAATTAAATTTGAATTCAAAATCTGTGCTGGAAAGCCTGATGAGTTACAGGTGTAGGGCAATGCCTACACAAAAGCTGTTAAGTTGTTCCAGAAACTGGTTAGCTCGTCAGCTGATGCCTCTTTGCCTTCTTCGTCTTCCTTCTATGGTTTGGTTTAAGATTAGCCAGATGCTCTACTACCCCAGATAAACACCCCCTACCTTTCAGAGTGCTGACACCTGCACGTACTGCTTGCTGATGAATAAGCTGCTGATGTTTAACTTGATTAATCATGTGTAACCATGCCAATTTCTAACCTTCCCCCGACCCTTCCTCTATACTCTATACTACCCTTCCCTAGCTTTCGAGCCTCGTGGTCGATTCCTCTGTCTCCCTGTGGGAGATACATATTGGCCCGGAGCTCCATAAATAAACGGCCTCGTGTGTTTTTGCATCAAGACGGTCTCTCGTGATTCCTTGGGTGTACACTGTCCGGAGACTCGAGTGGGGGAATCCCTTTGGGTCTTACAATACCAGTGCTGCTATAACTGAAGAAATGCCTCCCCTGGAAGGAGATGGACAACACATCACCCATGAAGAAGTAGACTAAGCTTCACCAGAACTTTGTGTTTGCTTACCTTCATTCCTTCTGATCATATATTTCCCATGATTTTTGTTAACATTTAAAACATCTGTGTGGCATGAAAACCAAGAGGAAGATAAAATTTCTATATGTGATACTGTGATACTATAGGTTTAACTCAAGAGGTTGGTAGGACGTTTGTTGTAAGACGTAATGTAACCTACTGTTAATGTTAACTTTGTGGTCTGAAGTGTTTAGCTGTTGAGCTGGATTCCTTAGTAGGCCAAATTAAGATGGCTTAAGTTACATCTTAAATTTTTCATTCCCTGTAGTTAATTCTGCATGTAAACACAAGTTAAAAGAACTTGACAGGAATTCCCCAAGTGGCTTGTTTTCCAAAGTCCCGAGAACAAAACCCTAAGTTTCCTAGGTCTTGTAATTCAGCAAGGGTTGTGAGTGGAAATAACAGCGCCCAATCCCATTCTGCTTTCGAAGGTAATACAGATGAGATAATTAAAAAAAGAATATTCATATATGAAAATATAGTATACTGGAGGCTGGAAACTTTTTTCTTTTTTTTATCATTTTATTGAGGCATGTGAATTTCACATCATGTTCCCCAATCCCACTCACCTCCCCATCCCTTCATATCCACCCTCCACCCTTGCAATCTCTCCCCCAAATAAAATAAGATAGAAAAAATCTTGTCATGGAAGCTGTAGTGTGTCACAGAGTGTCACCCAGTACACCCTCTGGCTACATTTCTTTACCTGCCGATGCTCATTGCAATGAGTCATTGGTCTGTTTCAATGTCTTTGGCTTCCAGTACACTATCTATACTGGATCTTCACTGGAACTCTACTGTATATCCTGTTACTGACCTGTGTTGTGGAAATCTTGCAGCTTTGGACCTGTGGCCCTTTTACATGCTTCAGAAGATAATAGATGGGGTTGATGTTGAGTGGGCTAACTCAAAGTCCTGGATCTGGGACTGGTAGGCTTACAACCACCCGTAATGAGATCTGACGCCCTCATCTGGTGTGTCTGAAGTCAGCTACAGCGTACTTATGAAGAATAATAAGAAATGAATCCTTGGACTGGAGAGACCAACAAGCGAGGCTGTCCGGAGCAAACGGAGCTGAATGGGGATGGCTGGAGCGAGCTGGGACAGCCTGAGCTAGTGGGCTGGAGCGAGTGGGGCAGAACAGGGATGGCCGGAATGAGCGGGGCCAACCGGAGCAAGTGGAGCCGATCAGAGCGGCCGGGAGAGAGTAGGGCTGGCTGGAGCTGGAGAGAGTGGACCTGGTGGGAGTGAGCAGGGTCTAGCGGAGTGAGCGGGTTGACCGGAACAAGGGAAAAAATAAATAAATAAATAAATAAATAAATAAAAATTTATTTAAATAGTAACAGCTATTTTCCTGTAAGAAAAGAATTCTGTGTCATGTATCATGTGAGCAAAGCATTTGGAAGAAAACATCTGATTATTTTCTAGACCCACAGAGAGCATTTAGTAAAATTTATTAGTTTAAAATAATCAGATTTTAAGACATTTTGAATTTTATAAAAGGAATGCTTCAATATCTGCATTCAGATAATAAGAGCAATCTGATCAAAACTGTCACTAAAATCACAGAATGGCAAGATGCACACACATTGATATATGAATTGACTATAAATTGTTGCCATTAAAATACAGCAAGAGGGCTGGAGAGATGGCTCAGCAGTTCAAAGCATTGACTGCTCTTCCAAAGGTTCTGAATTCAAACCCCAGCAACCACATGGTGGCTTACAACCATCTGTAACGAGATCTGACGCCTTCTTCTGGAGTGTCTGAAGACAGCTACAGTGTACTTACATATAATAAATAAATAAATCTATAAAAATAAATAAAATAAAATACAGCAAGAAAATAAAATCCAGAGAAATAAGAGCGGTATAAATTTGTCAATATTAAAAATGTTAATATAAAATGTCTTTGTATGTCTATATAAACCCTGCTCACAATTAAGCAACTTGTCACTATACAATAGTAATAGAATTCAGTCATTTTATTTGTAAATGAACAACACACAAATGAAGCACTAATCTGTAAACTCAAGTTAAAATTGTGCTAAATTAAGCATGGACATGTATATTAGGCAAAATTGTACTAGATTTTTTTGCTAAAATGTTAAGCTATATTCTAAATTTTACAAAATGCAACTTAATTCTTTATTTTTATTTTTTATTAACTTATTTATTTACTCCACATCCCAATTAAGCCCTCCTCTCCTCTCCTCCCCATTCCCCCCCCCCCAGCTCTTCCTCCATTCTCCCCTTCCCCTCTCCTCCAAGAAGGGGGTGCCTACCACCACCATCACCCAACCCTGGCACATCAAGTAACTGCAGGACCAGGTGTCTCCTCCTGCACTGAGGCCAGACAAGGCAGCCCAGCCAGGGAAACATCTTTTTGTTTTGTGGTATTGTCTCATATAGCCCAGGGTAGTATCAAACTTGATAAACAGCCAAGGGTGACCTAAATCCTAACCCTCCTGTCTGTATCTCCTAGGTGTTAGGATTACAGTCTTGAGTCATGAGCTGTCAGGCCCATGTTTCTGTTGCTGTGATAAGAAAACTATAAGTTGTGCAGTGGTGGCACACATCTTTAATCCCAGCATTCAGAAGGCAAGGCAGGCAGATCTCTGAGTTCAAGGCCAGCCTGGTCTACAGAGAGAGTTCCAGGACAGCCAGAACATCACAGAGAAACCCAGTCTTAAACAAACAAACAAACAAACAAACAAACAAACACAAAACAAAAACCCTATAACCCAAAGAAACTTAAGGAAGACAGAATTTAATTTTGCTTGTGGTTCAAGAGCACATGGTTAGCCAGGCATGGTGGTGCACGCCTTTAATCCCAGCACTCGGGAGGCAGAGGCAGGCGGATTTCTGAGTTTGAGGCCAGCCTGTTCTACAGAGTAAGCTGCAGGACAGCCAGGGCTATACAGAAAAACCCTGTCTCAAAAAACAAAAAACAAAAAACAAAAAACAAAAAACAAAAAACAAAAACAAAAACAAAAACAAAAAAAAAGAAAAAGAAAAAACAAAGAGTACCCGGTTATGGATAAGAGTCCTTCATGGTGGGGAGACATAAGAACAGACATGGGACATGTGGAGTTAGAGAAACAATCCAGGAGAGGTAAGGAGGAAATCCGGCTCAGCAGGACTTAGCAAGGCTGGTCCAAAGTTTTAGAGTCTAAGTCTGAGTAGTTTATTGTAAGCATATTTAAGCACAATACAATTTAGAGAACAAAATTTCCCCCATGCACCACAATGACCTGTGCATAAGGAGGTATAGTTACATGAAAACTCAACTCCAAGTGCATGTCACGTCTTCTAAGAAGATGGGTTCTAGAGATGGGCTACATGAAGTACTGTCAGGGTCTAGGGAGGAAGCTGGTGTGGCCTTGATCATACAGATATTATAGAGTTCATTTGGAATATTAGCTGCCTCTGGTCATGGTTGTGGGACCTTGGAGGGTGGGGTACTGGCATATAGACAATACAAAGAGGTCCTAGATTATTAGGCAGCTCCATCCTGCTTGTGGGAGCTTAATGCTGCCTGTTCCTACAAATAGCATCACCAGAGGTCAGTCACCTCTGTTACTCACCTTTCAGGAGGAAAACCAAGTCATACACCTTTCTGGTTGAAAAGACAATCCTGAGTGTTAACATTCCTGTTTTCCTTAGCTTTTTTCTGCGAGGACAGGGACCTTTGCTCTTGAAACAGTGGCAGGAGCAGGAAACTGAGAAATCACACCTTAAACTATAAATATGAGGCAGAGAGAGCAAACTAGAAGGACAACACCATGATCTCTCAAAACCTGCCTGTCACCCAGATGACATGCATCCTCCAGCAAGGCTGCTCGGCCTCTGTAAACAATGCCACCAGCTAGAGACAAAGTGTGTATATATCCAACCCTACAGGTGACAGTATAACCATACTCTCACATTTCAAGCTTTGTTGACATAACAGCAAACAGACCATGGACCTTTTAATTACCAAGATTGCATTTATATATATATATATATATATATATATATATATATATATATATATATATATATAAATTTAATTTATATTAAATGTTTGCTGTTTGCAAATTCTTGGAACTGCAATAATCAATATAAACAGAAACTCAGCAAGGATATTAACTTTCTGGCATCCCTTGTAATAATATAAAATATTATTTCTAATTTATATTATATATATATGTACATAATTATATATACACACATATATATTCAACTATACATAAAAAGCCAACTGCTTTAATTATTGCAGCTCTAAGTATTTGTTTGTACCAAAGTGTTTATACCAAACACAAACATACCAAATAGAGAATTCTTCAAATTTTGGAAAACAGAGCTTTTTATGAAATGTTTCAAATTTGAAGATTAACAAGGACAATGAAATTAGATAAGAGATTTATTAAGTTAATTTTTTTGTTCTTGTTGTTAAGTTAATTCATATTTTGTTCTTGTTGTTTTGTTTTTGATTTCAGATCTGGGGATTGAAACTAGGGCTTCATGCATGCTACCACTTTAACATATCCCAGTCATACAATATTTATTAGAAATTATTAATGCAGTGAACAGACAGGCCAAAGTGTTCAGGCTAAATGACCAAGTAGGGAATCCCCTTTTGTAGGTTTCAGAGGAATGAGGGAGGTTTCTCTAGTGATTGTTGAGTAGCTCCCAGGGAGCCTTGTAATCAGGCTATCACTGATTGCCAGGGGGAAGGGGAATGGAATGGTCTTGCATTTTGGTTGGTCTGGATTCTAACATTTTTTAGAGCCTTAATCTGAGGGCAGAGGAAGACAGCGATGGCAGTTCCTTGAGGCAGCTAACCCTGCAGTTGATAAGGGTGCTCAGTTCTTCCTATTGTGCTACCAGCTTCAAACTCTTTCCAACATGAGTAGCTCAAGACCCCTTGAGGAGATTAGAGTGGAAAATATCTTACATTCCAAGTTCCAACTGCATTCTGTGCTCTGGTCTCTACCAAGACCCATTAAGTGGTAATTTCCCAAAGTTAGGAAGTGGGTTGATATTCTGAAACACACACACACACACACACACACACACACACACACACACACACACACATATATATATAGGTTTTTCTATTTTTTAAGGATTTATTTATTTTACATGTGTGCTCTATGTGTAGGTACACTTGCCTGCCAGAAGAGGGCATTAGATCCCATTACAGATGTTTGTGAGCCACCATGTGATTGCTGGGAATTGAACTTAGGACCTCTGACTTAGCAGTCAGTGCTCTTAAACACTGAGTCAACTCTTCAGCCCCAATATTCTGAAATATTGATAAAAAATGATGTGAGGGCCTCCATGTATTTCAGGATATATGCCTCCATTAGGCAAGGGATGAAAATGGTCTGTCTGAAGCAGGAAAATAAAGATCCTCTTTGAGATTAGCACTGTCAGAGAATACAAATCTAGATGGTTCCAGAAAACACAGTCATTGGGATTTTAGAGTGTTGTTTCCTGTAATTCTGAGTGTAAATCAGTTTAATATACAATAATGTAGTCAACTACATTATTAAGAGACCCTGAGTGTCACTCCAATTAAAAAACTGAAAACAAGCAATTTCTCTTTTAGGAAATATCTATTTCCCACTGATTAAAAAAAAAAAAAATACCCATGGCACGGGATGTAGCTCCTGGCAGAGTACTTGCCTATTGTATAGAAATCACTGGATTTAGTCTAGCACAGAACAATCAATCCAGTAACTACTGAAAGAAATCGTTATCATTTTTGGTATAAGGCAGAAGAGGTTTCTAATAGAACCTAATAAATTAGAAATGCTCCATTTAGTCTGTCAAAATGTGGGGGTTATGGCCTAAGTCACAAATTAAATTTCTTCTTGGATATGGTTATAGTAGAAACTATTGTTCCCTCATTAGCAAGTAGTTGTTAGATATTATAATACTAAAAAAGTATGAAATCTACAAAGAAATTAGAGGGTTTATGAGAACTCTTTCAGCCGACAGTGTAAACTCTTGGTGTCAGATCATACTTTGCTTGGTCTGGAAGTCACTGTCAGTGGCAGATTTTTTGAGCTTTGGGCTGAAAAGGTGTTTAGGAAATCATTTAATAATCAGCAATGCATCTGCTTCTGTAAGAACTTCTGTCAGTAGGTGAACCAAACATAACTGCAAAAGGGCCGAGTTCCATCTGCTATGGGGAGCTCTGTCTTTTATAAAGAATGAACGGGAGAAAAGTCACCATCAGTCTCTAAGGTCAATTTAATTAAGGTTATTCCTTAGGATTCTGTTTATCTTCTCTACCCATCCTGAGCTCTGGGGTCTATAAGCACAATGAAGTTTCCAATCAATCCCCAGAATATTCGCTAATCTCTAACTTACCTGGGATACAAATGTATATCAATTTTCTGACCTTAAAAGCTTAGAAAAACTATACCTTGGAAGAATTTCTTTTAGTAGTTTCTTTGTTACTGTGTCCATAGTCTCATGTTTAGTTAGGAAAGTCAGTCCATCCTGAGTATCTTATAAACATTAGCAAATATTTGTATCTGAATATTCTTGATTTTACCTCTTATGAAGTCTGTTAGTCTGTTTCCTGATAAACTCCTGGTTTGGTGCTCAGGTATTGAGTATTAAGGCTCTTCTCATTGGCAAATGCATTAGTCAATCGACAGGCCTTAGAGTTTTTAACAATTTCAGCTATTTTTTAGATGGCATCTCTAATTCTGATGTGGGAGTGGTGGACTAAGTCTGAATTCCCCAGTGTCCCATGTGTGAAGAACAATGGATCTGTTTCAGTTTGCTTATACCCACTTTCTCTGGTATAATTAGTTTGTAGTCAGCTGTCCTCCATCATCTCTTATGACACTGAGACATGGGCAGGTTTTTGGCCCAAATCATATCTTCTGTCTGGTCAGAGAGTATGGGATTTTCCTGGGTCTAGGTCAATCAAAGACATTAAGGGCCCAGTTTTTAGAGCCACACTCTAGGCTATCTTGTTGCCCTCTGGGGATTGAGTTTAGTCCTTCCTTCTGCCATCAGAAGGCCTCTCCCTATAAATATCCTCATGGATATGAGCAATAGCAAAGGCACCAACTAGCTGTGTCTCTTGTCTTTTCTCAGCTCTAATGCCTTGGTCAGAGCTGATAGTTCAGCTTTCTGGGCTGGCATTCCTCTCAGGAGTAGCTCCACCATATAATCTTGGTGTTAGAGACAACTGCTGCCCCAGCATACCTCTGACCATCCTGAATGAGGCTGTTGCCACTGAACCACGTTACCTCTGCATCCATCTCAGGGTTATTTTGATCCCATGGATGTAGGCCAAAATGTCTGAGCAGTCATGCAGAAGTCAGGGTCAGGCAACAGGGCAGCTGAAAGGTTATCCTGGAGGCATTCAAGAAGAGAGGCTGGTACTGGGTCACTCTGGTGTCATCTTTAACCAGGAAGTCCTTGCTGTACTGATGTGTAAGCAGGGTGGGACCCTGCTTTTGGCCATTGGCTGATGCCAGGGCCCCGAGTCTGAGTGTGTATCCCCTGGGTCTAGGGAGGTCACCTGTAGTTAGCAGAGTAAGGTCTTCTTAGCAGAGGCTCAGTAGTCCTCTAAGATGTCCTGGGTTTTTGTTTTGTTTCTGGTGCCACCAGGAAATCATTTATAAACTGATGAAGAGACTTTATCTTCAGGTTTTAGCAAGGCAGAATGTTGAACTTTATTATTAACAAAAAAGCTGATGGGTTTCCCTTATACTTTTAGGGTTACCCTGGACTTGGGGAAGGGGCATATTTTGTCTTCAGGGGCCCCATTATCTCCTTCTTCTGAAGCTGTTTTAGGCATGTCCTATGGTCTTCTGGTTTGGCTGTGGTTACCAACAGGATCTTTGCCAGTTCTTGAACCTGTTCCTTCTGTCCTCTTATCTGCTTCTCCTCTGCAGTCTCCATTAAATACTCTCTCTGCCACTATCACTAACTCCCTCAGACTCCTTTCTCCCAACCTCTCAATCCTCTGGGACTTTCTCTTAATATCTGGTGCGGCCTGATTAATAAAAGCTAGAGCTACTGCTGCCTTTGCTTCTGGTGATCCAGGGTCCATGGGGGTGTATTGTTGAAATGCCTCTATGATTCTCTCTTTAAAAAGCTGTAGGGCAAGCCGGGCATGGTGGCGCACGCCTTTAATCCCAGCACTCGGGAGGCAGAGGCAGGCGGATTTCTGAGTTCGAGGCCAGCCTGGTCCCAGGAGGGTGAATACTTTGGCTCCCTGAGCCATGCCCACCCAAAGAGAGGCTCAGAGCATCTCCTGACCCTGCCTTAGCCAAGGATCCCAGACTTTTCTGTCTTAACCACAAATTGGCCATTGAACAAATTCAAGGCCTTGTTCCCAGAAAGATGTGGGACCCTTCAGTGAACAGAGAAAGGCACAACCAGAAACAAAACCCAACCAAAACCAGAAAAAAGATACAGCCCACAGTAACAAGAATGAACCAGAAGGTGGTGCTCACAGAAGATGGGTATAAACAGAGACAGTCAGCAATAAAACCAAAACCAGATAGATACACCCTGCAGTAACAAGAATCAACCAGAAGGTGGCACTCACACTCAAGATGGATGTGGCACCACACAGATCAGGAAGGAAAAGATACAGCACACAGTAACAAGAACCAACCAGAAGGTGGTGGCACTCACAGACAAGACAACCTGCAGCACTGCACAGATGTTTACCCAGACCTGGAAAAATTACCATGGGAACATAAGTCATTTATTTTTAAAAGTTTTTTTTAAGCCGGGCAGTGGTAGCACATGCCTTTACTCCCAGCACTTGGGAGGCAGAGGCAGGCGGATTTCTGAGTTCAAGGCCAGCCTGGTCTACAAAGTGAGTTCCAGGTCAGCCAGGGCTACACAGAGAAACCCTGTTTCAACCCTCCAAAAAAACAAACAAACAAACAAACAAAAACAACAAAAAAAGTTTTTGTTCTACTCTGTAGATCTCACAGAAAGTTTCTAACATTCAGACAAATTAGCCACACAAATTACAAGCTTTTGTGCCACTGTGCAAGTACCAACCAGCTCAGGCCACATAGAAAGCTTTGGACAGACAGATTCCTCAGCACTGCTCACATCTAGAAGAATTACCATGGCAACACAAGCCACCAGGTTCCACAAAAATAAATCATCTCAACATGGCTGGAAAAGTTACCACATCTACCTTTACATAAGCTTGGTTTTGTTGTGCTATGCAGATCTCACAGAAAGCTCAGACAAATTCAGTGCTCAGACAGGCACAAAACAGGAAGTTTAACACAGTGTTAAAAATAAAATCACAAATACCTAGACTAGCTTTGCTGGCTTCAAGACCCTCCAGATCTGTAGTCCTATGTGTTATAGGGAACTTCCCCTGCCAATGCACCAAAATATAGTGCCAGGGAATTGTTAATGATCCCTCCCCAAAACAGACAGGAGACAATTTGATGAAACTCACAGCAGCGTCTTTATTTGGACTAGCTCGGACCCCTCCAATGTACAACCCTCATGCAGAATGGCTTTGGTGGTGGGGGAGCCCTAGATATACATTAGGGTAAAGCTTTATAGTAAGCAGCAAGCAGAGGGCAAGTGGGAAGCATTGGAAAGCTGCTGTGGCCTTTAACATAATTGTCTGGTGCTGGAAGTCACATCATAAACTTAATTTCTGCTTCCTTCTGCATTTCTGATCATTAGGCAGGGCATGGGCTTGTAATCTGGGGGTGAAGATCTGTTGGGGTGATAACCTGGAAACACTGATCTTGTTGGGGATTAGCCTAGGGTCTGGAAGATAGACTCAGGTTTTGTTGGGTGGCAACTTGGAAACTAATGCTAGGTACCAGCCTGTTAGTTTACCTGAGTTCAAACTTAGGTCAGGTTCTCTAAATTGGAATCTGAACTTAAAAGATTTGGCCTCTCACCAGCATGGGCTCATACCAAGACTCGGCCCCTGAAAAGGCAGGGCAGATGTCTTAAGTTTGTTTTTGTTAGTTAGTTAGTTAGTTAGTTAGTTAGTTAGTTTCTTTGCTAGAGAGACACCATGACCAAGGCAACTCTTATAAAGGCAAACATTTAATTAGGGTTTGTTTATGGTTTCAAAGATTTAATCCATTAACACCATGGCAAGAAAGCATGGCAGGGTGCAGGCAGACATGGTCCTGGAAGAGCTAAGATATCTAAATCTTTACCAGTTTTCCACTTTTAATGGTTTCCTTCACTGCCTAAGTTTGCTTGTCCTGGAACTTGCTCTGTAGACTGACCTTGATCTCAGAAATCTGCATGCCTCTCTGCCTTCTGAGTGCTGGGATTAAAGGCATGTACCACCACAACTGAATCCAAGGTTTTCTTTACCTTGCTCTGTACCAGGCTAGCCTTGAGCTCAGACCTGCTTGCCTCTGTCTTCTGGGATTAAAGGCATATACCACTATGCCCAGACCCAAGCATTTCCTTCCTTTCTTATAAGACCTTTATGAATTCTGGATTGTAGCTCATTCCAGATATAGTCAAGATGACAACTGAGAATAGCCATCACAGGAGGTTTCTATCTAAAAGACAAACAAACCCAAAACCAGGTATGGTAGAACATGCCTGTATGCCTGCAATCTTAGCACTAAGGAGTTCAAGATCGTTTGTAGCTATCTATAAAGTTTGAGGTTAGCTTGTGCTACCTAAGACCTTGTTTTTAAAAACAAACAAACAAACAAACAAACAAACAAACAAGCACAACTATGAAAGTGGTAGATGGCAGGACTTAGAAACCGTTATGTACATGCTTTATTATAGAAAATGTAAAGAACACGAGGCGCATGCACATGAGTGGAGGGAGTCTGTCATCTGCAGGCTTATGTTCTGGAAAGCACAAGAATGTCCAGAGACTGCTGAAAAATGAAAATCTCAATGAAAACTTAGTTTATTCAGCTATTCTTCTATTCTGCTATTCATTTGCTAACTGTAAGGTGCTATGGCTATATCACGTTTTTTGCTTATTATACATGCCATAGTCTGAAGAGTATTAGAATATTACACACAAACAGTAAAATGATTACTATGTTTTGTAGGGAACTTTCCAAAAATAAAGTTTACTTCCAAGGAATACAATCATTTCCAGACCACAACTGAGACGACTGTGGGAATTTCTGATATTTTACTGAAGCAGAATTACTAATGCTTCCTGGATGTGGCACTAAAGACAAGCATGTGTCCTTCATTTGGCTGATGACTTAGTTATCCATCATTGTTTACAAAAATGAAGATGAAAACATGGTTTAATTAATATCAAGGGCAGTAAAAAATACCCAAAGTCTACATTATTCTTTTCTCATACAATATATCATATACCCTGATTTTAGTTTCTTCCCTCAACTTCTTCCAGTTCCTCCCTCCCCCCCCCACCTCTGGATCCACTCCCTTTCCTCCCCCAGTTGAAAAGAATAGGTTTCTAAGACATAACAACCAAATATAAATAAAATGAATTAAAGCAAGAACATCATATTGAGGTTGGATAAGTCAACCCAACAGAAAGGAAAGAGTTTCAAGAGCAGGCATAAGAATCAGAAAGCTACTCATTCTCACAGTCGGGACTCCCATAAGCTAAAAGCTTTTATATAAACGCAGAGGACCCGGTACAGACCTGGGTAGGCCCCGTGCGTGCTGCTTCAGTCTTTGTGAGTTCATAGGTGCCTTGCGTAGGTGAGATTCAGAGGCCTTGTTCTCCTGGTTTCCTCAAACCCTCTCCCTCGTGCACTCTTTCTACCTCCTCTTCCGAAGGGTTCCCTGAGCTCTGAGGGGAGGAATTTGATGTTGACATCTAATCTAGACTCTTTTTCTGTATAATGTCTGGCTGTGGGTCTCTGAATTTGTTCCTGTCTGCTATCAGAGGAGGCTTCTCTGATGATGACTGCGCAAGGCACTGACCTATGAGTATAGCAGAGCACCCCTCCCCCGAAAAAAAATTCCTGACTTGCAGAAAACAATGGGTGTAGTTGTAACCTAAATCTGGAAGAGTTTTTCTGTTAAGCATCACAATAAGAAACTGGAATGTAGAAAGACTCTCAGGTTCTGTCACCATAGAACCAAATGGAATGCTCTATTTCCTTCCCACAATCCCTGTTCCTGGCAAATCTAAGCATTGTCATCCCACTATAACATGCTGACGGTGGGAAGATTCATCCATGTTGCTTTACTTTATGGTAGCCATTTCCCTTCTTACTATACATCTCTGATGTAAAGCCCAGGCAATTCTTCCCACAGCATTGTACTTAAGGGTTTGACTGACTTTATTGAGTCATGATGCTTCCCTTTGATATAATTTGTAACGTGCATTCATCAAAACACTCTATGCTTCACTAGGGTTCAGTTTTTACTCCTATTTTTCTTACATAGATTGCAGAGTTGAAGCAAAAGTATGTTTAGCCATGTGGTCTATGCATCATTTGGCCCAGAAATATATAAATATATGTTATAATTTTGTTTTTGTTATTTTACTTTTTACATCTTATTATTTCAGAGCTTTTAAATCCTAAGATCATTATTGACTTCAGTGGAAGGGTAGAAAGTAGAAATTGACCTTGAAGTAACCAACTAAATGAAGAAAAAATTTAACAAGAAATTAAGCTGGGTGGTGGTGGTGCATGCCTTTAATTCCAGCATTTGGGAGGCAGAGGCAGGTGGATTTCTGAGTTCAAGGCCAGCCTGGTCTACAAATTGAGTTCCAGGACAGCCAGGGCTATACAAAGAAACCCTCTTTCGAAAAACAAAACAAAACAAAACAAAACAAAACAACAAAAAAAGAAAGAAATTAAATCATTCCTGTTTTCATTTCATCTCTTCATAATAAAACAGCCTGACTAAAAAGGATTTTTGGAAGAAAGGGTTTATTTGACCTACAACGCCAGGCCACAGTACATTATGGAAGGAAGTCAAGGCAAACTCAAGCAGGAACATAAAATGAGATTTGCTTTCTATTCCTCATAGAGTTGCCTCCAACTAAAGAGCTAACTTCACAAGGAAAGTATACCAGGGACCATGGAGATTGCTATTGCTGTGGGACTTTCAGTCTGAGTTATACTCTGCTAGATTTCTGATAAAGTTCAGGATCCCTGCCTAGGAGATGTGCCACTAGCAATAGGCTGGGCCCTCCTACATCCATTAACAATTGAGATAGTCTCCCACAGATATGTGTAGGCAATATTTAATTAAGGCTTTCTTCTTAGATAATGTTAGGCTGTGCCAAACTGGCAGTTAAAGCTAACCAGAACAATTAGTTTAAGACATATTAGTGCAATCAGTAACTGTGTAAATTCCCAGAGAGTGTCTTTACCGTCTTTAAAGATCAATTATAATAGGTTGGGATTATAGCTTGGATATAGACCATTTACCTATCATGTGAAGTGCTTTGGGTCAAATCCCTTGGGTCAGAAAGGGAGAAACAGAGAAAGGAGATGGAGTGATGGAGGGAGGGAGATTGGAAGAGAGAGAGAAATTAATTTTTAAAAAAAAGGTTTAGAGTAGTAGTTTGTATTGAATGGAAATGGATTGGCTCGTGCAAACAAACTTTATTAAAACTAGTAGTACTGCTGCATATGGTAGTACACCTTTATTCCCAGTACTTGGAAGACAGAGGCAGTTGTGTCTCTTGAGTTTGAGGCCAGTCTGTATCTATATTCTACATTGTGAGTATCAGAGCCAAACATGGCTAGATTGTAAGAACCTGCCAAGAAAAAAGGAAAGGAAGAAAGGAAGGAAGGAAGGAAGGAAGGAAGGAAGGAAGGAAGAAAGGAAGAAAGGAAGAAAGAAAGAAAGAAAGAAAGAAAGAAAGAAAGAAAGAAAGGAAGAAAGAAAGAAAGAAAGGAGGGCATAGTACCTTTAATCTTCGTACTTGGGAGATAGAGACAGACAGATCTCCCTGTGAGTTTGAGGCCAACTTTGTCTACAAAGTTAGTTCCAGGCCAGCAAGGGCTACACAGTGACACTTTGTTTCAAAATAAAATAAAATAAATGAATAAAACAAAACAAAACAAAATAATAGCTGACAGGATTCTGATATAGTTGTCTCTTGTGAAGCTATGCCAGTGCCTGGCAAATACAGAAGTGGATGCTCACTGTCAGCTATTGGATGGAACACAGGGCCCCCAATGGAGGAGCTAGAGAAAGTACCCAAGGAGCTGAAGGGGCCTGCAACCCTATAGGAGGAACAACAATATGAACTAACCAGTACCCCAAGAGTCCGTGTCTCTAGCTGCATATGTAGCAAAAGATGGCCTAGTCAGCTATCAGTGGGAGGAGAGACCCTTGGTCTTGCAACGATTATGTGCCCCAGTACAGGGGAATGCCAGGGCCGGGAAGCAGAAGTGAGTGGGTTGGGGAGCAGGGCAGGGGGACTTTCGGGATAGCATTTGAAATGTAATTGAAGAAAATATCTAATAAAAAAAAAACCAATTTAATTTGGGAGGCAGAGGCAGGTAGATTTCTGAGTTAGAGGCCAGCCTGGTCTTCAAAGTGAGTTCCAGGACAGCCAGGGCTATACAGAGAAACCCTGTCTCGAAAAAACCAAAAAAACAAAAACCGAAAAAAAAAAAGGTAACTAAAAAAAATGAGTAGTAAGTTTAGCATCAAGTATCTGGAACAGAGGATTCAAATGTCTTTATTGTCTTTGGGTTCTCTCCATTTTATTTTCTTATTAATCTATGGTTTACTTCTTTTGATTTGTTGTTGACTAAAACCACTTCTGAGGTGACTATTTCAAGGCTAAAAAAATAGCTGCCGCGGTCCCATTATCCCGATAGTTAAATTTACATATGCTAAGCACTGAAAGGTCTCAGATTGGGGTTCAAGAGGCACTCTGAAACCAATTGCTGGGGACAATGAAGTTTAACAAAAGAGTTATTAATGCCGTGGACAGACAGACAGACAGACAGACAGACAGACAGGCAGGCAGGCAGTATGATGATAGTTGAGGAGAGTTCAGGTCCCAGCATCTGAGCCAGCATGGTTGGGGCTCTGAAGAGAAACATCAGATCCCACAGTGCAGGCAGACATGGTGCTGGAGGAGTCAAGAGTTCTCCATCTTTATCTGAAAGCAGCAGGGTGAGACTCTGTAGCTGGATGTAGTTTGACATAGGAGACCACAAAGCCTGCCCCCACAGTAAAACACTTTCTTCAACAAGGCCACACCTACTCCAACAAGACCACACCTCTTAATTAGTGCCACTTGCTATGGGCCAAGCATTCAAACACTTGAAGGTGTGGAGGTGTGGAGGGGTCATACCGATTCAAACCACAAGGTAAGAGATTCTGATACCCAGAAGTCTATCAACCAAGAATTCACGGACAGTGAGTGTCACAGTGGGTGCCTGCCAATCAGTTCCTTGCAAAGGGAAAGGCTGCTGCCTGTATTGTGGTATAACTATCAACCGGATTCCCACTTTACATCTTTACAAACAAAAGTCGTTGAAGAACAGTCAAACTTCACCAAGTCATGCCTAATCTTTGCTTTACTCCCACACGGCTCACCTGCTTTTTTCTTTCAGGGCCCATTTCATACTCCCCTCTCTTGTTTCCTAGGGAACTTCTCTCTCCGACTCTAATTTCTCCAAGAATGGCAATTATAAGGTTTTATTTTTGTTCTCACCACCCTATTGTACTGTAACTTGTTTCAGAAACAGCAGTAAAGATAGATGTCAGGATCCTTTAAAAGAATGCTTCCTTTCTACCTAAAACATGTGGCTTCTTCTTTTCTTATTTTAAAGCTTCTCATTGTGCAATATCTACTTTGCAAGATACTATATTGCTCAAGGACATTTGAACACAAATACATAATGTACCTTGAGCCTATTTTGCCATACTCACTTCCTTCCCTATTCTCTGCCACCCAGTTAGTTCCCTTTGGTCTTCTATACAGCTTTCTTTCTTTCTTTCTTTCTTTCTTTCTTTCTTTCTTTCTTTCTTTCTTTCTTTCTTTCTTTCTCTTTCTCTCTCTCTCTCTCCCTCTCTCTTTCTTTCTTTCTTTCTTTCTTTCTTTCTTTCTTTCTTTCTTTCTTTCTTTCTTTCTTCTGTTGTATATACACATAATTTTATGCATCTCTCTGAGAGTGACTTATTTGATTCAACATGATTTCTCCAGCTCCAAATAACATAACTTCATTCTGTACAGCTGAACAATGTCTAGCCTGTTTCTATGCCATACTTTGTCATTCCTCTGTGGTTGCTAGACTGATCCCACAACTCAGCTCTCATGAATGAAATGGTGCTGTAGTAAACACTGGTGGGTCAGTATCTCTGTGATGTGTTGTCTTGAAATCCTCTGAACAAAAGATGAATTTGCATGGATTTGAAGGTGAATGAAACCTGGCAACTTCGTGCTTCAAGGTGACAGGTGTGATTCTGGGGTAAAGACTGAGGTGTGGATGCTTCCTGCTTCACAGAGACAGGTGTGATGCTGGGGTAAGGACTGAGGTGTGACACTGGGGTAAGGACTGAGGTGTGACGCTGGGGTAAGGACCAAGGTGTGACACTGGGGTAAGGACCGAGGTGCGGATGCCTAGAACCCCAACTTGTCCTTTTCCCATTTTCGTCTGAGTTTTGCTTTTCTTGCCACCTGCTGCTCTCCTCATCAATAGCAGTATGGAGTCATCTCTTCTAGTGACTCTAAGCTTCATCTTCTGCAAAAATATTCATATTTGTGTGAGATTTAACTATTATAGCAAATCCTTTATTCTTAATGTATTTACAGATGGTTTTCTTTTCCTACTGGTACTTTACAGTCTGCGTTCTGCTGTCTTTGCATAAGTAGAGTCTGCCTGGTAGTTACAATGGCTCCCACCTAGAGGTTGCCTCTTTAGCTACCCTAGTGCTGGGCAGGAAGCCAATGCACTGGTACCAAAAGGACCCTCTCTTAGACTTTTCTCTTACTTTAAAAAGGGACACTTTTGCAGAAGAGTGTAGCAAAATCCAACCAATGCCACGTATTCTCCTTGAACAACTCATAGAAAGGCTTAATTGCCATGGCTGGACTAGACCTGCATTTCTTCCTCTTGTCTGTCCATCAGCGCCCTGAAATATCTTTTGCTTTGGCTGCTGCTGCTGTTGCTGCTGCTGTTTTTGAGGCCAGGTCTCACTATGTAGCCCAGGGTAGCCTCAGACTCTGGGGTGCTATAAACTGCAGGTTTGCAATCCCCTGCCAACCTCAGTTTTCTTCACTTGGGTAAAAACTCATAAAAGCAGCAATTTAGTTGTTGTGGGGTAGTGTCTTCACATTAGTACTTGTCAGCTTCTGTCACAGAGACTATGGCATGTAATGAGAGCTCAGATTCATTGGCTTAATTAGACACAATTCATTCTCTGTAGCAACTTCACACTGTTTAACTGACAAAATCTTTTTGTTTGTTTGTTTGTTTGTTTGTTTGTTTTTAAAGATTTATTTATTTTATTTTTATTATATATAAGTACACTGTAGCTGTCCTCAGACACTCCAGAAGAGAGAGCCAGATCTCGTTATGGGTGGTTGTGAGCCACCATGTGGTTGCTGGGATTTGAACTTATCACCTTCGGAAGAGCATTCGGGTGCTCTTACCCGCTGAGCCATCTCACCAGCCCCCGTTTGTTTGTTTTTTAACAAGGAAGAAGGCATAGATGACTGCAGAAAAGGCAAAGTGTGTCCATGCAGATGATCTCATCTGAGGATGATCTATACAACGACAGAATTATGACTAATCTCTCCCCTTGCTTGAGTCAATAGGAAATTATTGAGGACCAGCAGATCCTACACAAGTTACTTGACTGATTACTCTAGGAAAGTCACCAGACAGTTTATTTATCCTACACATTCCTGAATGAGCTCTCAAATTGCACAGAAGTAAAGAAGTAATTTTGTGTGTGTGTGTGTGTGTGTGTGTGTGTGTGTGTGTGTGTGAAGGTACAAGCTTATCTTCCCATCACTGGAAAGCTAAGGTAGGTAGATGGCAAGTTCAAGACTAGCCTGAGCAACTCAGTGAGCCCCTATCTCAGAGTAAAATGTAAAAGGGGGAAATGGTCCTTAATGACATTCTCCTGTACGCACAGAACAATGCCTTGTCCAGCCTTCGTCAGAGAAGCTTCCTCCTATAGCAGATGGGAATGAATACAGACCCATTGCCAGACATTATTATTCAGAGAGTGAGAGACCTTGGAGTGCTTATTCCTAAATAGCCTGTATCCACCAAATCTCTGCCTCCATAGCTCAGGCAACCCCGCAGAAGAGGAGGCAGAGAGACTAAGAGGCAAAGGGGGAATGAGGACCAAGAAAACAAGAACCTATAAATCAACATGAGCGAAGCTCACAGGAATTGTTGTAATTTTAAAACAATGATGAATAGATGAATGAATGTATGAATGGAAATATAACCACTAGGGTAAAAGTTAACAACTGTCACTTATACCTATTGGGAGAGGGAAAAAAATCAATTTTCTCCAGCAGAGTGACAATGGCTATGTTAAACACAGCAGGAACAGACCTCATGATCAGGAGTAGTTGACCAACATATAATGAGCTTCACAGTTTTTTGATATGCTTTTATCTGGTTACAGTTTGGTGGTTTTGTTTGTGTGTGTGTGTGTGTGGGTAGGATGGTTTTATTGTGTTTGCTTGGTTTTAGGGGTTCTGATTGTTATATTGGTTTTTTTTTTTTTTTTTTGAGAAAGAACTGAATGTTGGATGAGTAGAGAGGGGGGAGAGGATATGGAAGGACTTTGGGGAAGGGGATATATGACCAACATATATTTAAATTTAAAATTGTTTTAAATAATAAAAATATGTAAAAAGGGCTGATGATAAAGCTTAATACATTGCCTAGCATGTATGAGGTCCTGAGTTCAAGTCTCAGTGATACTGAAGAAGGAAGGAAATCAGTCAGTCAATCAATCATCAATCAATTAACAAATTCATTGTAAGGCATATAATTAATTTTCTCAAGTTAATTATGTAATCAATTATATATTTAATTCTGGGGATGGTGACTAAGGAGACGTTTGTTGAAGGGTCTAAAGTTCCTATCAAAATTGGATATTATTGACATCCATTGGATAGGCATGGTGATTGTAGTTAATAATAATCTGTTAAATAAGTACATTTTAAATGTGTGCAATACATGCAAAAGAGAAGACTATAAAATGATGGGTATGTTAGTTTGTTTTAATTATTCTATAATATAGAAATCCCAAAACATCACATCATATTATAAAATCATAAGCATATAAAAGTATTAATTGTCAATTAAAGGTTTTTTTTGGCTAGTTATGGTAGTTCATGCCTGTTATCTCAGGACTTTGGAGGCACAGAGAGGAGGGATTAGGAGCTGAGGATGATCCTCGGTCACATACTGAGCCTGCCTCGAACAGCAAAGGAAACAAGCCCTTGTAGTCCTGTACTCTGGATTCCAAGTATCAGGATGATTTTGAGACTGTGATTAGTATTATTTTGAAGCTGGGTGGCACATGTCACATAAGGTGGCCTGGAATCCCCAGCCTTCCTGCCTTACCTTCTCAATGCTAATGTTTCTTTTGAGATTGCTTTCAGTATGGCACGAGTCAATTCCATCTGTAAAGAGACTTTTGGTCAATCCTCACCGCCTCCATTTGGTCCCCAAATCACACAGTAAAAGAGAGAATCAACTCTTGCCAGTCCTCTGACCTCTATTTGCATACACACACACACACACACACACACACACACACACACTAAACAAATCTATGAATGCAAAGGTTTGTACATTATTTTCAGAGATACACATATGTTCCTTCTGTGGTATGGTATAGGGCAAGGCAATTTTCTAAAAATATGAAACAATCAAGGAAATCTAGCGTGATGGATACTTAATGTTAAGCAATTTTTGATTTTGCAGTGTGATAATATTGTGATATGTTTAGAAGAAGTAAAGTATATTTTATAAGTGGACAATGATATAAATTCAGATGGAAAGGTACTGTTATATATGAGATTTGTTTTAATCTCCCACTACAGTAAAGGCATTGTTATATTAGATCTCTATTGCTACAAACTATCAGCTTAATTCAATATTTATCTCATTGTGTCTGTGTCTCAGAATTTAAAAGCAATTAGTTGGATGGTTCTTGAGGAGAGTGTCTAGGGACATCTGGAAGCTAGGCCATCTACTTTGAATCTCGCAGCTCAGTTCCTTATTGGCTGAAGCTACAGATATTTTCTTTCTGTGTGGGCCTCTCCATGGACAACATGGGTATCCAAAAGGCAACAGGTAACTTTCTTCACAATGAGAGCCCACTGTGGAAGCCGGAGTATGCAGAGGTCTATAATTTCAGTCTATAATCTTAGAAGTAGAATGCCATCCAAGGTGCCATATTCTATGGTCACACAGACTAACCCTAGCACAATAAGAAGCCACTGTCAATTGGTGAAAAGCAGGTGTGTCATCTTAGGCTATGACATTGATCCAGGGTTTTCTTTTTTCCAATTTTTATTAGATATTTTCTTCATTTGCATTTAAAGTGTTATCCAGTAAGTTCCCTAGACCCTCCCCCATCCCTGCCCTGCTCCCCTACCCACCCACACCCACATCTTGACCCTGGCATTCCCCTGTACTGGGGCATATAAAGTCTGCATGACCAAGGGGCCTCTGTTCCCAATGATGGCCAATTAGGCTATCTTCTGCTATATATGTAGCTAGAGACACGAGCTCTGGGGGTACTGGTTAGTTCATGTTATTCTCCCGCCTATAGGGTTGAAGACCCCTTCAGCTCCTTGGGTACTTTCTCTAGCTCCTTCCTTGGGAGTCCTGTGTTCCATCTAATAGCTGACTGTGAACATCCACTTCTGTGTTTGCCAGGCACTGGTATAGTCTCCCACGAGACAGCTATATCAGGGCCCTTTCAGCACTATCTTGCTGGCATATGCAATAGTGTCTATGTTTGGTGGCTGATTATGGGATGGATCCCCGGCAGCCGCAGTCTGATTGGTCCATCCGTTTGATTCAGCTTCACACATGATCTCTGTAACTCCTTCAATGTGTGCTTTGTTCTTAATTCAAGGAAGGGGCAAAGTGTCCACATTTTGATCTTCATTCTTCTTGAGTTTCATGTGTTTAGTAAATTGTATCTTGGGTAGTCTAGGTTTCTGGGCTAATATCCACATATCAGTGAGTATATGTTATATGAGTTCTTTTGTGATTGGGTTACCTCACTCAGGATGATGCCCTCCAGATCCATCCATTTGCCTAGGAATTTCATATATTCATTGTTTTTAATAGCTGAGTAGTACTCCATTGTGTAAATGTACCAAATTTTTTGTATCCATTCCTCTGTTGAGGGACACCTGGGTTCTTTCCAGCTTCTGGCTATTATGAATAAGGCTGCTATGAACATAGTGGAACATGTGTCTTTATTACCAGATGGAACATCTTCTGGATATATGCCCAGTAGATGTATTGCCGTATCTTCCGGTAGTACTATGTCCAATTTTCTGAGGAACCGCCAGACTGATTTCCAGAGTGGTTGAACAAGCTTGCAGTCCCACCAACAATGGAGGAGTGTTCCCCTTTCTCCACATCCACGCCAGCATCTGTTGTCACCTGAATTTTTTATCTTAGCCATTCTTACTGGTGTGAGGTGGAATCTCAGGGTTGTTTTGATTTGCATTTCCCTGATGATTAAGGATGTTGAACATTTTTTTATGTGCTTCTCAGCCATTCGATATTCCTCGGTTGAGAATTCTTTGTTTAACTCTGTGCCCCATTTTTAATGGGGATATTTGATTTTCTGGTGTCCACTTTCTTGATTTCTTTATATATATTGGATATCAGCCCCCTATCTGATTTAGGATTGGTAATGATCCTTTCCCAATCTGTTGGTTGCCCTTGTGTCTTGTTGCCAGTATCTTTTCCCTTACAGAAGCTTTGCAACTTTATGAGGTCCCATTTGTCAATTCTTGATCTTACAGCACAAGCCTTTGCTGTCCTATTCAGGAATTTTACCCCAGTGCCCACTTCTTCGAGGCTTTTCCCCAATTTCTCCTCTATAAGTTTCAGTGTCTCTGGTTTTATATGGAGATCCTTAATCCACTTAGACTTGACCTTAGTACAAGGAGATAAGAATGGATCAATTCTCAGTCTTCTACATGATAGCTGCCAGTTGTGCCAGCACCATTTGTTGAAAATGCTGTCTTTTTTCCTCTGGATAGTTTTAGCTCCTTTTTCAAAGATCAGATGACCATAGGTTTGTGGATTCATTTCTGGGTCTTCAATCCTCTTCCACTGATCTACCTGTCTGTTGCTGTACCAGTACCATGCAGTTTTTATTACGATTGCTCTGTAGTACAGCTTGAGGTCCGGCATGGTGATTCCACCAGAGGTTATTTTATTGTTGAGAAGAGTTTTCACTAGTCTAGGTTTTTTGTGATTCCAGATGAACTTGCTAATTGTCTTTTCTAGATCCTTGAAGAATTGAGTT
Source organism: Mus minutoides (assembly GCA_902729485.2). NCBI lineage: Eukaryota > Metazoa > Chordata > Mammalia > Rodentia > Muridae > Mus > Mus minutoides. Next base: position 62,564 of record LR753915.1, on the reverse strand, counting down.
GGAATTTTGATGGGGATTGCATTGAATCTGTAGATAGCTTTAGGCACAATAGCCATTTTTACTATATTGATTCTGCCAATCCATGAGCATGGGAGATCCTTCCATCTTCTGAGATCTTCCTCAATTTCTTTCTTCAGAGACTTGAAGTTCTTGTCATACAAATCTTTCACTTCCTTCATAAGAGTCACACCAAGATATTTTATATTGTTAGTGACTATTGTGAAGGGTGATGTTTCCCTGA
>LR753915.1:35593-62223 GCA_902729485.2 Mus minutoides | reverse complement strand
ATTTATCCTTTGTATAGAGAAAGGCCATCGATTTGTTTGAGTTAATTCTATATCCAGCTACTGTACTGAAGCTGTTTATCAGGTTTAGGATTTCTCTGGTGGAGTTTTTGGGATCACTTATATATACTATCATGTCATCTGCAAATAGCGATAATTTGAGTTCTTCCTTTCCAATTTGTATCCCCTTGACATCCTTTTGTTGTCGAATTGCTCTGGCTAGGACTTCAAGTACTATATTGAATAGGTAAGGAGAAAGTGGACAGCTTTGTCTAGTCCCTGATTTTAGTGGGATTGCTTCCAGTTTCTCTCCATTTAGTTTGATGTTGGCCAGTGGTTTGCTGTAGATTGCTTTTATCATGTTTAGGTATGGGCCTTGAATTCCTGATTTTTCCAAGACCTTTATCATGAATGGGTGTTGGATTTTGTCAAAAGCTTTCTCAGAATCTAAGGAGATGATCATGTGGTTTTTATCTTTGAGTTTGTTTATATAGTGTATTACATTGATGGATTTCCATTTATTAAACCATCCCTGCATTCCTGAGATGAAGCCTACTTGGTCATGATGGATGATCGTTTTGTTGTGTTCTTGGATTCGGTTGGCGAGAATTTTGTTGAGTATTTTTTCGTCGATATTCATAACGGAAATTGGTCTGAAGTTCTCTATCTTTGTTGTGTCTTTATGTGGTTTAGGTATCAGAGTAATTGTGGCTTCATAGAATGAATTGGGTAGTATACCTTCAGATTCTATTTTGTTGAATAGTTTGAGAAGAACTGGAACTAGGTTTTCTTTGAAGGTCTGATAGAACTCTGCACTAAACCCATCTGGTCCTGGGCTTTTTTTGGTTGGGAGACTATTAATGACTGCTTCTATTTCTTTAGGAGATATAGGGCTGTTTACGTCACTAATCTGATTCTGGTTTAACTTTGGAACTTGGTATCTGTCTAGAAAGTTATCCATTTCATCTAGATTTTCCATTTTTTTTTTTAATATAACCTTTTGTAGAAGGATCTAATGGGGTTTTGAATTTCCTCAGGATCTGTTGTTATGTCTCCCTTTTCATTTCTGATTTTGTTAATTAGGATGCTATCCCTGTGCCCTCTAGTGAGTCTGGCCAAGGGTTTGTCTATCTTGTTGAATCTTTCAAAGAACCAGCTCCTGGTTTGATTGATTCTTTGGATAGTTCTTTTTGTTTCCACATGGTTGATTTCACCCCTGAGTTTGATTATTTCCTGCAGTCTACTCTTCTTAGGTGACTTTGCTTCCATTTGTTCTAGAGCTTGCAGATGTGCTGCCAAGCTACTAGTGTATGCTCTCTCAATTTTTTTTTTTTTTTTTTTTTTTTTTTTTTTTTTTAGGAACTCAGAGCTATGAGTTTACCTCTCAGGAATGCTTTCATTGTGTCCCATAAGTTTGCGATGTTGTGACTTCATTTTCATTGAACTCTAGAAAGTCTTTAATTTCTTTCTTTATTTCTTCCTTGACCAAGGTATCATTGAGTAGAATGTTGTTCAGTTTCCACATGAATGATGGTGTTCTGCTAATTATGTTGTTACTGAAGAACAGCCTTAGTCCATGGTGATCTGATAGGATGCATGGGACAATTTCAATTTTTTTGAATCTGTTGAGACCTGTTTTGTGGCCAATTATGTGATCAGTTTTGGAGAAGGTGCCATGAGGTGCTGAGAAAAAGGTATATCCTTTTGTTTTAGGATGAAATATTCTGTAGATATCTGTTAAGTCCATTTGTTTCATAGCCTCTGTTAGTTTGACTGAGTCTCTGTTTAGTTTCTGTTTCCAGGATCTGTCCATCGATGAGGATGGGGTGTTGAAGTCTCCCACTATTATTGTGTGAGATGCAATGTGTGTTTTGAGCTTTACTAACATTTCTTTAATGAAAGTGGCTGCCCTTGCATTTGGAGCATAGATATTCAGAATTGAGAGTTCCTCTTGGAAGATTTTGCCTTTGATGAGTATGAAGTGCCCCTCTTTGTCTTTTTTGATAATTTGGGGTTGAAAGTCTATTTTATTCGATATTAGAATGGCTACCCCAGCTTTTTTCTTCAGACCGTTTGCTTGGAATATTGTTTTCCAGCCTTTCACTCTGAGGTAGTGTCTGTCTTTTTTCCTGAGGTGTGTTTCTTGTAAGCAGCAAAACGTTGGGTCCTGTTTGTGTAGCCAGTCTGATAGTCTATGTCTTTTTATCAGGGAATTGAGTCCAGTGATATTAAGAGATAATTGTTGTTTCCTGTCATTTTTGTTTTTAGAGTTGGGATTCTGTTCTTGTAGCTGTCTTTTTAGGTTTGTTGAAGGATTACTTTCTTGTTTTTTCTAGGGCAGAGTTTCCGTCCTTGTATTGGTAGTTTTCTGTTATTATCGTTTGAAGGGCTGGATTCGTGCAAAGATATTGTGTGAATTTGAATTTGCCATGGAATACTCTGGTTTCTCCGTCTATGGTAAATGAGAGTTTTGCTGGGTATAGTAGCCTGGGCTGGCATTTGTGTTCTCTTAGTGTCTTTATAATCTCTGTCCATGATCTTCTGGCTTTCATAGTCTCTGGTGAGAAGTCTGGAGTAATTCTAATGGGCCTCCCTTTATATGTTACTTGACCGTTTTCCCTTACTGCTTTTAATATTCTGTCTTTATTTAGTGCGTTTGTTGTTCTGATTATTATGTGTTGGGAGGAATTTCTTTTCTGGTCCAGCCTATTTGGAGTTCGGTAGGCTTCTTGTATGTTTATGGGCATCTCATTTTTTAGGTATGGAAAGTTTTCTTCTATAATTTTATTGAAGATATTTGCTGGCTCTTTAGTTTGAGAGTCTTTCTTCTCATCTACTCCTGTTATCCTTAAGTTTGGTCTTCTCATTGTGTCCTGGATTTCCTGGATATTTTGCTTTAGGATCTTTTTGCATTTAGCATTTTCTTTGATTGTCGTGTCCATGCTCCCTATAGAATCTTCTGTGCCTAAGATTCTCTCTTCTATCTGTTGTATTCTGTTGCTGATGCTCATATCTATGGTTCCTGATTTTTTTCCTATGGTTTCTATCTCCAAGGTTATCTCCTTTTGGTTTTTCTTAATTGTTTCTACTTCCATTTTTAGGTCCTGGATGTCTTTGTTCCATTCCATCACCTGTTTGGTATTGTTTTCCTGTAACTCTCTAAGTTTTTCTTCTTTAAATGCTTCTAGTTGTTCATCTGTCTTTTTCTGTATTTCCTTCTTATAGTCCTCCATCATCATCTTTATTTATCTCCCAGCTGCAGTCTTGAGTTCCAAGAGATTGGATTGGAACAGATGTTGTGTTCAGCTGCTCACCTGTGGCCCCAAGATAGCTTGGGGAGTCCCGAAGGGTCCTGGGGAGGGTGCATAGCGCCTCCGCCCGAGCCCTGAGCTGGTTCAGGGCAGACTGGACAGGACTGGACTGGACGGGACCAGAAGGGAGCGGCTGTTCTGCCCTGGGCCTTTATCAATCTCCCGGCTGGTGTCTCAAGTCCCACGTGATTGCAATTGGGCTGTGGTCCTGAGATAGCCTGGGGAGTCCCGAAGGGGCCTGGGGAGGGTGCACAGTGCCTGTGCCCGAGCCCTGAGCTGGTGCAGGGCAGACTGGACTGGACTGGAAGCTGATCTAGGGTCTTAATGAATTAGAAGACCCTCTATCTATTTCCTAACCTCCATAATGTGAAGTACTGATTGGTAGACCAAAATGACATTTCTAACTCTGTTTCCTATGTAGGTCCATAGTGAAATTCTAATGTAATTCTAAAGGTTTCTTTAGTGTTTTCCTTTCTTCCCTGTGGAGTTATCATTGAATAGACTCTAGGGAAGGCTTCTAGGTATTCAACATAATCACTGATAGATTTGCTAAGACATTCCTTAAAAGAAGTTTGGCTTTTGAACTGGCTTCCATTCTGAAATTGAACAAAACAATCATAAGTACCTATCTACTGTGACTACCTACATGTGTCAAGCAACGTCCGTTTCAGTCCTAGCTACCCCATGATCTGTTAGTCATCATCAGAAGTCCTCAGACAAAATGTTCAAATTCCCATTTCACTTATGAGGATTATGATGGTAATTTCATGTGTGATCTATGACAGCTTCACAGTTGTGATTGACCCCTAACACTGAAAGACCGCATCATCTCCCTAGATTTGATCATTCTAAGTCCTCTTTGGTATTCTGAAGTAGTTTCTCTTCTATACAGAAGACACTCATGAGAGAGAACATCACAATGTTTGGTCATCTTTCCGAAACTGTTTCTTTATGCTGGGGTGGATGGCAAATCCTTAATACAGAAACTTTGGTTGGGAGTATACTCGTTGCAGAATTGCTTTCTCTGAGGGAAATGTACTTCCTCTTTATAGAGGATCAAAGTACCAGTTGCAACGTGCCTATTTACAGAGTGTAGTTGATATGTTACTTATAAGTTTGACCCCTAAGTAGCTGCACCACCAACAAAAAATCTTATCTTAGAATGATGTCTTCTCAGTAGCTGCATAGTGGAGTGCAAACCATATATTTCCTCAAACACCTCCTGAGATCACAGTGCCAAGAAGCAGTTAGTGCGGAATTATATGCAACTGGCTGGGAAGTGCAGGAGAGAGTGGCTGAAATCTTAAGGAAGGGTCCAGTGACCCTATCCAGCCCCTCCTCCTACAAAGGAAGACCAGTAATCATGGGCTCTGGTGGTCTCCTGCAACCGGGCACACCTTGCTGATACAAATGCTTGGGATATTTGGAAGTTGGTGCTTCGCAACAGCACACGACAGATTCATGTTAACCTTCCTTTTTAGATTCATTTTTTTTTCTTTTCTTTAAAGCAATGGTTCTGAAAGGGTTTTCATAGCAGCATCAGCAACATGTTGGAAATGGAAGTTCTCAGGCTTCACTCCAGACCTGCCAAATCAGTACTGTGGGGGGAAAAGCCCAGCAATCCGTTTCAACAAGATTCAAGTCACTTTGGAGAGTCTAGAGATGTTTGAAGTTTGACAGTCACCCTCATAGTGAACAGGCACAGGGAACATTCATTCCCACCCTTTCGATTTTAACATGTCTTCAAAGTTCCCATAACTTTTTTTTCCAAAGTAAATCTTATTTCAGAAAAAGAAACCACAAACTTGAAATGGTGGGACGAGGTAAAATTATACATTAGAACGCTTAGAAAAGGAAATTTGAAATGTATTTTGGTCTATTTAAAATGGAATGAAAATGAACGCCCCTTGTGAAGGCCAGACTCAAAGAAACAATGCTGTATTGATCTTTATTAATTGTTCTTGAATATTCTCTACCACAGAGAACATGGGTAGTCCTTGAAGGTGGCCAAGCAGAAGCTAAGCATGCTACCTTTAGTTTTTTAAGGTAGAATGGGCAGGGAAGCCAGCTGTGTCAAAAATGAGTCCAGAGAGGGACTTCAACAATGATGGTCTTCAATAACAGAGAAACCCTGTTTTGAAAAAAAACAAAAACAAAAACAATAACACCAAAGAACCAAGTCACAGAAGCCGCTTTCATTGTGTCATCAGAGTTAGAACTAAACCACAATAGGCTTTTTCAACTCTTGGCACAAAGTAGAACCAGAGGGTAGAGTCAGTTTTCAAGCAGAAGTCATTAGCAAGTTCTAGTGCCTCTATGTTTTAGGTTCAGGGTTAATTATCTAAAAGCCTCAGGTGGACTGAGCAGCTCTTAAAGTTGACCTGACTAATAACATCTCTGAAAGCCTCTGATCAGGTGATGTGCATATTAAACCACTGGGACCTACTTCTTCCAGACTTCAGGAGGAATTGACGCATAGACTTTTTCTGTCCCTTAAACTCCTTTTCTGTTCTACAAACCCAGGACCCCCCATACCTTGTGCAGACAGTGTCATATAGTTCAGCGACTGTAGTCCTCACTGATTAAAGCTCTGCTTCTAGAGTTGCTTGTCTTCCTTTTATTTCCACAGCACCTTTATCAACCCCTAACACAAAAATCTGATTTGCATGTGCAATCAGCAAAGCAACTCAAGGCCGGGGCTCAAACTTGAGATATTCATCCTGTCAAGAAGTTGCTTTGAGCTGTGCTTCTGTGAAGAGTTTGAATATTTGGATTTGCCAGGATTTATTTTCTTGTATAGCATGTTAGGCATAACTACAGCCATCACTTTATTAATGTCTATGTATTTTCTTTTACGTCTGTGTTTTAATGGTATTCTGCTGACATATTTTCAATATATGTAAATTTTCAGCAGGGGCATGCATGTCAGTGTTTGTTTTACACATCAAAACGTTTAGGGAGAGGTTGTTTTGGTTCCTGTAACACAATGTTACACGCAGGAGTTTATGTATACAGCTTGACCTTCTACTGGTAGTCCCACAGTTTCAAGGCTTAAATGTAATCTTAGCAGTTTGTCACTAGTGCTTAGCATTAGTAACATGTAATTGTTCATGCAGTGAGGTCTATTGATTAATCATGAATTCCAGATTCCAGCCAAGTAAGAAACGAAATCATTCTCCCAAGCTGGAACCTTTTGACCTTAGCTCTGCAACAAGTCAGACTCTACTTTCTAAAGAAAAGGGATTGACTCTTCTGGGCTGAGATTGTAGCCCCGTGGGTGGAGTACCTGTCTACAAGCAAGGGGCCCAGCATCACATGCCTGGAATTCCAGAACCCTGGAGTGGAGGCAGAAGGATCAGAAGTCATCCTTCAGTAATGGAGTGAGGACAGCCAGGGATAGATAGATCCTGTCTCAAAACAACCGCCATTAGCCGGGCGTGGTGGCGCACGCCTTTAATCCCAGCACTCGGGAGGCAGAGGCAGGCAGATTTCTGAGTTCCAGGCTAGCCTGGTCTACAAAGTGAGTTCCAGGACAGCCAGGACTATACAGAGAAACCCTGTCTCAAAAAACGAAAAAACAAAAACAAAAACAACAAAAAAAAACGCCATTGGGGGAAAAGAAATGCTTCTCCAGCATGCATATTTGCCCTCGCTGCCTTTCTGTTGCTGTGATAGAAGACTGAGAAAGCAACAAGTCACACTCGGAGGGCAGAGGAGCTGATTTCAGGAACCTGGAGGCAAGAACTGGAAGAGAAACCCAGGAGGGAGGTCTACTGACAAAGCTTGCTTCCTGCCTCAAGTTCACCTCCCTTAGTAAAAAATAAAGCCCAAGCCCAGGGGCAGTAGGGCCCAAAGTTGACTCTACTTATATCAATTAGCAACCAAGAAAATGCCCCGTAGATAGGGCCAAAGACCCATCTGATCTGGGCCATTTTTTTTTCTTGTGTTTTCGAGACAGGGTTTCTCTGTGTAGCTGTCCTGGAACTCACTCTGTAGATGAGGCTAGCCTCTGCCTCCCAAGTGCTGGGATTAAAGGCATGAGCCACTACGCCCAGCTCTCTGGGCGATTCTTAGTTGAGGGTCCCTCTTGCAGGTGGCTGTTGATTACCAAGACTGGCCATCACTATTTTAGAAGCACCTTTAAGTTCCTTATGATTGTATTCAAAGTAGAGAAACACCTGGGCACATACTTTGAAAAGCAGCATCTAAGAGTGTTCAAACTACTTAGCAAGTCAGGCGGCAGGCCATCATCAGTGCGGATCTGACCACCATGCTCAGTGAATTCAGACAGTATTTCCTTCAGACTGGATTCCTTTCTCTTCCTTTTCTGACTCCTTCCCTCCTTTTTCTTTGGTCTTGTTTTATTGAGACAGCAAGGTCTCATGTAGTACAAGCTGCCACTGTGGAATATTACAGGGACATACTTAAATTAACTGCATGGCTTGGTATATTTAAAGCTCAAATACAGGATCCCGCCCCCAGATGGGATCTCACCATGTAGCTTTGGCTGGCCTGGAATTCAGAAATCTGCCTGCAACCAATTAATGGAGTCCTGAGACCTCTCCACTCAGCTTCAAATACAGGCTTGATGCCTGATTTCTGTAACCTGGAGGCTCACATCCTGCTGCACCACACCATTTTAAAGCCCTATGAAAACCATGTGATTGTAAAATACTGACAGCTCATCGACAGATAAGTGCACTATGTGTCTAATATATCACTGCCAGTTCATTTCCATTTTACTTTTCTTTCAGTATTGCTTAGTGTAGTCGCTCAAATGCAGAAACACTCAGACACTTTTAAAGCAGTCTTTAATTTCCAATTCATGAGTAAGAAATGGAGACAAACACACCAACATTAATCAAAGACTCAAGAGTGTGGGGTATATGTACAGCAGATACTAATTTGTGTATTTTAACCTTTCACTATAAATAAGGAACCAAGTCACTTCCATTTGAAGCATTCTTACCAAATAACAATTCCTGAAACTTCAATACAAAAAAAATTAACAGAATCTGGCACCCAGTTCTAAACCCTTTGCAGTATTCCTAAATATCAGGAGTGGATATTTGCCAGATGACTATAACACAACAGATCCCAGGATTGAGATTACAGCTAGGCTATGGGACCGGTTATCATTTACATTCTGGAACTTAAGCACATGCAGTTAGTTGTCTGAGTGTAGAGGGAAGCTCTCACCTCGATCTCAGTGGGCACAATGACTGCTGGCATCTATTTTATGGTAACTCTTACTGGAGACTTCTCCTGAATGAGTAATCACATCACTTGCCTCAGTAACATTGTGATCACAATTCAGAAGCCAGAGCAAGTAGTCACTACATTATCTATTAAAAGTGCCCCAGCTTAAGCAGGCATAGTATATATTTAGACACAGCATTTCATGTAGACCAGGCTAGCTAAATTATGTAGCTAAGGATGACCTTGAATTTCTAATCTCTGCATACCACTATGCATGATTTATCTGACACTGGGAATTAAACTCAGGGCTTCCTGTGTGCTAGGCAAGCATTTATTCACTTAGCTATATATACCCCAACCTCCAACGAAGTAAATTTTAACAGCCAACTGGAATTTAAGAATGCAGATTATAAGTCTTTAAATTCTTATTAGACCCAAGGTATTTCTTGGATGTTATTGCAGGATGATAGTGTATTCACAGATAGAAAATATAAAGCAAATCTCAGTTTGTAATATACAGGTAAGTTTATAATGCAAAGTGACTTCTAGCACCATATATACAATCTAATAAAGTCAAAATTTTCAGTAATCATGACAGCACCATTCTTCTCCCCAAAAGCATGTTTACTTATGGACTGTGTGGCAACAGAGCGTCACTTAGTGAAGAAGCAGGACCTAGAGACCAGCACCTGTTAGGTGTGAGACTGGCATGGAAAGCCTTAAATGTGGAAGATGTAATAGCTTTTTTTTTTCTCAAAATTTCAAAAAATCCTCTTCATTTAACATGAGCATGTACTAGGAAAATGAATCATTTCAGATTATTGCAAGTTAAAATTTATTAAGCCATCATGTGCCAAATACTCAGGTTCAAATTAATTTCAAAATATATACAGGCATGTAATGAACTTAAAAATGAGAAAACTGGATTGGAAACTGCACAGAGCTACAAGTGACTGATGGAACTGAACTGAAAATCAAGGTCATCATCTATTACAAACTGTTTCCCCTCCGCGCCCAACATTCAACTGATTCACAATTATCTAGACCTTTAAAGAGCAATTTTTAATAAAAAGCACTTGGCAACCCTAATCATTTTTTTTCATAAATTGAAATGATAGTAACTGAATCCATTGTTTTCTATAAATAAAGTTAATTTTAGGCAAAGTGACCTCAGTGACAAATGCGTTTCATCATTTATTTAGATGTTGAAGCTCTCGCACTAAGTTTTTACAAGCTGGTGAACACTGACAAACTATTTCTCCCACAGAACTATAACCACACATTCCCAGACAGTATAAATATATGGTTGAACTAACTTTAATACACATCACCATTTTATCAATTACATAATAAAACAAATGATCAAGTATCCAATTATTAAGTTACATAGCTCAAAAGGCATATAAAATACTTCTGCTCAGTTCACTAGCAGATCCCACTTTTCTTTTTTGCAAGAGATTGGGAAGAGAAGAGGAAAACCATAATTCAAACAAGCTGGAAAACTTCTGATAGGTATGGAAAACACAAAAATTTCAGAAATTTTGATTAAAAATTGGTTAGCTACAACAATGTATCTCTAAGTCTTAAAAATATTTACTAAATTAAAGAGCATACTCTACATGTTCTGCACAAGACAAAGGCAACATATTACTAAAAATATTTACTAGCCTCCTCTCGTTTCTTTTTTAGGCCCTCCCTGTTAGGTTGCACTTCTGAGTGCAAACATTAAATTAACTATAAGGCTTTTTGTCTGGAGACATTATTGAAAATATGTGCTTCTGTAACAAAGTTGATTTTCAAACAGAGGTTTCCCAAAACTGAACAAAATGAGACAGAGATATTAATCAGCGCACGACTTAGTTAAAAAAAAAAAAAGGATGGCTAAACAAACCTGATGTCTTCTGGTGTAAATGTGGGCGATGTAAACAGAGTGAGCAGGCAGATAACAAGAGAAGCCCTGCAGTGTGTGAAATGACTGAAGGAATACACCATGGACGGTCTAGAGAGTTCTCAGTTCCTGCACTTTTGGTTCTGTATGATGCTAAAAACATACAAGTATTGTGCTGGGTATTTTGGCACCTAATCTTTCTAAATTCCTTATAGTCTAATAATATTCTGGCACAGGAGTACATTTAATGACACAACTCAATACCTTATTTTAGGAAAGGTCAATTGGTACAAATAATAAGCGCATTTTAAATGCTGACCAGCAAAAATCTTTTGCTAAGTGTCCAAACATGTTGATCATAGCCCAGATATAGAGCTTGCAATCCTGTCAAACTTGTGGCCTGGTAAAACTGGTTTTCAATATTCCTGTGGAGCTTCAGGAGACTTATTCGGTAAGCTGACACATTGGGGTAAATTACGTATGACAAATCAGGTCCCATCTGAAGTTCCACTTCCAAGGCAATGGCATCAGGCACCCCAGTTTTATTGAATACAACAGTTGTTTCTATGACCATTGGAATCCTTGAAGCGGAGCCGCATTTTCGGACGGTACTTCTCCAGATACAAAAGTTGCTTGCTGTTAAAAGCTCCGCGCCGCTTTCTGGAAGAAAGGAAAAGACAAAGGACTTTTTGATCATGACAGAAGTTAGAAGGATGCGATTTCTGACAGTAAGGAAAATGAGGATCAAAGGGCCCATCTAGAACACTTGAGATTTCTAAATGTTATGGTAAGTGGTTTTAACTTTTATCCTATAAATGATTGAGTCTAGGTCAAAACAACCTCCTTTCCCCCAGCTATATGTATCTCAGCAAAATGTAAATTAACAAGCACACTGGGTCAAAAAGCAGAAAAAATTTTCCAACAATTATCTGCATGAATACAAAAAAAAAGTTGGGTATGCCCCCCCCACCCCGTACAGTTTTCTTAAAAACATCAATTGGGGGGATAGTTAAGAGTACTTGCTGCTTACACCAAAGGACCTAGTTTAAGTTCCCAACACTCACATGGTGGCCCACAGCCACTCATAACTTGACTCCCATAGTATTCAATGCCCTCTTCTGGCCTTTAAGGGCTACCACAGGCACACAACATATGCAGATAAAATACATAGGTCAAAACAGTTAATTGATACATGGCTTGGATTTTACTTAAGTCAGATATTTAATAAGAAAATGCAGGCATGAAAGAGGATGGTGCATTACTTACTGTCTTATGAACTGTACTGCATCTTCATATTTCATTCCACCTTCAATTAATGCTAGGGCAACAAGCACCGGAGCTCTGGTAAAGGTAAAAATTTTGATCACTAATTAAACCCTGTAAAATTGTTCATCTACCCTAGATCTTAAAAAAATATACTCATCAATCAGTTCAATGATAAACTTAGTATTGATGCTACAGGCTTAGGATCTCGGCTACTTGGAAAGCTGAGTCATTAAGATTACAATTTCAAGGCCTGGTGGGAGTGACTTCAAGACCAGCTGGGACAACTAAGTGAGTTATCTGAAAATAAGACAACTGAGAAAGAGGTATAGCATAGTGTTAAGAGTCTTGTCATGTATGCAGAAGGGTCAGAGTCAATCCCAAAGAAAAGAGAGAATCATAAGTATTAGTACTTTCAATGTAGACCTTTATCTAGAATAGCAATTCTCAACCTGTGGACTCCATAATCAGATCTTTATGATTCTTAACAGTAGCAACAAAATAATGTTTTGGTTGGAGGTCATCAGAACATGAGGGATTGTATTACAGGGTTGCAGCATTAGGAAGGGTGAGATCCACTAATCTAGATGGAAACTAGAGGATTTCTTTACCTGCCAAGGCCTGCGACACAATGGACAGCAATACAGCAACCAGGTTCTTCACGAAACTTAATCTTCACAAGACTTAACCAGTCATCGACAATCTGGTTGGATGGTGGTGCACCATCATCAAAAGGCCAGTCCTGATTCAAAAGCAATGATTCAGAGTTTTAAAATTAGCAAGGTACACTGGCACATCCCTGTATCCCCACATCCAGAAGGAGAGGCAGGCAGCCTGCTGAATTCACAGTAGTTTCCTAGCTAACTGGGTAATGCAGCAAGACTCTCTCACAAAGAGCAGACAAAATGTTTAATCACTTGTTACTATTGTATGATTTTGCCTTGACTTAAAAACCATTAGGTCTGATTTGAATAAACTTCTGTAGTGTAACAAAGACATGAAAACTCAAGTACTTACAAGAACATGAATGCCTTCTTTCTCCACAAGAGTAGTGTCGTAAGTTGCTTCACATACTCTTACTATTGTGGTAACTCCATACTTCTTAAGTTCCTAGGAAACAATGTGTATATTAGAAACATTCATGAGGTCTCTGGAACGGTATTCTTGCTGTGCCATCTGTACCTTTTTTGATCATGCTGGTAAACAAATGGCAAAATCTGTCCTATATGTTTGCTTTACATTATTAAGAGTAAAGAGGGCTACTAAATGCTACATGTTATGTATATAGCATTGGGGGAATTCTGGTAACACACACTAAAACCAAAATGCTCGTTTCTGTGAGTATTTGGGTGCAGGTGGAGCGGCACCAGGTTAACCTCAGGTGCTCTTCACCTCATGATCTCTGTCTGGCACTTTACCAGAAGGCTAGGCTAGCCAGCCACTGAGCCCAAGGTGTCCCTGTCCCACATACAACTGCTCAAGGTTTTCTAAATATGGATTCCGAAGAAGCAGCAGGGCTCTCTGCATGAGCAGTAAAGTGCTTTACTGACTGAACCTCCGCAGACCTAAGAAGTCTGAGAGTTATGTCAAGGCTCAAGTCTAGACTTCAGTTTTAAAAAGCCACTCAAAAACTTACAGGCCTAAGGATGCATTAGGTAATTATAACTCAACCCTGCTGACATTAGAAACATTGTAATTCAAAATTTTAAAAAATTATGTAACATTCAAACATATCTCTATTTGCTATCTGAGCATATGTAATTTTTTTTAAACTTTATAAAATTAAATTAAATACATTAAATTCCAATTCCTAGTATAAGCAAGTTGGGAGGAATCATTATCTGCCATCAGAAAACAGCAGAATTAGCAGCTGAAAACTAGATTTAAAGCACAAATAAAATCAGACACTAACTAATGGAAGATTACAACACTAGGCTAAGAAGAAATAGGAAAAAGTGTGCCTTGTAAATTTAACTAAGCAAACTTAGTGGCACATAGTTCTCAGAGTGTAGCACACTTCTACCGTTCAAATATTTCTTCTCTGGGAGTGAGAACTGTAGACATTTTCAAGCAGACCCACTATAAAACTGCCACCAATTAGGACATTAAAAATTGTATCTTACCTCTATAAATTTGTTTAAGGTCGCATTGGTTGGATTGTGTGTAATAAGAAATCGCATGTTCTTGTATGTGACTTCCACAGGAGCAGGGCGGTTCATTCGAGCCATGTTAATTTAGTTTTAAAAAAAACACCCAATAGGGTTATGAAAGAACTAAAAAATTGAATACAGAAATGATTTAAAACAAAAAAACAAAAACAAAAAACAACCTGAAGTCTACTTCAATATTCAATATACTCCACTTGAAATTCTCAGTGCTTTGAGTATGAATTGGGAGAGACGGGCAATGAAATGAACCTCCTAACAAGAAGCAGTGATTCTTCAATCCAGTAATACTGAGGCATACAAAGGAAGTGCACTGAGGTTTACCCCATCCAGGTCTGAGCTCTTGTCAAATGCTCTGCAGATTTCAATTCAACACGCCTGTGTTCAGGTTATCCACTCTTATGGGGGCTTCTTGGTGGAGTAGTAATGAATTTCTACAGTTCACTTGTCTGCATAGAGGTCGTGCTGTGCCTGGCAGTAATCTCCACTGCCCTTCAGAAACTCCATAAATGTGTGACCGAGAACACCACAGAACTGCTGTTTAGAAGAAAAAAAGCAAGAAAGGGAAAAGAGTTATTTTCTAATTCAAAAGGAATATGTCATGCTTTTTCCACTAAGTACACAGCTGCTCAAATTAGAGACAAGCTAATTTGACTTTTAGTTGCATTACAAAACTCAAAGTTACTGCATTTTAAATCAATAGGCCTAAAATGAGCAATCATAAGTCCATTAAGGTGACAGACAATCAAGAACTCAGAGTCAGGGCGACAGAGGAATTCCACGTACACATCTAGACACATGGATTTAATTAATTACTCCCTCTTTTCACTTTTATTCTGGCCCGAATTGTGTTTTCTATACTGCCTTAGCCTGCTGTTTAGACACTATTATAGACTCCATGTGGTCTGATGCTCACTTTGATGTCCTCAGTCTGCAGAATTCAGACAGTGATTTCAACTGCCCACTAGTTCTGATTTCATATTTTTTATTAAGCTACTGGGTTCAAAGTAAGGAGTATAGCTTTTCTTCCACAAAACAAAACTAAACCATTTTTAATGCAATCAATCACCCCTTTCCATCTTAGTCTCTCAGGTTTAAATTTGGAGGCTGCCGATTGCCCTTCTGTATTTTGTAGCAGCCCCTTTACATTTAAGAAGAGTTTATACACATTGACAGCTTTAGGTAAAGCTTCTCACAGTCTGGAACTGGCACTCACTAACCTCTGGACTTAAGTGTGTGGGAGGGTGGGTTCTATCCCGATCCATCAGACTTAAAGACAACCCCAGGACTTGTCTCTAGGGAGGCTGCTGCCTGGAATGCCAGGCCATCTTGTTTCTACAAACCACATTGCACTACAAGATAATTCTCTAAATGAAACTGTAAGCAACCTCCTGCTTAAAAGATCATAAGAGGCCGGGCGTGGTGACACACACCTTTAATCCCAGCATTTGGGAGGCAGAGACAGGCGGATTTCTGAGTTCGCTAGCCTGGTCTACAGAGTGAGTTCCAGGACAGCCAGGGCTACACAGAGTAACCCTGTCTCACAAAACAAACAAGAGCCTTTTAATGCCATCTTTTTGGATCAGATTGGCTCTTATAAATATGGATTAAAATATACACATTATCTTTTTGCTATTATAAATCTCCAATTCCACTTCTTTGCTGTAAAACTAAAATCCAGTTCAAATATGAAAAAAGGAAATTAAGACTTTTATAATTTTCTCAAACACAATGTAACCTTAACTATGATCATTGACAGATACACTTCCATAAGTTCCTCCTTAAAAAAATTAAACCATATTCATGTCAGCACCAACTAGTATATTAATATTCACACAGTATTTTTTCAGACTCTATGCATAGAAGCCTTTCAGATAAACCCAACAGAAGTAAAATGGGAATTAACAAAACCCTTTAAGGGTCTATCTACTCTCGGCAGTTTGTGGAGGAAAGAAAAGCAGTTGTACTCAGTAACAAGAACACTCAATGACAATCACTGTCCTTCAGAGCAAACTACTCAAGTAAAATCTTGAAACAAAAATCAGTAAAAAATTCCCGGACTATTTTTCTAGTGAAACAAAGGAACTAATCCCCCAAACTTTTATTTACTAGAAGATACCACAAGCAAGACAACTTATTCCCGACATGTGCCCTCACAAAGTTCATCTATCTATTAAGTATGTTAAAAAACCCAGTGTGTAAATTACCAGTAAGTTAGTACTTCAGGGAGCAGACTCCCTCCAATAATCTCAAAAATATTATTCATATATATGTATATATATTGTATAATCTTTTGCCTATGTATATAAACTGGCCCTAAATTTTCTTCTTCCTTGTTTCTGTTAATTTGGCACTTTATTGAACATTCATAGACAGGTCCTACATAGCTTTTAAAGAGTTCCACTAGGAAGCTGGAGAGCAGCAAGAAAAAAAATTTTCCTGAACTGCTTTGAAATGAGTGGAGCCACCCAGTGGCTGGAGGACACAGTGGAGACCACCGAAATCCTTGTTAATATCCTCCTACTCCTTCACAGGCAAAAACCTCAACATGATAGGCAGCCAAGATACACGACGAGATCTTCCCATTTTAATTGCATGCACCATAAGCAGAGAAAAATGATCATTTGTGTGTGTGTGTGTCTGTGTGTGTGTAGCATTAGCTTCAGTCTGTCAGACTCCAGAATCAAACCAGTCTGTGGAATCATCTGCTTTATCCAATTCTGTTGCAAATACACTCAGGTTTCAGGTAACGCGCCGTGTCTAGCGCGTGTGCAAGCGCTATTTCCTTCCGGGAACAGATCGCGCTTTTCTGGTTTTCCAACCGTTTTAGCCGGCAGGAAGCAAACA
The DNA here is from genome assembly GCA_902729485.2 of Mus minutoides. Classification (NCBI taxonomy): domain Eukaryota; kingdom Metazoa; phylum Chordata; class Mammalia; order Rodentia; family Muridae; genus Mus; species Mus minutoides. The sequence goes on along the minus strand of LR753915.1, from coordinate 45,553 downwards.
GCCAAAAAACAAACAAACAAAAAAAGGCCAGGATAGGATTCACGACCCCTAAGCCCCAGAATCCAGACCTCCTGTCACCGCACAGACCGTTCCGCCACGGTGGAAATTTCAGCACGCCAGCGGTGGAATGGTGCAGGGCTGCTCGCTCAACAGGAGCCGCGTAGTTCTGCCCAGCAGCTCCTGTTGCTCCCAGCACAAGAGCGGACCGCCCCACGCGCAGCACGCCTCGGGGCCGTGTGAGGGACCCCCTCTGCCGACCCGGTCGCCCCTACCGGAGCCTGGCGGCGATCGGGCAAGCCCGGGCTTGAGCGGCGCGCATAGTCGCGAGGTCCGCAATCACGGGTTCCCGGTGGCGAGTGCGGGCGGCCACCGAGGCCATCTTGGGAGGCCCCGGGCGCCCGGTCCCGGTCCCCCCGCCGCCCTGCCCCGCCCCGGCCACGTCCACGACGCCCGCGCGGCTTCGCGGAACAAAGGCCGCAGGGTGGCACGCGCACAAAGCCGCTGGGCTGCCCTGCCGGTCGCTCCCGGTCCGGGCCCCGCCGAAGGCGCTTCGGTCGCCCGGCCACCCTCCTTTCCCTCCTCGGTCGCTCGCTCTAACAAAGGCCGGGCCCGCGGTACTCACAGGAATATGTCTACTCATTGAAGATTGTGGCCTAATCATACAGCCGGTCCCGAGGCGGCGCAGGCGGCGGCGGCAGGGCAGGCGGCGGTGGGCGTCGCGGGGCGGCGGCGGGGATGCAGGCGGCGGGGGCACCAGACGACCATGCAGTGAGCTGCCCGAGGAGCGTTGCCGAGCCGGCCGCAGCCCAGAGCCAATGCGCGCGCCCAGGCGCCCCTGCGTCACAAGCCCGCCCCTTTATAGCCGGCGCGACGTGCGCACCGGCGGCGGCCAATCACGGCGCGGGACGCCTGCGGCGCGGGGCGGGGCCAGGGGACGCCGACGTCACTCGGGGCAGCCGCCACCGGTGCGAACCGGTTGATGAATAGCGCGGAGTGCTAGCCGGTCCTCGCCACCAAACGCTCGGGTCGCTAGAGCCGCGAGTTCACCTCAACTTGGAACGCCGCTCCGGCGGGCGGAACCCTGTAGCCCGAGGCCATAGCTCTGTCGCGCTGGCCAACGGTCTACCTTGGCCCTTGCGCCCCGGGATCTCCGTCACCACTCCATATTGATGTCGCATGACCGCTGGGCGGGTGACTCACCGCTCCAGAGCCCGGCCCTAGTCTGGGACTAGGGATTCTCGTCACCACTGGCACTTCCACGAGTGGGAAGGCTCTCCGCGGAGATTAGCCGGTGGAACGCAGGAAATGTCCCTCTTTTTTTTTTTTTTTTTTTTTTTTTCCCCTTTTGAGGCACGTGAAGCCTAGTTGCTCCCTGGCCTTTCTTCTTCTTCCTCTCCCCTTCTTTTTAGGTTACACCCCTAAACTGCTGATGCTGGCAACTGCAGTTGGCTCGTTTGTGGCATTTCGAAATCACATGCATCCTTTGTACTGCTGCTCACTCACAGATAATGAAAGGTTAGCTTTTGCTAAGGGGAAGCGTTGTTTTTTTCTTTTTTTAAATTAAGAATCTTCGGCTTTATCAAGGACTGATGTAAGTTTTTGCGTCAATAGCTAAGCTTTCCCCTTTTGTTGATCTTCAGTCCTGTTCCAGTGTCCTTTTAATCTAGGCTTCTAAGTGAAGACTGAGTGCAGCTGTTTCTGATCATACAAGGGCAGCTTTCATCTGAAAACCCTTTCTGCTCGCTTGTCTAGGACAGGTAAACAGGACCTTTACCTGCTTTGAAGAACTCAGCTTTCCAATAACACTGAGGCCTTTTGTTCCCTGTTTTTCTGCACATTAGACTGGAGCAATCATAAGAATCAAGTTGTGCCCTTCCTCATTGTGTACCGAATTTTGTGATTTATTAGCACTTCTATTTAGAGACTTCCCTTGCATAGTTACTTGTCTTATAAACATGCACTCTGTAAGCAAAGTAAGTACATTTTAAAAAGGGGGCCAGACCTTAACAGCCACACACACACACACACACACACACACACACACACACACACACACAGGCAACTCGTCATTAAAAATTGCTTGGCCAGGGATCCATTTAAAGTCAAGAACTTGAGACATAGATCCCTTCACAAATAGAGGTAAAGTGAGGTAACAAATTATGTAAGTCCAAAGTATGTAAGAAAATGCAGGGAGATTAAAAGAAAAATCTTTGGGCAGTAAAGTGAAGTTGAGCAGACCAGGAAACTCCACAGAAGACAGATTCAGTGTTACAGAACTAAAACCTCTCATATGACCAGTGACTTTGGGTAAGCCTTACTTAAGCTTTGGAAAAACATGGGCAGAATAATTAGTGAATAGCTTGGCCAACTTGTATTAATAACATACTTAGACATATTAAATCTGCTTCTCCTATTCCAAAGGTTGGTCAACACGGTAAAACAAAATAATGACACCTTTTCCAAAGGGGAATTTGGTGAGCTAAAATAACTCAGCAAATAGTAAGCAAAGGTAAATCAGTGTCTTGGTTTTCTTGTAGAACTCGTGATGCAAATTGTGAGCTGTGTAATCCACAGATCCTGTAATTGCTGACGATAGTTGCTGATGTATGGTACTTGGTTAGCTGTCCTCATTGAGCCCTAGTAGATGGGCTTCTGCTCTCAGGAGGGGACTTGTCTCCACTGGGATTATCCTTTTATAAGGAATTATTATCCAATCCTATTTTGGAAAGGGACATATTTCCATCCTTTGCTGCTGAAAGAATATATCTTAAACCAGATATAGACTTGTTGGCCAGTCCACTAAATACTCACAAGGCAGTCAGAGTCTCTTTGGCCGCTGCTGTTACTTGGTGTCTTGGGCTGGTTTATCTGTTTGCTGAGGGTGCCTGTTCTAGTCATTGAATAATTTGAAGCTGATTCCAGGAATAACTATCCCAACATTGAGCCAGGAGATCCCTGTGGACTAAGTCAGTAAGGACTTACCCGCTTGTGACTGGCACAGTAAGCACCTCTATTTAACAGACTTTAAAAAGAAGAAAACAACCTTGAAAAACTAGTGATTAGACTCCAGAAACCCCAAGTGGAAGGGGGAACCAATTTTGCCAAACAAGATGGCCACTGGAAGCTCCTTAATAAAACCTGTCCTTGGAGCTTTTATCAGCATATCATAAGTATCAAAAACAATACTTAGAAGATAAGCAATGCAGGGAAGGTCACCGAGGAAGATTAAAGCCCTCAGAAGACAACAGATGAAATCCAGATGAGAACAGAGAATCTTTAAGCACAGCTCATCTGTAAACAGTAATCCTGTTTATGCCAAGTGTATAAAAAGACTTCTCTCTCAGAATCCTTGGATTATATGGGGCCATAAAAGCCCCACAGAAGGATTACATTTACATAGCAAAATGATATTCTTGCACAGAAAGATCACATGTGACATTATCAACTGGGGACCACCAAATAATGTATATGTGGACTAAGTATATTTGGTATGGGCAAATACCCAGATAGCTAGAGCTGAATAGCTCCCATTACCATGCTTAAGAAAAGTTTTAGCAAAACTGGGCATACAGCAACGGCCACTGTCAGTATTGCCTAGAATAGCAGTTAGTAAAACTAAAAACTAAAACATACCCTATGGGTAATTTTTTTTGGGGGGGGGGAACGGGGGTCAGGCTGGGTCTAGTTATACAGACTTGTAATCTCAATTACTTTGGAGGCCAGAGGATCCAGTGTTCACTCTGTCTGATAAAGCCAAACTGTACTGGAGTGTTTAAGAGTCTGATTTCTTCTAGAAGGACGGGTTTGGTTTCCAGCACCTGTGTTGGGCAGCTCACAAGCTTTTATAACTCTAGATCCAAGGTTTGTGATGCCCTCCTCTAGCCTCTGTAAGCACCACCTGCTCCCACCCAAAAATACACAACTAAAATACAACAAGAGCACTTGTGATATATCTCAGTGCTTAGAGTACCTTGTAAGACCTTGAGTTCAATCCCCAGAACTGAAAAAAGGTTAAAAAAAAAAAAAAGGAAATATTACTATAGTCAGAGATGTTTTGACAAAAAACACAGTACTATGTCAAAGTTCCTCTTGGAATTTTAGACAACAATTTCCAGTGAGGAACTAAATTTGTTTGGAATAAATTTTTCAAGGAATAAACCTCAAGAGGAAATCCATAGGCCAATGCAGACTATTATGTTTTATATAAAGTCAGACTACATAGAAACTTTCAGTCCCATAGGCGATTACTACAGCTAAACATTCATGAATAAACTCAGTCGTATCAATATTAAGCATCTTTTTGAGGTTTGTGCTTTTGTTTTTAAGGTAAGGTCTCAGGTGATGCAGGCTATCCTCAAACACTAGCTAACAATGGCCTTGAGCTCCTGATTTTTCTTATCCTACCTCCCAAGTGGTAATACTCCAGGTGTGCCTTACTATGCCTGGCTGAAGTGAAGATAGCAAATTATCAAATAAAATCATAAGGAATAATAGTTTCTAAAACTAAAGCCAGAAACTTAACATTTTGAAAAGTTAAGAAAATTCTCTCTAATCTGTATCATAAGCATTCTCTTTCCCTGGAACTCACTCTGTAGACCAGGCTGGCCTTGAACTCAGAAATCTGCCTGCCTCTGCCTCCCAAGTGCTGGGATTAAAGGTGTGCACCACCACGCCTGGCTTCTCTTTCCCTTTTCAAACTTACATGCAAACCTGAGAATTGCTCACATCCTCTTCAAACCAGACAGCATGCTTTCATTTTAACAACTTTGCTACTTAATATAAAGAATACGTCCCTGGGAGCAGCGTGTGCACAGCAAGATGTGACAGACAGATTGGTCACGAGAATAGTATTTTCACTTTGTGATAAAATGATTTTCTTTAGGCTGAATGAAGGATTTACTATGGCCCCAAGCAATTCAGTAGTTTCATATCCTGTGGCTCACATTCCGGTACCTGAAGAAATCTAGTTTGAGAAGTATATTTTTAGAAAATCTGGCATTTTTTTTCCTTGTGATTCTACAGCCTGAATACAGATCATTTGGGAGTTGTAAATCTGCAGGGCTATAGCTTCCAAATGACTGTCTAGAACATGTTGAATTATGCCAGTCTGAAAGGAAGAAAAAAAAAAGCTTAGGAAAAGAGAATTTACTATGGATAGAGGAAAGGAGTGCAGTATATGTAAATGTTAACGGTGGGCTGCACATCCTATGGCAGAGCCTGCTCTTGACAGATTTAATCTTGGAGTTGGCATTTAGTCTGTAGATAATCCAGACAGACACTGACGGAAGCTGCATCACTAACAGAGGCAGCCTTACATAACATCAACTGTTCTTGAACAATTTCCTGCTCACAGGCGATCAGAAAAGCTACAGGAGTCATACTTTCCCCCAGCTAACAGGTGTGACATTTACTCTGGCGGGTGGAGAAAACATTGCCACCTGTGCACTCAGTCATTGGAGGACACTGAGTAAGGGCACATGAGAGCCAAAGAGTCTTTGGAAATTCGGAAAATGAAGGAAGTTCTCGGGAATTATTCCCCCCTACACACTTTTTTTTCTTTCTTTTGAGACAGGGTCTGACTGACTTGAAACTCACACAGCTCCACCTATCTCTGCCTCCCAAGTGCTGGATTAAAGGTGTGTACTACCACATGTACTCTAATATTGATTCCTTGAATTCATAAACTCTTCCTCAACAATATTCAATCAATATTTAGGTATTTTCAAGTACTTTTAAACCTAAAGTCCTTTTAGGACACCCCATTCCTACTTTTCTCTTTAACAGTGTTTTCACCAGTTTGAGTTCTATGTCCCCTGACTTCACAATCTGCTCAAGCTGGAGTTTTCACCCATGTGGCTAGCAAACACATTCTGTACCACAACAGGTATTTGATACCTGCTTACCACATGCCAGGGACTCCGCTAACTTACTGTCATGGCCTCTGTCCAATGGAACTTTTATGTAGATGAAGACAGATTAAAAGTAGTAAACAGGGTGGCCATGGTGGTCCATGACTCTATTCTGAGTGTTTGGGAGGCTGTGGCAAGGGACATCAGAGGAGGACTCTACTGGGAAGTCAGATCTCCAATTCCCTGTATGAAGGCTTGCCAAGAAGATGCATGCCAGTATCACTCTAAGTGGGTCTGTGCAAGAGGACTCATTTAAATCACAGATACTTCTTGGTTCTCATGCATTGTAAGAAGCAAACTGATTCTTCTAAGCAGTAATATAAACAGGGGTTATAATAAGCATCTACCTGCTTGATTTCACCTAATCTCATGGTCTCATGCCAGGTAAGATTTCTGTGATGGACATCCCAGTGCAGAACTTGGCAGGCCCAAAAGCCTACAGGTGCTCATGAGACAAGAGTTTCAAAAGGAACTCATTCTCCTGGGAAGACATTCTCACAACCAGTTTTATCCCTGAATTTAGTCTGGTACATAGATCATTCAGTGGAAATTTTTATATTAAGCATAGAATGAATCCTGACATAAGCTAAGACTCCTAGCATTCCAACAGTCCTAGAGAATTCTTGATTTTCCATGGGAATTCAGTATCTAGAGACAGGGAAGCTAATTAGCATTACATAGGGAGAAGCCAAAAGCAGCTCAGAGCTGGTCTACAGAATGTTTGCTAGGGACAATAGTTTTAGGGAACAAATAGATTATCCTCATTATAGCCAGGTAGAAAGCAGACTACTTCGCAGATTAAAAACAAGCAGGTAAACTCCTTCTTTAGAACCCACCTGGATCTCGAAAACAGGGGGCTTGTGGTAATACATTATTCATGAGAAGGCCAGCTAGTGCGGAACCCCCTGATGCTAGTTCTCACAAGGCTCAGAGAAAAGGCACAAATTGTGACTAGGGTGTGAAATCTTTTGTTTGTCAGTGGCTAATCCAAAACAGAGTTGCCTTACTAATTACTGTAATTATACCTGGTTCCTGTAAATCCTTTTGATGTATTCATTCCTTTGTATTGTATCATTGTGACTTTGTGGATGAACCTCTCCTGGTTTCTCATTGCCCTGCTGTATAAAAAGTTTGATGCTCGTATTCACAATTACACTTAGATTCTACACACTCTCTCCTGTGGTCTCTGTCATTTTGCTGAGCTTGCGCACTTGCTTCAGACACACAGACAAGGGACTTAAGAGGGTCTGTAGCATTTCTCAGAGTTTGTTTTCTACCAAAAAACAGTGCAATCACCCAAACATCCTAAATCAACAAGATATTAACAAAAAACACATTAGTTTATTAAATATCTGCATGAGCCAAGTAATCTTAGGCACAAGTATATTAACATAGGATGGTCTCTGCTATGAAAACATAGAATATAAGATATAGAAAGAGTCTCCAAATGATTAAAACAATATAATAAATGTCATAGAGGCAGATGAGTGCTCGGCATAACAGCAGAATACAAAGAGCAAAGTGCTCTGCTCATTAGCAGTCAGAAAAGCTGAGAAAAGCTAATGTTAATAATTCAAGGAGTAAATAGTCTAGAAAAACAATTGTCCTGAGCAAAAGAACCTGGACCTGAAGCTGTAGAGGCCTCAGCAAGCATGACTCATGCTGGAAATGAAGCTTGAAATGGCTAGAAGGGTAAGAAGGTAGCCCAGGGGATTATGCTGGTGCTTTCTAAAGAGCTTGCTAAAGAGTCTGGACTTTATCTGGAAGTTAATGGCAATATTTGAAGATTTTGAGTGATAATGAAAATTCTGATACTTTTAGAATACTTTTAAATCAAAGAGGTAACCAAATCAAACTATTGCAATGATAACTTAGCAATATGGAAGGAAAGGGAGCAAGACACATTGGAATGAAGCAAAGGCATATGCCACCATGGCCAGCTGAGTTTAGGTTGGCTTAGTCCTGGCATGGGGAGTTGCTTCATAGAGAGCATGTTTAGCACATACAAGTCTAGACTGGATCTCTAGTGTCACAAACAAATTAGAGTTCTGTAAAATCCTTAGTACGGTCAGTTGTGGTGCAACATACTTTTGAACCTAGCAATCAGAAAGCAGACACAGGCAGATCTCTGTGATTTTCAGGTCACCCAGTAGCTACATAGAAACCCTGTCTTAAAAACAAGTCAAAGGAGGAGAAGATCATCCAATTTTATACTTTGGGAAACAGAACTCAGGGATAATAAAAAAGACATTCCATCCAAGTGGCCACAAAAGTGTCCCTTTCCTCAGAGTCTAGGGGAAGTCCTCAATAGCAACACACCTTGTTTCTCCATGCAACTTCAAGTTGCATCCTTTGCTTTAACATTAAACATTGCTTTACCTTTAAACATCCGTTATACCATCAATATAACATAACAATTAAATTTTACTGGCATTAGCAGGATTCCAACAAAGACATTACCCCAGTTTATAAATGGACGGGTGGGAAGAAACCCAGTGAAATGAGCCAGTCAAACCTGAAATCTGCTTTCTTAGACTTCCCTTTCTTTTTATAAAATTGGGATCTGCAGGGTGGAAGATAAGCATTCAGATCTCCAGAGTCACCAGGATGGTTATTCGGTGTAGAAGTGCCTGAGAATGCCCAGAATTTCTAGCTGCTGCTGTCTGAAGGACACTAGTCACTGAAGGCAGAGTGATGGCATACTTTATGTCTTTGGAAACTTAAAGTGGGTACCACTCAGGGCTATAAAACCTAGGTCTAGTGCACTGAGACCATAACCTTTTCCCCTGTAGTTCTAAGAGCTGTGATTGCATCTGGAGCAACAGCAGCAATAGGGATGTTTCTGGTAAGTCTTGGTCTATGCCTCTTATCAAAACGGACAACTAGGTGGGGTGTTTCCAAAAAACATTAGAAACATTGGAACATGCAAACCAAATGAACTGAGCCTAGTCTCTGGGTCTAAGAATCAGAAGAGAGAATTCACCCATGCAAGTCTTCTGATTTCTACATACTTGCTGTAGAAACACAATACCAAATATACTGGAAAGAATTTGATCAGAAAATAAAATATAAATAGATTGTCTAGGTCTGCATAGGGGGACATTTTGACAAACAAAATACAGTAAAATAAAAACAAATGCTTTTAATCCCAGCTCTCAAGAGGCAGAAAGAGGGGGATTTTTCCATGTTCAATGATAGCCTGGTACACATAGCCAGCTCTAGACTGTCCAGGGCTGCCTAGTAAGACTTGGACTTCATAAATAACACTATCTGTATATTTTAACAGAAGACGATAAAACTGTTAACAAACATAATAAGAATGAAACCACAACACTCCTTCTCAAATACACAATTTCAAAAACTGAACTATTTTAAATCAAATGTATTTAGAGTTGAGTGTTATGTTTAAGTCTTGGGAAAGAACTATTTCATAGCTCTGAAGACACTGAACGCTCTTAGGAGACTTTCTGCTCCTTGAGACTCACTAGTTGGTGTGGTTCACTCACCTCTCTGTCAAGCTTTCTCCCTCAGGGCAGACTGCAGAGGAGAACCCTTTGCTCTCTGTGGAGATGCCTCAGCTCTATCAAGTGTGCTGTCCAAGCCTCTCCTAACTCCTTTTATACTCTAAGGACCTCCCCCTCCCTAGATAAGCCTACTATCTCTTATAATTGAATCATTTTTTCACACCACAAATAATTACAATCCTTAAAGAGACAGAATACTAAAGAAAACGTTTACAACATGCCAGAAGAAAAGACTGTGGCTAATTCAGTATAATACCCAATAATCAGACTAAAAGTTTTATTTTAAATGACTTCAGTTTATCCTTCTTAACATGAGTAAATCTGTTAGTTTTTTTTTTTTTTTTTGAGATATCTGTCCTTGAAAACTTTGTAGAGCAGAGATGGCCTCCAATTGAGAGATCTGCCTGCCTCTGCCTCCCAAGTGCTTAGATGAAAAGTTTTGACACCTAATGACTCAGTAAACCATTTGTAAACTTCTCCCAGTAGATAATAAAAACAAAAATAAAGAAAACAACAATCGAACAAAA
>LR753915.1:0-24621 GCA_902729485.2 Mus minutoides | reverse complement strand
GGGTTTTTTTTTTTTTTTTTAAATATCTTTCCTTGAACTCTCTTTAGTACTGAGATGGCCTCCAACTCAGAGATCTGCCTGCCTCTGCCTCCCAAGTGCTTAGATGAAAGGTTTTAACACCTAATGATTCAGTATATCATTTCTAAACTGATCTACCTGCCTGTCACTGTACCAATACCATGCAGTTTTTATCACAATGGCTCTGTATACAGCTTGATGTCTGGGATAGTGGATCCACCAGAAGTTCTTTTATTGTTGAGAATAGTTTTCACTATTCTAGTTTTTTTGTTATTCCAGATGAATTTGCTAATTGATCTGTCTATCTCTGTGAAGAATTGAGTTGTATATTTGGTGGGAATTGTATTGAATCTGTATGTTGTTTTCAGCAAGTTGTCTATTTTTCCTATATTCATCCTGTCAATCCATGAGCATGGGCAATCTTTCCCTCTTCTGATTGTTCTTTGATTTCTTTATTCAGAGATTTGATGTTCTTATTATGCACATATTTCACTTGCTTAGTTAGAGTCACACCAAGGTATTTTATATTATTTGTGACTATAGTGAAGGGTGTTGTTTCCTTAAGTTCTTTCTAAGCCTGATTATCCTCTGTTTAAAGGAAGACCACTGACTTGTTTGAGTTAATTTTATATCCAGTTACCTTGCTCAAGTTGTTTATCAGGTTTAGTAGTTCTGCAGTAGAATTTTTGGGGTCACTTATGTATACTATCATATCATCTGCAAATAGTGATAGTTTGCCTTCTTTGTTTTCAATTTGTACCCCTTTAGCCTAAATTTGCTGTCTAATTGCTCTAGCTTCAACTTCAAGTAATATATCGAGTAGGTAGGAAGAGGGTGGGCAGCCTTGTCTAATCCCTTATTTTAGTAGGATGTTTCAAGTTTCCCTCCATTTAGGTTGATGTTGGCTATTGGCTTGCTGCATATTGCTCTTACCATGTTTAGGTTTGGACCTTAAATTCCTGGTCTTTTAAAAGACTTTTATCATGAAGGGGTATTGGATTTTGTCAAATACTTTCTCAGCATTGAATGAGATGATCATATATTTTTTTCTTTGAGTTTGTTTATATAGTGGATGACATTGATGGATTTCTGTATATAGAACTATCCCTGCATCCCTGGGATGAAGCTTACTTGATCGTGGTGAATGATCCTTTTGACATGTTCTTATATTTTGTTGGCAAGAATTTTATTGAGTATTTTTGCATTGATATTGGAAAGGGAAATTGGTCTCAAGTTCTCTCTTTTTGTTGTTTCTTTGTGTGGTATCAGTATCAGAGAAATTGTGGCTTCATAGAATGAATTGGATAGGGTTCCTTCTGTTCCTATTTTGTGGAACAGTTGGAAGAGTTTTGGTATTAGGTCCTTTTTGAAGGTCCGATAGAATACTGCACTAAATCCATCTGGTCCTGGTCTTTTTGTGTTTGGGAGACTTTTAATGACTGCTTCTATTTCTTTAGGATTTATGGGAATGTTTAGGCGGTTTATCTGATCATCCTTTAACTTTGTTATTAGATACCTGTCTAGAAAATTATACATTTCATCCAGATTTTCCAGTTGTGTTGAGTATAGAATTTTGTAGTATGATCTAATGATTTTTTTCAGTTTCCTCAGTTTCTGTTGATATATCTCCCTTTTCATTTTTGATTTTGTTAGCTTGCATCCTGTCTCTGTGCTCTCTGGTTAGTCTGGCTAACACTTCATGTATCTTGTTGATTTTATCAAAGAACCAGTGCCTAGTTTTGTGGATTCTTTGTATAGTTCTTTTTGTTTTGACTTGGTTGCTTTCAGCCCTGACTTTGATTATTTCCTGCCTTCTCCTCCTCTGGGGTGTATTTGCTTCTTTTTGTTCTAGAGCTTTCAGGTGTGCTGTTAAGCTGCTAGTGTATTCTTTCTCCAGTTTCCTTTTGGAGATAGTCAGAGCTATGAGTTTTCCTCTTAGCACTGCTTTCATTATGTCTCATAAGTTTGGGCATGTTGTACTTTCATTTTCATTAAATTCTAAAAAGTCTTTAATTTCTTTCTTTATTTCTCCCTTGAGCCATTTATTGTTGTATCATCATAGAGTGTTGTTCAGCTTCCATGTTTATGGTTTTCTTTCTGTTGTTTTGGTTTCTATGTAAGACCAGCCTTGATCTGTAGTGGTCTGGAAGAAAGGATGGGATTATTTCAATCTTCTTTCTTTTGAGGTCTGTGTTGTGGCCAAATATATGGTCAGTTCTGGAGAAGAGACCATGAGGTGCCAGCAAGAAGGTATAGTCTTTTGATTTAGGATGAAGTGTTCTATAGATGTCTGTTAAATCCATTTGGTCCATAAGTTCTGTTAGTTTCACTATGTCTCTGTTTAGTTTGTGTTTCCCGGATCTGTCCCTTGATGAAAGTTGGGTGTTGAAGTCACCCACAACTATTGTTTTATGTCCGATGTATGCTTTTAGCTTCAGTAAAGTTTCTTTTATGAATGTGGGTGCCCTTGAATTTGGACTATAGATGTTTAATATTGAGAATCCTTCTTGGTGGATTCTTCCTTTGGTGAGATGAAGTGTCTTTCCTTATATTTTTGATGACTTATGACTAAAGGTCGATTTTTATCAGATATTAGAATGGCTACTCCAGCTTCGTTCTTGTGACCATTTGCTTGGAAAATTGTTTTCCAACCCTTTACTCTGAGGTAGTGTCTGTCTTTGACATGGATATTTGTTTCCTATATACAATGAAATGCTGGGTCCTGTTGGTATACAATCTGTTAGTCATTGTCTCTGTATTGTAGAATTGAATACATTGATGTTAAGAGATATTAAGGAATAGTGATTTTTTGCTTCCTGTTATTGTTGATGTTATTTTTAGGTTTGTGTGGTTATCTTCTTTTGGGTTTGTGGAAAGATTACTTTCTTGCTTTTTCTTGGGTGTGGTTTCCCTCCTTGGGTTGGCATTTTTCATGTATTAACCTTTGCAGGACTGGATTTGTGGAAAAATACTGTGTAAATTTGATTTTGTCATGCAATATCTTGGTTTCTTCATCTATGGCAACTGAGAGTTTTTCTGAGTATAGTAGCCTGGGCTGGCATTTATGTTCTCTTAGGGTCTGTATGAGATCTGGCCAGGACCTTCTAGCTTTCATAGTCTCTGGTGAAAACTCTTGTGTAATTCTGATAGGTCTGCCTTCTTATGTTACTGGACCTCTTTTCTTTTTTGTTTTTTTTTGTTTTTTTGAGACAGAGTTTCTCTGTATATCCCTGGCTGTCCTGGAACTTACGTTGTAGACCAGGCTGGACTTGAACTCAGAAATCTGCCTGCCTCTGCATCCCTGTGCTGGAATTAAAGGCATGTGCCACCACACCAGGCCCTTGACCTCTTTTCTTAACTGCCCTTTGTTTTGTTTTGTTTTGTTTTGTACATTTAGCATTTTGATTATTATGTGAGGGGAGGAATTTCTTTTCTTGTCCAAACTATTTGGAGTTCTGTAGGCTTCTTGTATGTTCATGGCAGATCTCTTTCATTAGGTTAGGGAAATTTTCTTCTATAGACTCAAAGAGACCCAGAGAGACCCAAACTGTGTGAGAGTTACTCATTTACCACAAAAATCAGTCATCAATGATGCTTTATTACTTAATGACTCTAGAACACTTGTTTATTTCTACACACATTTTTATTATGGCAAAGGTGAAGATGCCACTTTCTCAAAAGCAACCACTACAATTTATCCACAAATAACTCACTATAAAACAGGTGTATATCAGAATTAAAAAAGAAAGAAAGAAAGAAAGAAAGAAAGAAAGAAAGAAAGAAAGAGAGAAAGAGCTTTACATGGGTTTTAAAACAGGAAAAAAGAAAAAGAAGCAAAGGAGGAATCCACCATTGACTGCTTGGTCCACTAGCCAACCCTTGGTCTAGGTGTCACACACAGACCAGGCTTCTGGGTCCCATTCTTGTGCAGATTTGCTCAGTTGTTTAGCTGGTGTCCACTCTTTTATAATAAGCATCCAGCTGGGCGTCCAACTCCTCTGCAGATAGCTGCTGCTGCTNGTAGATAATAAAAACAAAAATAAAGAAAACAACAATCGAACAAAAGTCAAAGCCAAAAAATGGTCACAATATGCAGGATTCTATGACTGCAACAGACAGGGTCACCAAGAGTGTCCTTTAAAGGGGAGTCACACAGACAGACACCTGCTGTGTTTCTTGCTGGGCATCTAACCCAGGGCTGCACATGTGTCAAGCAAGCTTTCCGCCACTGAGACGCACTCAGGGTCCTCTGAGAAGTATGTTAAGAAGGAGAATAAAATATATGGATATTATATTAAAAGCAGGAAGGCATTGAGGTACAGGAACTTAGAGTTTAAGACATTAGGCTCAGCCATCAACTCCTTTAGAATGAATCTCCTTGGGCCCTATTCCGATTCATCTCAATGTCTTTGATGGTGGAAATGACAGAACGGTTTTGTTTTGTTTTGTTTTGTTTTGTTTTGTTTTGTTTTGTTTCCCTTTAAGACCTTGTCACATTATGAAGCCTGGACCTTGATACATAGCCCAGGCTGGCCTCTCTCAGAATCATAGCTGTGCTTGCCTCCCTCTACTGAGTCCTCAGATAAACCCTTCGGCCACTCTGCCCAGTTCAGAGAAATATTTTTGAAAGAAGTATCTTTCTTCTAAATCTTCAAAATGAAAACCATCATCACTATATCAGTCAGGGTTTTCTAGAGAAGTAGAACTCACAAAATGAATCTCTACATATAGAAAGGGGAATTATTTGAATGACTTACAAGTTGTGGTCTGGCTATTCCAATGGTGTTCTATGAATGGAAAATTTGTGAATCCACAATCCACTCAGTCCACAAGGCTGGAGGTCTCCTCTGGTCTTCAGTAGAGATGCTGGGATCCCAGGGAAGGAATGGATTTGCTAGCAAGGTGAGAGCAAGCAGACAATGAGCAAACACTTTCTCTTGCATGTCTTTATGTAGGCTTCCAGAAGAAGGTGTGGTCCAGATTAGAGGTGGGTCCTCCTTAGGCAGGATTCAGATTAAAGGTGTGTGTCTGCCTGTCTCAAGATCGGATTATCCACGGATCTACCCCTGTCACATTAAGTAAAAATCCCAAACAGGTGTGCCCTTGCTTTTTAGCTCTTCATTAATTCCAGATGTAATCACATTGAGAACCAAGAATAGTCATCATGGTCACTTTATCCCCATAGGCATCTATTTGTTTTCAGAGATGGGTTGAGTGTTTCTTTCTGAGATCCAATATGTTGGCTAATAGATTATTAGATTGTCGTAGCCCCCAAATATTGTTTGTTTGTTCTTTTTTTGAGATGGTCTTCCATCTGTAAACTTGCTGTTCTGCAAATCATGGTAGACCAAATATGCCATGATGTCTCAGACATTCCTATGCCTCTGAGATAATGGAATTAAAGGTCTGTGTTACCCTGCCCAACCGGAAGCCCTCAGAGCAGTTGGAATTTGGGCAAATAGGAGTATGTTTGTCTAAATCAATAATTTTAACTCTTTTAAAATTTTATTTATGAGAGCTTTCAGTCTTTCCTTCCTTCCTTCCTTCCTTCCTTCCTTCCTTCCTTCCTTCCTTCTTTCCTTCCTTCCTTCCCTCCCTCTGTCCCTCCCTCCCCCCATCTTTCTTTCTTTCTTTCTTTCTTTCTTTCTTTCTTTCTTTCTTTCTTTCTTTCTTTCTATATAGGGTTTCACTTTGTGGCTCTCATTGGCCTTAAACTCTATTAAGATCTGCCTGTCTCTTCCTCTTGACTACTAAAGTTAAAAGTGGACACAGTCATATTCAGCCTTATTCTGTATCACAAATTTTTTTATTCGAAAGAGAAGGTTTCTTTATGAAGCTCTGGGTTTCCTGGAACTTGATGTGTAGATCAAGTTGTCTTCAAATTAATGAGCAGCTAGATATTTACATAATCCTAAATTACTATTCAAGAGACAATTATTAATGACAAAGAAAAACAATTATCTCGGAGAATAAAGATTGATAGTTACAATCCCAACAAAATGGCCAAAGCCAGTATTTCAGTAATGAGAAAAACTATCAAGTGTCTTCTGAGAAGATAGATGCATGGAGAAAAAAATAATCATTTCAGGAACACCCCTAGCTATAAGTATAACCTAACTGTAATCATGATTATGTATCAGAAAAACAAACTAAAGGACATTTCAAGCAGTTTGTAATAAGAAACATCAAAATTAAGCCGGGCGTGGTGGTGCATGCCTTTAATCCCAGTACTAGGGAGACAGAGGCAGGTGGATTTCTGAGTTCGAGGCCAGCCTGGTCTACAAAGTGAGTTCCAGGACAGCCAGGGCTATACAGAGAAACCCTGTCTCGAAAAACAAAAAACAAACAAACAAACAAAAAAAAGAACATCAAAATTATAGATAGTGAATACTCAACTCCTGAGTCAGACATGGGTGATTCCAGAATTAAGTAGGTAGACACAGGAGGATCAGAAGTTCAAGGTTACCTTGGGCACCTAAGAAGTTTAAAGCTAGAGTGATCTATGTAAGGTTGGTCTCAAAACAGAGACCAAGAGAAGACTGAACTGCTATTTCCATGTTGATCCAGAATTATATTTTTCTATCAAAACAGTACTTGGGAAATTGAGGACACTCACAAGTGTGTATGAGTAGACAGAATTGTATTAATGCTTGACTCTAATATTTGTACTTCAGTTATACACCAGTGCTCTATTTTCCTTTGAAGGTTATGGTCCTTTCAGGACACCAAATGGTTTGGAACACAGCTGTTACTTACTTGTAACCAGTTAAGTGAACATGATAGCATATTATTCACAAATAGAGATGCCTAAAACATGTCACAGGAAGCTACTATCTTGGGAATCTAGGTGAAAAGAATATGGCAGTCCTTTGTAATTTTTCTTTCAACAGAAATCTAAAATATCCAACAAAAGCAAGGGAAAGCACACATTCTCATGGAAGCTGAACAATGCTCTACTCAATGGTAACTTTGTCAAGGACAAAATAAAGAAAGAAATTAAAGGTCTTTTAGAATCTAATGACAATGAAGATACTTCATACCAGAATTGATGGGAAACAATAAAAGCAGTGGTAAGAGGAAAAGCTCTAAGTGCTTCCAAAAAGTAACTGAAGAGAGCTTACACTAGCAGGTTGACAGCACACCTGTAAGCTCACAAACCCAAAGAAGCAAATATGCCCATGAGGAGTAAAAAACTAATATTTAGCCTTACCACTAAGGTGGTTGAATGACCAACCCATTTGGAATAATCAATGATCTATGACAAAAGAGAAACTACAGGCATTAGGAAAACTAGTCCAGAAGCAGCTGAAGGCTTAGCATATAGAGGAGTCCACCAGCCCTTGGACTTCTCCAGTATTTGTAATTTAAGAAAAAAATAATCTGGCAAAAGGAGAATGTTGACAGATCTCAGAGCAATTAATAAGATTATTCAGGCTCTCTGAACCCAGCAGGGGCCAATAGGGCTGCTTGCGCACTCTCCATACCCCAGTACATTAGGTGCACATAGGGGTTACAGGTGAGTGGAGCGCACCGTGGGCTTTGAAATCGAGGAGGGTCCGGTTTCAGCAGCAGCAGGACTTGTATGTGTAGAGCTTACCTTCAGAAAGTGCTCTGATCACTGGATCTCTAGGGGGAGTTGGACTACCAGAATTGCTGTCAGAGGCTAACAGAATCACAGGAGGATCAAGCTCAAACCAGTGACAACTTGGAAATTAACATCAGAAATCTCCAGATGGCAAAAGGCAAACGTAAGAATCTCACTAACAGAAACCAAGAACAATGGGCATCATCAGAACCCAGTACGCCCACTGCAAGGAGACCTGGATACCCCAACATGCCTGAAAAGCAAGCCGCAGATTTTAAATCATATCTCATCATGATGGTAGAAGATCATGAGAAGGACGTTAATAACACACTTAAAGAAATACAGGAGAACAATGCTAAACAAGCAGAAGCCCTTAAAGAAGAAAAACAAAAATTCTTCAAGGAACTACAGGAGAACACTGCTAAAAAGGTAGAAGCCATTAAAGAGGAAATACAAAATCCCTCAAGGAATCACAAGAGAACACTGCTAAACAAGTAGAAGCCCTTAAAGAGCTACAGGCAAACACTGCTAAACAGGTAGAAGAAACGCAAAAATCCCTTAAAGAACTACAGGAAAACACATCTAAACAGGTGATGGAATTGAAGAAAAACATTCAAGATCTAAAAATGGAGGTAGAAACACTGAAGAAAACCCAAAAAGAGACAACACTGGATATAGAAGGCCTAGGAAAGAAATCAGGAACCATAGATGTGACCATCAGCAACAGAATACAAGAGATAGAAGAGAGAATCTCAGGTGCAGAAGATTCCATAGAGATCATGAACACAACAATCGAAGAAAACGCAAAATGCAAAAAGATCCTAACTCAAAACATCCAAGAAATCCAGGACACAATGAGAAGACCAAACTTAAGGATAATAGGAGTTGATGAGAAGGAAGATTCTCAACTTAAAGGGCCAGCAAATATCTTCAACAAAATCACAGAAGAAAACTTCCCATATCTAAGGAAAGAGATACCCATGAACATACAAGATACCTACAGAACTCCAAACAGACTGGACCAGAAAAGAAATTCCTCCTGACACATAATTATCAAAACAACAAATGCACTAAATAAAGATAGACTATTAAAAGAAGTAAGGGAAAAAGGTCAAGTAACAAACATATAAAGGCAGGCCTATTGGAATCACTCCAGATTTCTCACCAGAGACTATGAAAGCCAGAAGATCCTGGACAGATGTTATGCAGACACTAAGAGAACACAAATGCCAGCCCAGGCTACTATACCCAGCAAATCTGTCAATTACTATAGATGGAGAAACCAAAGTTTTCCATGACAAAACTAAATTCACACAATATCTTTCCACGAATCCAGTTCTTCAAAGGATAATAACTGGAAAACACCAACTCAAAGAAGGAAACTACACCCTAGAAAAATAAGAAAGTAATCCTTTAACAAAACTAAAGGAAGACAGCCACAAGAACAGACTCCCATCTTTAACATTAAAAATGAAAGGAAATAACACTAACTTTTCTTTGATTTCTCTTAACATCAATGGACTCAATTCCCCCAAAAAAAGGCATAGACTAACAGACTGGCTACACAAACAAGACCCAACATTTTGCTGCTTACAGGAAACACACCTCAGAGACAAAGACAGACACTACATCAGAGTAAAAGGCTGGAAAACAATTTTCCAAGCAAATGGCTCGAAGAAACAAGCAGGAGTAGCCATTCTAATATTGAATAAAATTGACTTCCAACCCAAAATTATCATAAAAGACAAGGAGGGGCACTTCATACTCATCAAAGGCAAAATCCACCAAAATGAACTCTCAATTCTAAATATCTATGCTCCAAATGTAAGGGCAGCCACATTCATTAAAGAAACTTTAGTAAAGCTCAAAGCACACATTGTACCTCACACAATAATAGTGGGAGACTTCAACACCCTACTCTCACCAATGGACAGATCCTGGAAAGAGAAACTAAACAGAGATACAGGGTCACTAACAGAAGTTATGAATCAAATGGATTTAACAGATATCTATAGAACATTTTATTCTAAAACAGAAGGATATACCTTCTTCTCAGCACCTCATGGTACCTCCTCCAAAATTGACCATATAATCGGTCACAAAACAGGCCTTAACAGATACAAAAATATTGAAATTATCCCATGCATCCTAACAGATCACCATGCACTAAGGCTGATCTTCAATAACAGCAGAAATAATAGAAAGCCAATATTCACATGGAAACTGAACAACACTCTACTCAATGATATCTTGGTCAAGGAAGAAATAAAGAAAGAAATTAAAGACGTTTTAGAGTTTAATGAAAATGAAGCCACAACATACCCAAACTTATGGGACACATTGAAAGCAGCCCTAAGAGGAAAACTCATAGCCCTGAGTGCCTCCAAAAAGAAACTAGAGAGAGCATATACTAACAGTCTGACAGAACACCTAGAAACCTTAGAGTGAAAGGAAGCAAATTCACCCAAGAGGAATAGACTCCAGGAAAAAATCAAACTCAGAGCAGAAATCAACCAAGTGCAAACAAAAAGAACTATTCAAAGAATCAACCAAACCAGGAGCTGGTTCTTTGAGAAAATCAACAAGATAGATAAACCCTTAGCCAGACTAACTAGAGGGCAGAGGGACAGTATTCGAATTAACAAAATCAGAAATGAAAAAGGAGACATAACAACTGATCCTGAAGAAATCCAAAACATCATCAGATCCTACTACAAAAGCATATACTCAACAAAACTGGAAAAACTGGATGAAATGTCAACTTCCTAGACAGATACCAGATACCAAAGTTAAATCAGGATCAGATTAACAATCTTAACAGTCCCATTTCCCCTAAAGAAATAGAAGCAGTCATTAATAGTCTCCCAACCAAAAAAAGCCCAGGACCAGATGGGTTTAGTGCAGAGTTCTACCAGACCTTCAAAGAAGACCTAATTCCAACTCTCCTCAAACTAATCCACAAAATAGAAACAGAAGGTACTCTACCCAATTTGTTCTACAAAGCCACAATTACTCTGATACCTAAACCACACAAAGATCCAACAAAGAAAGAGAAATTTAGACCAATATCCCTTATAAATATTGATGCAAAAATACTCAATAAAATCCTCGCAAACCGAAACTAAGAACACATCAAAACGATCATCCATCATGACCAAGTAGGCTTCATCCCAGGGATGCAGGGTTGGTTTAATGTATGGAAATCCATCAACGTAATACACTATATAAACAAAATCAAAGACAAAAACCACATGATCATCTCCTTAGATGCTGAGAAAGCATTTGACACAATCCAGCACCCATTCATGTTAAAAGTCATGGAACGATCTGGGATTCAAGGCCCATACCTAAACATAATAAAAGCAATATACAGCAAACCAGTAGCCAACATCAAAGTAAATGGAGAGAAGCTGGAAGCAATCCCACTAAAATCAGGGAGTAGATAAGGCTGCGCACTTTCTCCCTACCTATTCAATATAGTACTTGAAGTCCTAGCCAAAGCAATTCGACAACAAAAGGAGATCAAGGGAATACAAATTGGAAAAAAAGAAGTCAAAATATCACTATTTGCAGATGATATTATAGTATATATAAGTGACCCTAAAGATTCTACCAGAGAACTCCTAAAACTGATAAACAGCTTCAGCGCAGTAGTTGGATAAAAAATTAACTCAAACAAATCAGTGGCATTTCTCTACACAAAAGATAAACAGCATGAGAAAGAAATTAGGGAAACAACACCCTTCACAATAGTCATAAATAATATAAAATACCTTGGTGTGACTTTAACGAAGGAAGTAAAAGATCTGTATGACAAGCACTTCAAGTATCTGAAGAAAGAAATTGAAGAAGATCTCAGAAGATGGAAAGATCTCCCATGCTCATGGATTGGCAGGATTAATATAGTCAAAATGGCTATCTTGCCGAAAGCAAGCTACAGATTCAATGCAATCCCCATCAAAATTCCAACTCAATTCTTCACTGAGATAGAAAGGGCAATTTGCAAATTCATCTGGAATAACAAAAAACCTAGGATAGCAAAAACTATCCTCAACAATAAAAGAACCTCTGGTGGAATCACCATGCCTGACCTCAAGCTGTACTACAGAGCAATTGTGATAAAAACTGCATGGTACTGGTATAACAACAGACAGGTAGACCAATGGAATAGAATTGAAGACCCAGAAATGAACCCACACATCTTGGGTCACCTTATCTTTTATAAGGGAGCTAAAACTATCCAGTGGAAAAAAGACAGCATTTTCAATAAATTGTGCTGGCACAACTGGCGGTCAACTTGTAGAAGAATGCGAATTGATCCATTCCTTTCTCCTTGTACAAAGCTCAAGTCTAAGTGGATCAAAGACCTTCACATTAAACCAGAGACACTGAAATTCATAGCGGAGAAAGTGGGGAAAACCCTTGAAGATATGGGCGCAGGGGTAAAATTCCTAAACAGAACACCAATGGCCTGTGGTGTAAGATCACAAATCCACAAATGTGACCTTATAAAATTGCAAAGCTTCTGTAGAGCAAAAGATACTGTCAATAAGACAAAAAGGCCACCAACGTATTGGGAAAGAATTTTTACCAATCCTAAATCTGATAGGAGGCTAATATCCAATATTTACAAAGAGCTCAAGAAGCTGAACACCAGAAATTCAAATAACCCCATTAAAAAAATGGGGTACAGAGCTAAACAAAGAACTCTCAACTGAACAATGGCAAAGGGCTGAGAAGCACCTTAAAAATGTTGAAAATCCTTAATTATCAGAGAAATGCAAATCAAAACAACCCTGAGATTACACCTCATACCAGTCAGAATGGCTAAGATCAAAAATTCAGGTGAGAGCGGATGCTGGTGAGGATGTGGAGAAAGAGGAACACTCCTTCATTGCTGGTGGGATTGCAAGCTGGTACAACCACTCTGGAAATCAGTCTGGTGGTTTCTCAGAAAACTGGACAAAGTGCTACCAGAAGATCCAGCAATTCCTCTCCTGGGCGTATACCCGGAAGATATTCCAACTGGTAACAGGGACACATGCTCCACTATGTTCATAGCAGCCTTATTTATAATAGCCAGAATCTGGAAAGAACCCAGATGTCCCTCAACAGAGGAATGGATACAGAAAATGTGGTACATTTACACAATGGAGTTCTACTCAGCTATTAAAAACAATGAATTTATGAAATTCTTGAGCAAATGGATGTATCTGGAGGATATCATCCTGAGTGAGGTAACCCAATCACAAAAGAAGTCACTTAATATGCACTCACTGATAAGCGGATATTAGCCCTAAAACCTAGAATACCCAAGATACAATTTCAAAATCACAAGAAAATCAAGAAAGACCAATGCGTGGATACTTCATTCCTCCCTATAATAGGGATTAAAATATGCATGGAAGGAGGTGCAGAGACAAAGTTTGGAGCTAAACGAAAGGATGGACCATCCAGAGAGTGCCCCACTGGGGTGGTCCATCACATAATCAGCCACCAAATGTAGACACTACTGCACACACCAGCAGGATATTGCTGAAATGACCCTGATATCCCTGTCTCCTGGCAGGCTTTGACAGTCCCTGACAAATACAGAAGTGGATGCTCACAACCATCTATAGGGCAGAACACAGGGTCCCCAATGTAGGAACTAGAGAGTACCCAAGAGCTGTAGGGGTCTGTGACCCTATAGATGGAACAAAAATATGAACTAATCAGAACCCCCGAGCTCATGTCTCTAGCTGCATATGTATTAGAAGATGGCCTAGTTGGCCATTATTCGGGAAGAAAGGCCCTTGGTCTAGCAATGTTTATATGCCCCAGTACAGGGGAATGCCAGGGCCAAATAGAGGGAGGGGGAGGGTAGGGGAGCAGGGCAGGGGGTGGGTATAGGGGACTTTTGGATAACACTTGAAATGTAAATAAAGAATTTCTCTAAAAAAAAAAGATTATTCAGCCAATGGGTTCCTTGGATCCTGGGATTCCATTGCCTTCCTTGATGCCTAAAGAATGGCCCATCATAGTGATTGATCTGAAAGATTAATTTTTCACCATTCCTCTAAATAAATGTGATAAAAAAATGCTTTCTCAGTACCTATCTTCATTAGAGGTCACCCAATAAAAAGCTATCATTGTGGGCTGGAGAGGTGGCTCAGTGGTTAAGAGCACCAACTGCTCTTCTGAAGGTCCTGAGTTAAAATACCAGCAACAACACGGTGGCTCACAACCATCAGTAACAAGGCATGACACCCACTTATGGAGTGTCTGATGATGGCTACAGTGTACTTATATATAATACATAAACAAATCTTTCAAAAATCATTAGAAAGTCCTGCCACAAGGAATGTTAAATAGCCATACCTGTGTCAATATTTTGTTCAACAGCTATTTTGTATAACGGAGATAATTCACAAACAATTCCCCAATCCATGATTTTTCATTATATTGATGACATCTTATAAACTGATTCAGATATAAGTATCATGGATAGAATGTTTGATGAAGTTAAAAATCAAAAAACAAAAAACCCTTGCCTTCCTGGGATTGCAATTCATCCCTGAAAAAATAAAAAGAGGCGATTCTATTAATTTTGGGGGTATAAAAGAAGGTGCAAAGGGTTAGGCCACAAAAGGTGCAAATCAGAAGAAACCTATTAAGGACCCTTAATGATTTTCAGAAGCTACTGGGAGATATCAACTGGCTATGGCCTGTGATTGACTTGGCCACTCAAGAACTAAGCAATTTATTTCAAATCTTACAAGGTGATAAAGATTTAAATAGCCCAAGGAAACTACCAGCTGAGGCTGAGAAGGAGTTAGCTTTTGTACAAAGGAAATTAGAGATACACATCTAGAGTGTATTGACCCAAAGACAGCCTGCATCTTAGTTATCTTATTTTCTACTCCTTTCTCTTCCAGAATTCTTATGCAGAGGGAAGATTATATCTTAGAATGGATATTTTTAGCACATAAATAGAATAAGAAATTACAAACCTACATTGAGAAAGTCTCCGAATTGATACTAAAAGGAAACTTGAGACTTGGACAATGAGGTGGAAGGAATCCAGCTAGAATTGTGGTACCTTTTACTAATGCAGAAATTGCCTCATAATGGGCCCAAGATGAACATTGGCAAAGAACAAATAGTAACTTCTTGGGAGACATTAACAACAGATATCCTAAAAGCAGGTGGCTGCAGTTCATAAAAAGAACTAATTGAATTCTCCCTTGTATAATAAATGGAACTCCAATATCTGGATCCCCTCAATTTTACACTGAAGCCAGCAAATCAGGAAAGGCAAAATATAAATCAGAAGATGTAAGTAAGGTGGCTGAAAGTCCCTAAAAGTTAGTTGAAAAATCTGAATTATATGTAATACTCATGGAGTTGTAAGATTTTCAAGAGTCTTTTAATATAGTAACTGATTCTCAATATGCAGAAAGAGTTGATTTACACATAGAGACTGCTAAACTTATTCAGGATTATTTTGATTTGACTTCACTATTTATTCAACTACAACAAATGATCATAAATAAGAGTTATCCATTATATATAACACACATAAGATTCCATACAGTCTGCCAGGCCCTCTGATGCAAGGTAATAATGAAATTGAGCAATTATTTATAGGAAGTGTACTAGAGGCTTCAGCATCCCATAAAAGCCACCATGTTAACAGTGAAGGTTTAAAGGACGGATTCTCTATTACTTGGCAACAGGGCGAGGAAAGGTGAGGCACTGTCCTGCTTCCTCGTTATATATCCAAACCCCATTGCCTACAGGAACTAACTCGAAGTGTATACAAGGAAATGACTTTTGACAAAATGGATGTATTCTATTTTACAGAGTTTGGTAAACTGAAATCTGTGTACCAAACTATAGGCACATATTCAGGATTTCAATTGACAACTGCCTTAGCACCAGAAAAGACTGATTCTGTAACTACACATTGGTTAGAAGTTATGGCCATTATGGAAATACCCATACAAATTAAAATGGACAATGGTCCTGCATATATCTTTTATAAGATGAAGCATTTTTGAATATTATAATATTAAAAGTATTTTGAATATTACACAGAACATGTTATAGGCCTAGCACACAATCCTACAGGACAAGCGAGTGTGGAGAGATCTAATTGAATGCTAACGGAGATGCTTAATAGGCAAAAGAGATCAACAGGAACCCCCAAAGATAGACTTCATAGTGCTTTATTAACCTTCAATTTTTAAATGATAATGAACAAAACAGCACAATTGCTGAAAGACACTGGATTGTAGAAAGAACTATTGATCTAAACTAGCCTGTTTATATTAAGAATATTCTAACATCAGAATGGAAAATGGGAAGAGTTATGCATTTGTTTCCACAGGAAAATAAAAACTGTGGGTTCCTTCCAAGTTGATAAAAATCAGAAATTACAGAAGGAGACCTCCTGAAGGTCTTTGTGGCAACAGAGAAGAAAAGGGAGACTAACACAATCAACAAAATAGGTGATGTATATGTGGTGATGTTTATGTCTCTGTGTGTGGTGACAGCTCTGGAATGGGCTGAAACTAAAATGTCTATAGGTACCCAATAACACTTTTTGGGTACAAATTTCTCATAACTTGTTATTACAAACTGTCTTTTACAAGGGTAAGTTTACAAAGTTATATTGCAGTTCGATTATGTGATCAAACTAACCGGAGGAAATGCAGTTGTCTTAACTGATCTTCATTGAACAATCTCTGCACCCTGCACACTCCATGTAAATGTCTTTACAGAACTACATGTTGCTTTTAAGTTTTATATACTGCAGGGTGAAAGAAGAGAAAGACAGCCCTGAAAAGATTCACACTGGAGATGCTGAGATTCTGGGACCTTCCATTCCAGCTTTGTCCTTCACTCTACTTCAACTACATCAAAACTGCTTCTTTTAAAGACTTGCTTCCAGGACTTATCCAGAACTGCTAGCTTGCCTATCCAGCCTTTCAGAATGACATGGTCAAGATGTCCGCTAAGCAAATAACTTTCTCAGCACAGAGTGACTGGAAGGCAAATGCCAGCTAGCGTTCCTTTGACAAAACCAACTTTCCTATTTACCTTTGGGCCCCTAGAAGGGAATTCTTCACCCCAATTCAGCTGGAAGCCGACAAAAGAAGATCATCATCCCAGTTCCTTATGTTGGGGTGGATGTTTCTGGTTATTTTAGGAATTATAGATAGGTTATCACTTAAGAGGTACTTTACAAATGTAGCTTTGGACAGTAAGGGAACTAGAGAACTTAAACTCAGAGATTTCTATCTTTCCTTTCCTTTCTTCTTCTCTAACCTTCCTTCTTAGGGAAAAGGGAAGGGGGTAAAAAAGAAAGGGAAGATATAGTAATATCATAGAAATAGACAAATATAGATAGGTTAGCAAATGTAGTCTTAAACAAAATATTACATAGCTAGATCTTACTCTTTATAATTGATACAAAGTTGAAGTTATAATCTCTTATACTGGCAGATAATTTATTTGATAGAAATTTAAGATTTTTATTTGTATAACTTTTTATTGATATAAAATTGGGATTAATTTTGTTACTCTAATATATAGGCATTGTGCCTATATAACACATTTAAAAATACAAGGCTTAGATCTAGTCCTTCTATACTGCTATTGTAAACTGTTTTTCAATGATTAAGCAATATGACTTAAGGGCCAGATAGCAAACTCATGGCCATGAGTTTATTAAATGAGTGTTTCTGAGATATTTCAATTAGAAATGACAGAGAGTCGTCAAGACTTAACAGTTCACAGGTGCTTAGGGTACATTGATAGTCTTCGAAGATGTCAGAAGTCGTAGAATATGACCTTTATGGACACTTCTTTATTAAAGATCATTTGACTAGAGACCTCTCTGCTCCTGACAGCACCCCTTTCTTGGATTCAAAGAAGAAACCGAACATCAGTAGAGTTGCTCTAGATGTGGCGAGACAGTCACTAGGCAAGAATTGCCTCATTTCATCTACAGACCAAATATTGTCCAGAAAAAGGACACACTATGCGGAATAGTTGACTGAAAATTTCTGCCAAGACAGGGTGATCAGCCCTTCAAAATTCTTCATTACAAAGGCCTATCAGATTATTCTGGGCCAGGTGGCTGAAGACTGATCCTCCAAAGTTTTGAAGTATGGCGACTGTCCAGGTAATCAGCAGTCTCTATAAATGAGCTAAATTTTGGAAGCTATATTTTGTGCTTCTCATGATTTCAGGTAATGTTAGTTGTTCTTGGATTTCTGATGTGGTTGAATTGGTAGTCTCATAGCCAGCCTAAGTTGTTTAGCATTGAGAAAAAAATTATATAGATGTGAGAGGATGGTTTTTAAATGGCACACAATCTAAGCCAGGGCATGAATCAGGTGTAGAATTATAAGTCTTTTAAATTAAGATAGATGACAGTGGTTCTATTGAATTGACAAAAATGATAGGCTGGGTATTAGGTTTAGCCTGTACTTTATAAATTACAAAATGGTAATCATTGTGCTCAATTTATTTCTGAGATAAAAGAGTCTTTTAATTGGACAGAAAGGAGAAAGTGTTTAAAATAGCCCCAGTCTTGCATTTTGATGCTAATTCCACTCTACTGGGAAGAATTGCACACTAGCAGTGAATCACATATACAGATGCCTTCTGAACTTTTGCCACATCCTAACTCTTCAAATAAAACCTAGAGCTGCTGATTGTGCAGTGGGAGGGAAGGTGGAGCAAAAAATTTGGAGGAGAACAGAGAGGAGAGGAGAGAGAGGACAATGGAGGAGGTGGAAGAAGAATGGAGCAGAAGCACATTGCCTGGAGAAACCACAAGTTATATGGGATCTTATAGATAGGAATAGAGTAGTGTAGTTTTAGATCTGCCCAATCTAGGTGTGTATCTCATATTCCAGTTAATTAAGTAGTGATTTCTTTAACTGGGCCTTTTTGGGTTTGGAGATTTACTGCAACAACTTGCTAAAGAGTCTGGACTTTATCTAGAAGTTAATGGCATCATCTGAAGTTTTTGAGTAATAGTGAAAATTCATGTACTTTTAGAATACTATTAAGTCAAAGAAGTAACCAAATCAAACTATTGCAATGATAACTTGGTAAGTATGGAAGGAGAGGGAACAGGACACTCAAACATTGGAATGAAGCAAAGGCATATGCCACCTTGGCCAGCTGAGTTTAGGTTGGCTTAGAGGATGGCGAGTTGCTTCATAGAGAGCTTGTTTAACACATACAAGTCTAGACTGAATCTCTAGTGTCTAGATCAAATTAGAGTTCTGTAAAATCCTCAGTAGGGTCAGTTGTGGTGCAACATACTTTGATCCTAGCAATCAGAAAGCAGACACAGGCAGATCTCTAGGATTTTTAGGTCACTCACTAGCTACATAGAAACCCTGTCTTAAAAACAAGTCAAAGGAGTAGAAAATCATCCAATTTTATACTTTGGGAAACAGAACTCAGGGAGAATAAAAAAGACATTCCATCCAAGTGGCCACAAAAGTGTCCCTTTCCTCAGAGTCTAGGGGAAGTCCTCAATAGCAACTAAACTTGTTCCTCCATGCAACTTCAAGTGACATTCTTTATACTATCAATATAACATAACGATTACATTTTACTGGCACTAGCAGGATTCCATCAAAGACATTACCCCAGTTTATAAATGGACGGGTGGGAAGAAACCCAGTGAAATGAGCCAGTCAAACCTGAAATCTGCTTTCTTAGACTTCCCTTTCTTTTTATAAAATTGGGATCTGCAGGGTGGAAGATAAGCATTCAGATCTCCAGAGTCACCAGGATGGTTATGCGGTGTAGAAGTGCCTGAGAATGCCCATAGTTTCTAGCTGCTGCTGTCTGAAGGACACTAGTCACTGAAGGCAGAGTGATGGCATCATTTATGCCTTTGGTAACTTAAAGTGGGTGACACTCAGGGCTATAAAACCTATGTCTAGTGCACTGAGACCATAACCTTTTTCCCCTGTAGTTCCAAGAGCTGTGATTGTATCAGGAGCAACAGCAGCAATAGGGATGTTTCTGGTAAGTCATGGTCTATGCCTCTTATCGAAATGGACAACTAGGTGGGAAGGCTCAGTGGAGGAAAGCATGTGCCAGAGAGCCAATTAGCCTGAGTTCTGTCCCTAGGACGCACACGGTGGAAGGAGAGAACAAGCTCCTAGGAGCTCTCTCACCTCCACACACACGCTAATGCACGCCCAAGTTATAGCTGCACACTTAAAATCATTGTTAAGAGATGAGGCTAAGAGTCTGTGTGTGGTCATTTGGAGGGTCTAGATCTACTTTGAATTGTATTAAAATTTTAAACTATTTTAAATTACTTCATGATACTAGGGATTGAGTCAAAGACAGAGACAAGCAGATCCTAAGAGTTTGAGGCCAGCCTTGTCTACAAAGTGAATTCTAGGATTACCTTGTGAGACCCCATCTCTAAATAACAAACAAACACACAGGAAAATGACATCAGGATATACATGCATAAGACAGTTTCCAAATATGATGCTAATATACATAAGTAACATATTTTCTATTGACAAGGTATCATAATTAAATGTTTCCTCTGGATGCCTTTGGAATCCTGCACAAGGATGCTTACTTCTGTCTGGGACCTTGTATGTTGTAAGGGAAGGGAGGTCAAGATCCTCTTGCAGGGGAGGATCAGAGGCTAAGGAGTATATACATTTCCCATCTCTTCTGAGACACGCCCAGTATTATAATGGAGACAAAAGAATAAGATTCTTTTCATGTGTTTCAAAATTTTCAAGAGAGATCAGAAATTTGAGGGGAATAGAAGAAGATTCTTCCATAATGAACTGCATTTTTTTCTTTTTTTAAAAAAAGGACTAAACTGACTTGTAACTAAATATACTCCAGGTGAGAATGATAAAGTCTTTCATTGCTTTGCCTGAGAGCAGTCAACCATCTGTTAATTTGAATATTTGTGCTTTTAGTCTCTTCATTTTTAGAAAATATATAAAATTTAATATATAAAATATAAAAAATATAAAAGGACTAAATTGAATAAAATAGAAAAATAAGTATATGACATTTTCTAGTTTGGTAATGGAATTTCCCACCATGTTTGTAAGCTTATTGAAATAAGACCAGACCATTAATTGTGAAGATGTGTTAGGAAGTTTTTCCTTTTTCTGTTTTCAACAACCATAGCAGTTACCTCTTATGTGACCCGAGGCAAGTTAACTGTTAGCAGTCACAGGGTGGCCCATGGCTAAGTAGTCTTTTGTCTACCACCAGTCCCTGAATGTTTTAGTCTCTAAATTTTTTGTTGTTGTTTTTCGAGACAAGGTTTCTCTGTATAGCCGAGGCTGTCCTGGAACTCACTCTGTAGACCAGGCTGGCCAGGAACTCAGATATCTGCCTGCCTCTGCCTCCCGAGTGCTGGGATTAAAGGCGTGCACCACCACTGCCCTGCTTAGTCTCTAAATTTTGAAGGGAACTTAACTTCTCTGCCCTTGCATATGAAAACCCCAAATTCCAGTTCCCTCCAGACCCAACCAGCAATGACAAAATACATTCCTTGCTAGTAAACTAAATAGTTCCCAAATGTCACTCTTTGAGACCCCAAGATGTAGAATATTTGCTGACTTCCAGGGAAGATTGAGAAACCTAGCTCTATTGAGCAACTAAAATATTTATACCATGTAACAGGATTCTAGCCCAGCTTTAATTATACTCTCTTGGGTGACAACTCTATTTTTAGGCCAGACTTGTAAATGTTTTTAAGAAGCAAATGCCATGACCTTTGGCTTTCATTCTAGAGCCCAGACCAAGAGAGACACGAACAGTGAGAAAATTACTCGTTCACCACAAAAATCAGTTATCAACGATGTCTTATTACTTTATGACACTAGAATACTTGTTTATTTTTACATACATTTTTACTATGGCAAAGGTGAAAATGCCACCTTCACAAAAGCCACCACTACAATTTATCCACAAATAACTCACTATAAAACAGGTGTATTTCAGAATTAAAAAGAAAGAAAGAAAGAAAGAAGGAAAGAGAGAGAGAGAGAGAGAGAGAGAGAGAGAGAGAGAGAGAGAGAGAAGCAGCTTTACATGGGTTTTAAGGCAGGAGAAAAGAAGCAAAGGAGGAATCCACCATTGACTGCTTAGTCCACTAGCCAACCCTTGGTCTAGGTGTCACACACAGACCAGGCTTCTGGGTCCCATTCTTGTGCAGATTTGCTCAGTTGTTTAGCTGGTGTCCACTCTTTTATAATAAGCATCCAGCTGGGCGTCCAACTCCTCTGCAGATAGCTGCTGCTGCTGCTTTGAGTTCCTGCTGGTGCCTCTCCCTTTTCCCTGGCTGCCTCCAAGTGTCCCTCTCCTGGTGCCTCCACCAACAAACCCGCCAGAGCCAGGGTTTCTTGTCCTGCCGCCCCTGTTTCTGCTTTGTGCAGGTCTTCGTTGTGTATCAATCTGTGAAGTGACAAGCTGGATGTTCATAGGGCGGCCATCCAAAGGGACACCATTGTACTGTCTGATAGCCTTCAGGGCATCTGCTTTCCTTTCAAAGTACAGATGTGCTGTCCCTAAACTTCGTCCAGAGCGATCATAGTGCACAGCAGATTTTTTCAACGTTCCAAATTCAGCAAAGAGTTGCTGAATATCAGCATCTGACACTCGGAAGTGCAGGTTTGACAGGAACAGCTTCCCACCAGTATCCATGTGGTTTCTATCCCTGAAGCCATCAACGAATAGGTCATGCTGCCACTTGTCTGGAAGTTGTTTAGGTCTACGGTATGGTGCCAGCCTGTTCCTGCCACCGCGGGTGATGGCGGCCTGGTACCTCTTAGGCCCAGGGCCTTTATTAACCCAGGATTCAGGCCTGCTGTGACGTCCTTGCTGGATCTTGTTCAGCTTAATGATGTCTTCCAAAGACATGTCCATTTTGTCAGCCATGGCGGATGTGGATTTGGGTCTTGGATCCAGCTCACCTGATTTAAAAACAAAATTTTAATCTTATTTTGAAAGTATATCTGTGATTTCAGCATATTGCATCATTAAGCCATAGGGAAGAGTTCCTGAGAACTTGATTAGGAAAACAAAGAAGTTTGAACTTGATCAGTATATACCCACAAAGGTTTGAACTTAACAGGTATATGTAAATGTAACATCTAACCATGTTGCAAATGATAGAGCTAGTTAAATACCATTCTGGTCTACTCAGAATGATTTAAACACATTTCCTTAACACCACAGTTTCAAAGGATAAAAAATGCAAATATTGGAAAAAGCAAATCCAGTGAGCTGAGCCCAGTCTCTGGGTGCCAAAGTCAGAGGAGAAAATTCACCCATGTAAGTCTTTTGACTTCTAAGTGCCTGCTATAGAATCACAATACCAAACACACCAGAAAGATTTTGAATAGAAAATAAATTATAACCAGTTTGTCCAGGTCTACATAGGGGGATATTTTCATAAACACAATACAGGAAAATAAAAAACAAATGCTTAAAAGCATCTCAAAAGGCAGAGGCAGGAGGATATTTCCAACTTCCATGATAGCCTGGTATACAAAGCCAACTCTAGACTGTCCAGGGCTACCTAGGACAACCAGGACTTCAGAAATAAATGACACTATCTGTATATTTTACCAGAAGAAGATAAAACATGTTAACAAACATAATTTGAATGAAAACCATAACCCCCATGGAAATACACAATTTCAAAAACTGAACTATTTAAAATCAAATGTGTTTAGAGTTGAGTGTTATGTTTAAGTCTTGGGAAAGAACTATTTCATAGCTCTGAAGACACTGAACGCTCTTAGGAGACTTTCTGCTCCTTGAGACTCACTAGTTGGTGTGGTTCACTCACCTCTCTGTCAAGCCTTCTCCCTCAGGGCAGACTGCAGAGGAGAACCCTTTGCTCTCTGTGGAGATGCCTCAGCTCTATCAAGTGTGCTGTCCAAGCCTCTCCTAACTCCTTTTATACGGACTTCCCCCTCCCTAGATAAACCTATCATCTCTGATAATTGAATCATTTTTTTCACACCACAAATC
Organism: Mus minutoides; assembly: GCA_902729485.2. Classification (NCBI taxonomy): domain Eukaryota; kingdom Metazoa; phylum Chordata; class Mammalia; order Rodentia; family Muridae; genus Mus; species Mus minutoides. Next base: position 971 of record LR753915.1, on the reverse strand, counting down.
CTTACAATCCATAAAGAGACAGAATACTAAAGAAAGCAATGTTTGGGAACTGTAACAGAGATGCCATTAGAAAAGACTGTGGCCAATTCAGGATGGTACCCACTAATCAGACTGAAAGTTTCATTTTTAAAAGCCTTCAAACAGTTTATCCCTCTTAACACCATTATATCAGTTGGATTTGTTTGTTTGTTTGAGATAGCTGTCTTTGAACTCTCTGTAGAGCAAGATGGCCTCCAACTCTGGGATCTGCCTGCCTCTGCCTCCAAAGTGCTTATATGAAAGTTTTTGACACCTAATGATTCAATAAACCCATTAAGAACTTCTCCCATTAGATAAGGAAAACAAAAGTCAAGAAAAAAAACTATGGAACAAAAATTAAAGTCAAAAAATGGTCACAGGTCACAGGATTCTATCACTGCAACAGACAGGGCATCCAAGCCTGTCCTGTAGAGGGGTGTCACAAAGACAGACAGCTGCTAACTGTATGTCTTACAGAGCTGTACATGTGCCACGCAATTACTCTGCCACTGAGACACACTCAGAACCCTCCATGAATGTGTTTAAGTAGAAGAATAAAATGGATGGATATTATATTAAAAAAAGGAAGGCACTGAGATACAGGGACTTAGTGTTTAAGACATTGGGCTCAGCCATGAATCTAATTGGGCCCCATTCTGATTCATCTCAATGTCTTTGATGGTGGAGACAGAGAACATTTTTGTTTTGTTTAGTTTTCCTTTAAGACCTTGTCACATTATGTAGTCTAGACCTTAATACATAGCCCAGGCTGGCCTCCCTCAGAATCATAGCTGTGCTTGCCTCCCTCCACTGAATTCTCAGATAAAGCCCAGGGGCTATTCTGCACAGCTCAGAGAAATATTTTTGAAAGAAATATCTTTCTTCTCAATCTTCTAAATGAAATCCATCATCACTATATTAGTCAAAATGAATTTCTAAATATAAAAAGGGGA
>LR751313.1:107994-188703 GCA_902729485.2 Mus minutoides | reverse complement strand
GGGAGAGGGAGAGGGAGAGGGAGAGGGAGAGGGAGAGAGGGAGGAGGAAGCAAGATGGATGACGGACAGGATAATTCAGAATCAGTGTGGCTTTGAATAGCCACAGGTAGATAGATATGTTATTATATAGGGATAAAATAATTGGAATAACTCGTCGAATCTAGGTGAACAGCTTGTATCATCAATTGGCATAGAAATCATTGTGTAGTCATCGTGTGAATTGAGAATTTATTGATATATAAATCTAATTGGGTAATTATAAGCCTCAAGATTTTTGTTTTACTGGGTTACTGGAATGTGGGACCACCAACCACAGGGGTTAATGGGTGAGAAGGAACTAGCAGCTCCAGAGACAAGAGAAATGGAGCTGGGAATACCATGATGGGTTGCTGCAGGGGCTAGCTAGAACAGGGCCAGAGGGCCATGCGGAGGCAGAAAGTTGCCAGCAGTAGCAGGGGAACTTGCCAGACCTGTTTAGAATTTCCCGCAACAGGATTTCCCAAGATCCCTGTCTAGAAGAAAGGGATCTTGGGAATTTTATTTTAGTAGTATACCTGAGAGGAAATAAATAATTAAGCAAGCATCTTGCTAATATCTCTGAAACAAAATTTATCAACCAAAGTATCAGGGAACACAATAGACTGGTAAGGTAAACCAATTATACATGTATCTTTTTATCCATATGGCCATGCAGTACATCCTATTATAGTTAAAAAAAAAAAACTTTTTATCTTTTCAGTAACTTGGGACTTAGCAGAGTGATTTGTATTAACTATGGATTCTATAGGACCTACTATGAGTTGAGACTTTACAGCACTTTCATGATTTAGGTTGGTCTCATACTCCGAGCTCTATGATGGAAGAAAGCATGACCTAATAGTCTCTTACTCTTTAACAAAGACATAACTGAGTTTGAGTATTGTGGTGGTTTGAATAAAAATGGCTCCTATAAGCCCACAGAGAGTGGCACAATTAGGAGGTGTGATCTTGATGGAGGAGACATATCACTAAGGGGTGGGTTTTGAGGTTGTAGAAGCTCAAGGCTGGCCAGGGTGTCTCTTTCAGTTCCTGCTGCCTGCTCATCTAGATGTAGAACTCTCAGCTACCTCTCCAGCATCATATCTGCCTATATGTCATCATGCTTCTAATGGAAGGACAATGGACTAAATCTCAACCCCGGGCCATGGTTGTGCACACCTTTAGATCTGTCATTGTGAAGGCAGAGGCAGGTGGATGTCTGTGAGTTTGAGGCAAGGCTGCTCTATAGAACCAGTTTCAGGACTGCCAAGGCCACACACACACACACACATACACACACACACACACACACACACATACACACACACACACACACACACAATCTGCAAAAACAAACAACAACAACAAAAAACTAAAAGCAAGCAAACAAACAACCCAAAATGGAAAAAAAAATTAAAGATGCACCTCAATTTCCCATGAATTTTCTTGTATTTTCTCTATTATTTTGTTATAGTTGCTTTCCCCGACTCTCACTTTTGTACCCCAGCAAATTAACTGCTTGTTCACTCTCAGCCTCCACTTTTAGGTTCTACATAGTGAGTAGGACATGGGAGATGAATAAATTGCAGCATCATCCTACACAGCTTCCTGTGTTCTTTGTGTGACGTGCTGGTAAAATGGGTTGATTTAAAGAATTTGGACAAACAACTGGCAGATCACGGCTGGAATTCAGGCATCGCTTTTTCCATTCTGACAACCTTTTCTGCTCATGGTGCCACCTGCATCCAAACTTCTATGGACATAAATTACAAGGCAAGCTTAGAGCCCTAACTGAGAGGATTATTTAAGGTACCATTGACCCATGGAAACATGCTCACTTTATGTATAGCGGTTTTGCTAGCATTTTGCCTTAACTTTTCTGTGCATGTGGCAAGGTTTCCCTAAATTGCTCTTTGTGGAAAAATAGATAACAATTCATGCATGCAAAGCACATGTGCCTTCCATAGGACATCAGCCTGGCTATTGAAGTTACTCTGGTTTAAAAGGAAAGATCTGTTTGCAATCGATACACTACAGATAAATTATGCTTCACGTGTATGCTTGGGTAGAAACCTCTATCTATCTCCCTCCTCATGGCTTTAGCCACTAGATACCCTATGCTCTCATAAGAACTATTGGTATTTGAAGATTTCATTTGGAAAGTATTCATTTAAACAATAGAAACGAAGAACGGTGATTATTCTCCCCATTGGGCTATTGTCGATTAATCCAGAGGTCTCTGGCCCTTGATCTGCAGTCACAGACCTCTCCTAGCACAAATAAGTTATTTTCAGACTGTAGATTTCCCATTAGGGAAAAAAAATGGATCAAATGCTATGCAATGCTATGATTCTCCTTTCTCTTCCTCTTCCTCTTCCTTCTCCTCCTCTTCCTTCCTTCCTTTCATCCTTCCATCCTTCTCCTCCTTTCCCTCTTTTTCTTTTTCACTTCTCCATTCTAACTGCATCATATTGAGTATTTTGTTAAGGGCAACCTCAGAGGAATAATAGGAAAGGCAGAATGGATATCCATTAAGTACCTTCTCTATGATGAATGTTTAACATTCATTATTTCGTTCAATATTCTTAAGTATTTTATGATTTTATTTTATATACAAGAAAATACGCCCAGAAAAGGAAGATGACACTTTTGAAGTCATAGAGCTTGGAAGGTTTTATGAGTTTATTTTACTCACTATTTCAGGACAGTAAATGTTAAGATATTGAGATGATACCCAATAGTCACATGTTATAGATTGAATTGTATCCTCCATTTATATGGCAGGTAATAACATTTACTATATCTGAATGTAACATTTTTTGGAGGTAGGACCATTATAAGGATAAAGAAATGAGCATAAAGTAAATATGCTGAAGGAATTGAGTTTTGAGTTCTGACTTTAGGGTAATATTCCTGGGAAATCAGGCATACAGTATACCAGACATTACATTAAAAAATGAAAACAGAGCCTCCTAACTGCTTGGTATTGACAGGGCATTTTCCTTTTCATTCTTGTAATTTATATTTCACACATTGTTATTCAAGTGAGGAAATTGAGACTGATAGGCTGGGTGAGTTCTGGAAATGTCACCAATACACATAGGTAGTGATAAAATTGGGACACAAAGGCACATATGCAACTCTTAATCCAGTGGTTTTTCCTGAAGTGTAACTTCCAAGTCACAGAGCTCTTCAGAAGAGGCTGTAATAATGATGTTCATGGAGTTAGTCACTGGTGGTAATGGTAGTGATGGTGGCAGTAGCCAAGTGAGAGTGATGCTGGTGATAGCCATGGTGCTGCTGCTCTTGGTAGCAACAGTGACAGTGTTGTATTTATTGTTGATGATGGTGGCCATGGCAGTGATAGTACCAAACATGTTGATGGTACTGACAGCATTGTTGCTGATAATGCTGGGGAAGATAGTGAGTATGATGTGACAATAATGAAGGTGATAGCATTCATGTTATGTCTTTACCACCACTGTTAGTAGACCTAGATCTACGTTCCGGTAGGGTATCCTGTCATGTTTTCACTATATAATGTCTATAAAAGAGTTTACTGGTTACCAGGACGGAGTTGTATAGAATATTAAAAGACAGAAAGGAGTCGAAAATGAGATATCTTCACGTAAATATGAGAACTTTTTGTATAACAGTTTAGTCGGAATAGATTTTCTCTGACAAAAATCTTACAATATGTGTTTTAGTGTACCCATCAACAAAGGTACTATGTTATGCAAAAATGAGTTCTCCCATACATTTGGCAAACACTAATTATTTTGTTCCTTGGAAGAGGCATAGTACATATTAGCATACGTACACTTCTGAGACATCTTAGCAGAACATATTGAATGTTGTCTAGTAAGTATTGTCAATATCTTTTCTTACTTTTCAAACTCCCTTTCTTATCTAATTAGTTTTCTCTTTTTTTTTTTTTTTTTTTTTTTTTTTTTTTTTTTTTTTTTTTTTTTTTTTGACAATTATCTTACTTAAACTTTGTTTTTTGTTTTCCAGTGCTGGAATTATTCTCATTTGTCACTACATGCAGGTTCTCTTGTAATTCTTACCAATTAATGGCAGGCACAATGTGTGATCTCTATAAATCTCTTGGGGAACAGTATCCCAGACTTTTTCTTTTAGTCACCTCATCTAAGGCTTTAAGATCATTCTCAAACTCTTCTCAGCAAGTCCTTACAGATCCTCTTTCATACAGCACTGTCTTCCTCTCTCAAGAGTTCCAATAATGTGCCTGGAATCCTTTTCTAGACATTGATTCTAGGTATTACCTGCCTAGTAAGGGCCAAACCAGGGTCACAGCTTTATTTATATGAGGAACATCTAACTGCAAAGTGAGGAACAACTATTGTAAGGGTTTCATCAGACCTGGATAGAAAATTGACATGGACAGTACCAATGAGGAAGAGCTATAGATATGGTTTCTGTAGGTCAGCTGCAGTTGAAGGTCATCTTCAGCAGAGAAGATGCTAGGGGGGTGGAGTAGGGATGACAGGATAGGGTACTCAAGCATAGAAAGTAGCCTATTTGGGTCAAAGTTTTTGTTTCTTTCTTAGGCTCTGTGCATCTTTAACTCAGGATCTGGCAGGTTCATCTGGATAATGACCTGTTTTGATGCCTCAAAACTGACCAAGTTGTCACAGATGAGACAGAACTTAAATAATGTCTTCTTGTTTCTTGGGGGCAGGATTATGTGTATGTATCCATCAAACTAACAGAAAACTACATCCGTATGAAATGGTTAGAAAATGACTTAATTTTAATTTAAGTAAGTTGGTAAATTGACTCAATGTTAATAATAGCAATGATGAGAATAATGATAGTGGATTTCATGCTGAGAACAGATAAGGGGCAGGCACTCTGAACTTTATAAACATCTGAGAGTTAATTCTCTAAAGAGCTTTATAATGTAGTTATTGGCATGGACACTTTATAAATGAAGAAAATGAGATTCCATGACAGATGAAGTAACTTGCTCATGACTGTCTTGAAGCACACTCAGCAACTAAGATTTACAAGGTTTAACTATAGACATTGTGAAGGATATGAAGCTGATAAAACCAGAAGTGTGTTCTGAGATTTTTCTTTCTTTCCCCAGACTACTCCATGTATCATGATACAGGGACAGTCAGAATTTAAACTGTAGGAGAGGTTCTTCATTGTCTACTGTACTGACAATGGTATAACCATTCTATCACTCAGATGGTGCTCTGAGGCAAGAAGAGAGGCCCTTGGGAGCTTCTGAACCTCCCCCATTCCCCAAGTACTGTTTGCCCTGGAGCAGACATGTGCACCCCAAGACTCATGGCAAAGCTACAAGCAAGCTGTGGTGGTCCACAAAGCATATGCCACCTGAGAAACTAGGCGGTCGGTGGCATTTGAGGATGAAACTAAAAGTAGACCTCCCTGTATGCTCATAGTCTTAAAACTCATCAGTGAATCCCATTACAGGATAATAACATGAGGTCTGACCATGCCTCTACAGATCAGCCAATGACATGTCTTTGTGTGTCTGCTCAGACTCATCTTTCAATGATGGTATGGACTCAGTTGTGTCTTACCAGAGACATATGCTGTGATAACCCGATGTGACTATATAGAGGGAAAGGCTTTTTGGGGAGAAAACTAGGTTTAAGTATTGAACACTAAGAGTGCGGATCAGGTTACAGGAGTATATCAGAGGAGGAGAGGAGAAGGACAAGGAGGAGGAGAAAGAGAAAGAGGAGGAGGAGGAGGGGAAGAAAGAGGAGGAGGAGGAGGGGAAGAAAGAGGAGGAGGAGGAGGAGGAGGAGGAAGAGGTGTGAGGGTGCAAAGAGGTTACCATGTTCAATCCAGAGAGGGAGCCCACACTGACCGTATTGACAGCCAACCTTGAACCTCGGGCTTCCAAAACAGTAGGAAAATATATTCTTATTTAAGCCAACCAGTCAGAGTTAATTAATTTAACTTCTTTGCCAGCTGCCCCCCTTTTATGTTATTTACAGACTAGACTCCCCCAGTTCTCAAATGCATCAATGTCATGCTTTCTTTTGTACCAGGACTTACTGTATTCTGTTACTTGTGCCAAATATTTGTGTCCTCCTCTAAGCAAATCTACTAAGCCTTCAGAACTCTGAGCTAAATGAATCTGTTAAGACAAACTAACCTATGTAATAAGAATTATGGCTTTCAACAACGAAGGTCCTCTGCTTGCTCTGACACTTGTTTGCTATAAGCAGGAAGCAAGTCCCTTCTCACTATCATCATAGCGGAATGCAGACACCTAAGAGACCTAGGACATCCACAAAGTGTGAAGCAGGGAACCATTTGATGACATGGTTAGCCGCTTTCTGGATCCTCCCAGAAGTAGCATGCATCACCCCTGCTTGTATTTTGTTAGCTTGAAGACTTCATACAGCCATCTTTCTACTATTGTATCTATAGATCATGACACAATGCAAAACCAAGTTTATGGAAGCATGCATTACCTCCCAATCCCAGATGTTCTACATTTTGTGGTATGAACACATAAATCTACTCTCAGTGTTTTACATATTCATAGATTCTTGTTGTACTGGTTATTTTTCGTCAACTTGGCACAAACTTAGGTATACCTGGGAAGAAGGAGTTTGAAGGTATCTCAATTGAGGAACTGCCTCTATGAGACTGGCCTTTGGAGACATTTTAAAAAGATATTTCTAATTGATTTAGGAATTCTCAGTTAACTGATGGTGGCACCCCTAAGAAAGTGGTTCTAGTCTGTATAAGAAAAGTAGTTTCTGGGCAGTGGTGGCACACATCTTTATTTTTTTTTTTCTTTTATTGGATATTTTCTTTATTTATATTTCAAATGTTTTCCCCTTTCCTTGTTTCCTCCCTGGAAATCCCCTATCACATCCTCCTCCTCTGCTTCTATGAGGGTGATCTCCCACCCACCCTCTCCCACCTCCCTGCCCTGGCATTCCCTACAGTGGGACATTGAGGCTTCACAGGATCAAGAGCCTCTCCTCCCATTGATGCCTGACAAGACCATCCTCTGCCACATATGCGGCTGGAGTTATGGGTCGCTCTCCGTGTGTACTTTTTGATTGGTGGTTTAGTCCCTGGGAGGTATGGGGGGTCTGGTAGGTTGATATTATTGTTCTTTCTATGGGGTTGCAAACCCCTTCAGCTCCTTCAGTCCTTTAACTCCTTCATTGGGACCCCACACTCAGTACAATGGTTGGCTGGGAATATCTGCCTCTGTATTTGTCAGGCTCTAGCAGATCCTCTCAGGAGACAGCTATATCAGGTTCTTGTCAGCAAGCACTTCTTGGCATCATCAATAGTGTTTGGGTTTGATGAGTGTATTTGGGATGGATCTCCAGGTGGGGCAGTCTCTGGATGACCTTTCCTTCAGTCTCTGCTCCACAATTTGTCTCTGTATTTCCTCCTGTGAGCATTTTGGTCCCCCTTCTAGGAAGGACTGAAGCATCAGGAGATAGAGGCAGGTAGATCTTGTAGGTTGAGACTGGTCTATACTGCCTGGATAGTTCCAGGGCAGCCAGGGCTACATAGAGAAAAAAAATGAGAGAGAGAGAGAGAGAGAGAGAGAGAGAGAGAGAGAGAGAGAGAAGAAGAGGAGAGGGGAGGGGAAGGGGAGGGGAGGGGAGGGGAGAGGAGAGGAGAGGAGAGGAGAGGAGAGGAGAGGAGAGGAGAGGAGAAGAGAAGAGAAGAGAAGAGAAGAGAAGAGAAGAGAAGAGAAGAGAAGAGAAGAGAAGAGAAGAGAAGAGAAGAGAAGAGACAAAGAAAGATAAGAACTAAAGAAAGAAAGGAAACATAAGGAGAGGAAAAGAAGGGAACTGACCCAAGTCATGAAGCAATATAGTCAGCAGGGTTCTTCCATGGTTTGTGCCTTCAATTCCTGACTCCAGGTTCCTGCTGTCAGTTTGTTTTGATTTCCCTCAATTATGTGAAACCTGAAAGCTAAATAAACCATTTCCCCTCCATCAAACAAGCAAACTAGTATAGTTAACAGTAGCAACCACATTATTCAAAATATCTCAACTTACTCCTGAAATAGAACATTTCATCCTTTGGTCTTCATCCCCACAACTTCCTCACCCCTAGGTTTGGATACCATCATTCTATTCTGTTTTTATGAGGGAGACACTTTAGATACTACATATCTATGAGGTTGTTCAGAAATTATCTCTCTGTATCATGCAATCTTTACTATTTCATTTAGTGTGATATCCTCAGGTTCGGTAATATTTTCCTAAACCACAGAGTGTTACTCTCTTTGAGATTGCATAGTACTGTATTGTGTATACATATATTGTATTTTCTTATTCCCAATGACCATTTGTAGCCACTACCAATACTTCAGGCACACTTACCAACGTGTACCTTATAGAGAGAAATAACTTTATGGATCCTAGAATTAATGAAGTGTAGAATGAAGTATGAGAAGGAGAAAGAGAAGAATTGTTTTCAACTAATGTGAGGAGAACAAACACAAGAAGTGAGAGGTACATTCTACTTGGAAAAGTAGTTTAAATATTGATTCCTGAGAGTCCAAATTCTCTGAAAAAAGTTTGTTGCCTTGCAACTCCTTGGATCTTACAATCTTTCAACATGTGATAAATCAATTAATTGATACATTTAGGAGTTTTGAGCAGTTGGGCAGAAAGGAAAAACCACTGAGCTTTCTGAAGTCCTTCATATCTTAGGGATGTCATGAGTGGGAGGGCTGAATGAAGGACCCCTCTTCTATCTCTTGCCACTGGAAGTTTTCTATTATCTCACTTCAGAAAGGGAACAGAACAGAGAAATGGGCTGTGAATCCCATTTATATTCATTAACACTTAAAGATGAAAAATACCTTTCCATTATCCCCAGGATAATTCAAGCCCATTGCATAGGAAAATGTGATATATCTTTGTCACTGCAGTCTCAGGGGCAAGAGATTAGGATGTACGGTGCAGAACAAACCAGTGTGGTATTGCTGGGAATTTCCAAGGCACATAGGTGAGCCTAGTCCTAGTGTTAGGGCACTTTAAGTACAGTTTCCCAAATGAACGGTTGAAGTATATGTGTGCAGAGATCATTCTGGGAAACAGAGATATACAAATAGGCAAAATGGAGACTATTTTCCCTGAAGCACAGGCTGTAGGCTCCTGAAAATCACGGGATGGTAATGGAATATGTAGATTTTAGGTTGCATTCTCATTCCACGTCAACCATTATGCCAACTAACCCTACCTCATTCCTGCTTGCACATCATCTCTGTGGATTTGTTCACTCAGTTATTTGAATCAGTTAATTAATTTTACTGTTGTGTGTATGTCTATGTGTGCCTGTCTTCCTGTCTATTCTTCTGTTTGTCTCTGTGTATAAACCAAAAAGTGATGCCACGTGTCTTGCCATATCATCCTCCACCTAATCTTTTTGAAGTAGTGTCTTTCGATGATCCCAGAACTGGCCAGTTAAGCTAGGCAAGTTGACTATTGAGCCCTGGGAATCCAGCTGTCTTCTGTTCATCAGTGTTGGGATTAGAAATCCTTGCCCCTGTGCCTATCAGTTTTATGTGGATCCTGGAGGTAGAGAACTTCATGAGTTAAGGTATCTCCTATTGCCTAATTTAATTTTAATTAGTATGCAGGGCAGTTGGTTCCCTTTTGGCATTTTCAAACAAACTGTGTTTTGGTTGATCCTCCTGATCAATCTTTCTCTCCTACCCCTCTGTCTCTCTTGTTTGTACCTTCTACCCTGAGTACTGCCCTTTCCACTTTTATATTATGTGTTTTCTATTACTCTCTCCATCCCATATGTGCATTCCTGGAAGCCAGAAGTCAACCTTGTTTATTGTTCTCTAGAGCCCTCTTTTATATTTATGTGACAGCATCCCTTATTTATGTGTAGCTCACCAATTAGGCTACATTGCCTAACCAATGAGCCCTGGGCACTTTCTGCCCCTCTCTACATCCCCAACATTTGGAGTATAAGAACATACCACCAACCATAGATGGGTGTTTTAAATTAGTGTTTTGGGAGTTATTTTAAGGCAAACATTTTGTTGGGCAAGCCTTCTTCCCATACCTTATCTATCTATCTATCTATCTATCTATCTATCTATCTATCTATCTGCAGACAATAAAAGCACGCCATACACTTAGTGAAGTACACACTGGATCAGTCTAAATGAACCTTTGATGATAGTTGGCTCGAGTGTTCCTCATCTGACTGATGCAAAATCAAGACATGTAATATCCTCAGCACAACAAAATTTCCTTTGGTCCTTAGTAAATTCTCTTCTTCCCTTAACTGCAGTCATTTAGTTTTGCCTGGCTTCAGACTTCTTATAAATAGAACCTCTAGCCTGCCCCTTCTTACATGTAGCTTCTTTTCTCTCATCACAATCTCTAAGAGAGTTACTCACATTCTATCTATGAGCAGGATGTTGTTTGGGAGCTGCAGAAAGTTGCTTTTCTTTGCATGAATATACCACAATCTAGGCATTGTGTTCTGATGGACACTTTGCTTAGCTTCCAGGTAGAGACAGAATGAATAATCTGTTGCTTTATTTTTACTTCATTGTATTTATCATCACTTGACTTACTAAGTATTTTACTTTTTAAAATCTGTGCCATGGTTGTATTACCAATATATTCATTCCATAAAAGATAGATAATGTAAAATCTCTAGGATGAAACAACGCCTAGCATGCAAAAGATTCCCAACTCATATTTATTGAATGAACAATTAGATGCATGGTGCCTTGCTTTGCCAGGTTTGCTTTTTAACATTTATTTTTATGTGGGGTGTGTGTGTGTGTGTGTGTGTGTGTGCATGTGTGTGTGTGTGTAAATGTGAGCATACATGTCTTGTGTATAGGTGCTGGCAAAGGCCAGAAGAGGGTGTTACATACCATGAAAAGGGAGATGCAGTTGATTGTTAATTGCCAATGTGGGTTCTGTGAACTTGACAGTTTTATGAAATAAGTGCAGAAAATTGAAAATGTCTACTGACTTCATATCTCATAGTGGTGGAAGGCTGAAATTTTCCCTCCAAGATCAGCAACACTTTCCCACTATTTGCCGTAATACTGGATTTTCAGGCCAGAGCAATTAGGTGAGAAACAGCAATAAGATCCATCTACACTTGAATGGAACAGTCAAATTATCTCTGTTCTCAAATAAGATGATTTTTTTTATGCAGAAAACACTAATGATTCCACACAAAAAAAGCTGTTCAAACTAATAAAGTCCTTAAAACCTGCTAGAAATTCATTAAAGTTGCAGGAGAGATCAACACAAACATCAAGTGTTTCCATATACTGACAATGAACAATCTGAAAAGGAAATTAAGAAAACAATTTCATTTATAATTGCAACAAAACCAACAAAATCCTTAGGAGCAAATTGAGCAAAGGAGGTAAAAGATGTGTACATAGAAATCAGCAAAATGTTGCTTCAAGTAATTAAACAAGACAAGAGCAAGTGTTCATGGATTGGAAGCCTTAATTGTTAAGATACCAATAGTACCCAAAAATGTCTACAGGTTCAAAAATTTTTTTAAGAAAATTTCATTATCATCTGCTCTAGTTAACGGTGACTGTTCACTTGACAGCGTCTATAGTCACTGAGAAGATAAGCTTCCAGTCATATCTATGAGGAGTTATTTAGATATGTCTCTGAGGAAATATTTTGATTAGGCTAATTGAGGTGGAAAGACTTTTAATGTTCCCTGGGCTTGGCTTCTGCACTGTATACATAGGTGGCCAGTATCATCCATTGTTTTCTTCTTCCTCACTACAGATGCAATCTGCTGCCTCAAGTTCCTGCCATTCTGACAACCCTACCACAATGGAATGTAACTTCGAACTATGAGCCAAATGAATGCTTTCTTCTATAAATTATTTTAGCAAAGTATTTTATCTTAGCAGCAGGAAAAGTAACAGAAAATCTTCTATGGGAATATACAAACCCATACTAAAATCCATGTAAATTCTGTGAACCACTATAACCAAACAACATTAAAAAATAAAAAAAAATAATGATGAAGTACTTATATTTGCTGATGGTCAAATGTGGCTATTAAAATGGCATAGAATAGTTGGTAAGATGGCTTTACCAGTGTGCCCAGTCATCTGATTTTGATCACTGGTAACTTTGTGTTAGAAGGAGAGAACCAATTCCCAAAACTTCTCTTGTAAGCTCCATGGGCATATTATGTGACAATTGTATGTACATACATGGACAATAAATTTTTAAAAATTTAAATGGCATTAAGGCAGATATGCAGCTTGATGGAAGGGGATAAAGAATGCAAAAGTAAGAAACTCATCAATGACCTGTGCAAAAGATTATCAAGACCAGCCAATAGTGAAAGGACAGTCTTTTGAACCAACAATACTAAGAAAACTAGATTTGTACTGTTAACTCATATTATAGATGAAAATCCACTCACAATGAATGAAAGACATAAATGTGAGAAGTAAAACTATAAAACCTTGAAAGAAGCAAAAAAGGCTTCATGACATTGGATTTGGCAATAATACAGTGGATATAAGACCAAAAGCACTGGCAACAAAAGAAATACAGTTAAATTGGATTTCCTCAAAGTTAAGAACATGTGTGGATCAAAGGATGTTATGAGCAGATGAACGGACAGCCACTGGTCATGTTGAATTGTGAGTCTGGGAGGAGCTCAACAGCAGAGTGTATGCTTAGCACTCAGAGTGCCGTAAGCTAACAAGTAATGTGTAATATAATAGTGCATATTTCAAAATAGCAGGAAGAGAGTATTTCTTTTTCTTTTCTTTTTTTTTTCAACTTTTATTAGATATTTTCTTCATTTACATTTCAAGTGTTTTCCAGAAAGTTCCCTATACCCTCCCCCCTCCCGGCCCTGCTCCTCTACCCATCCGCTCCCACCCCTTGGCCCCAGCATTCCCCTGTATTGGGGCTTATAAAGTCTGCATAACCAAGGGGCCTCTCTTCCCACTGATGGCCAACTAGGCCATCCTCTTCTATATATGCAGCTAGAGACACGAGCCCAGGGGGTACTAGTTAGTTCATGGTTATTCTTCCACCTTTAGGGTTGAAGACCCCTTCAGCTCCTTGGGTACTTTCTCTAGCTCCTTCTNAGGTTTCTGGGCTAATATCCACATATCAGTGAGTACATGTTATGTGAGTTCTTTTGTGAATGGGTTACTTCACTCAGGATGATGGCCTCCAGATCCATCCATTTGCCTAGGAATTTCATATATTTATTGTTTTTAATAGCTGAGTAGTACTCCATTATGTAAATATACCAAATTTTTTGTATCCATTCCTCTGTTGAGGTACATCTGGGTTCTTTCCAGTTTCTGGCTATTATGAATAAGGCTGCTATGAACATAGTGGAACATGTGTCCTTGTTACCAGATGGAATATCTTCTGGATATATGCCCAGTAGAGATATTGCAGGATCTTCCGGTAGTACTATGTCCAATTTTCTGAGGAACCGCCAGACTGATTTCCAGAGTGGAGTATTTCTTTTTCTAAGAAAGGGTATTGCCGTGTGGTTTAGGTTTTCCTGGTCATTGCTATGTAGCTTGGCCTTAAATCCATGGCAGTTCTGCCTCAGCTCCCCCCTCCCCCCCTCCAAGTGCTCTGATTATAGACACAGGCCACCATTCATGTTTGAAAAATAATTTTCAATATTCTCACCACAATGCCACAGTACATGATTGAAGAGAGAGACTGAAAACCCTGACTTTACTTGAAACTTTGCACTTTACACCATGCATGTGCACAATTATTCTGACAATTAAATTTTAAAAAAGAAACAAAATAGAGAAATGTTTGCAACTATATATCTGACAAGTTGTTAATATTCAAAATTTGTAAAAATATCCTACAGCTCAACAACACAACAAACAATATAATTCAAAAATATATAAAAGGAGAACTTAGAAGATTAATTAGTAAGTCTGATAACCTGAAGTCAATCCCCAGAAGGCATGCAAAAACTCCAGAAACTGGTGTTCTTCTGTAATCCCAGCATGTCCCTCTTCCAGATAGGGGAAAAGAGAAAGGATAATGGACAGGATGCACATGAATCAGGTATCTTAGATTATACAGGGTAGCAACAGAAATAACAAGAAGGGCCTCTGTTTCAAAGAAAGTGGAAGGCATGAACTCACTCTTGAAAGTTGTCCTCTGGATTCCACATGTATGCTGTCTCATGTGCATGACCACGGAGACAAAATCAGAATCATGTGGACATACAGAGAGAGAGAGAGAGAGAGAGAGAGAGAGAGAGAGGCACACACACATTCACTAGATAAATAAGTAAATGAAAATATAAAGTGTACAGAGGATTGGAATAGACTTTCCCCACAAATCTATACAAATGGCAACACAAAGCAAATGAAATGAAACTTGCTGTGGCAAGGACCCATGAACATGCAATAAATCACAATAAGATGCCTTTCACACTCATTATCATGGTCATTGTGTTGGGTAGACTTTCTGTTACACCAAGAAAGTCAACTTGTAAATACACATGATTTAGTTCAGCTCACACTTTGGGAGGCTCCAGACTCAGATTGGTTGGTTCCTGTTGCTTTGATCCCACAGAATGTCATCAAGCCAAGCAAGAACACATGACAGAGCTAGACAGGAACAGGAAGAGGCCAGGCTTTCAAAATCCTCTTTGCAATAATAAGCCCAATAACCCAAAGCCCCCCGACAAGGTCCTACCTACTAACAATTGCACCACTTTCTGTTGGAATGATTCTGGACACCATCCCTTTAATACACAGTACATTGGAGAGCATCCAATATAGAAATGGCAGCAGTTATTATAAAAACAACTTTGAAAATAATTATTGGCAAGGATGTGGACAATTGGAATCAGTGTTCATCATTGATTGGAATGTAAAATGCAGCCTGACTCAGCAACTCTGCTTCTGGTTGGTATGCCCTAGGAAATGAAAGCTGAAACTTAAATAGATACTGTAAAGTCATACATGGAGTAGCAGGATTCCCAACAGGCAAATTCTGTAAACCATCCTCATTCTTATCCATCTGTGAATGGATAAAGAAAAAGCATACACAATCAGTAAAATATTATTCTATCACAGAAAGGTATGAAATTCCTATGCATCACACAGCATGGATGAAACCATAAGACATTATGCTAAGTGAAATAAGCTTTAAACAAAAGAACAAACACTGATTTCTGTTCTATGACACACAAGACTAGTCAGATTTATAGAGACAGAAAGTGAGGTAAGGTAGTGAAGGGCTGATTCATGTGAGAATAAGTAGTTATTATGGGGAGTGCAGAATTTCAGTCTGAAATGGTGAAAGTTTCTAGAGACTGTAGAATTGGTAAATGTGCATAATGTCACTAAGCTATGAGCTTTTAAATGATTGAAGTCATCATTTTCATACCGTTCTATTTTACCACTCAGTTGAGGATGTCCTAGTTACTTTAATACAGGGTTGGCTCAACAAAGGCTTTCTGGGAGCACTATTGTGGTTCCAACAGTGGAGGGGATACAAGCAGAAAGGAAAGATCCCATCCAAGTCAGTGTCATACCCAGAATGAAGGGAAAGACACCATTTCTCTACATGAACATATCAGCTATTCATTTTCAAAGTTTCTCTTTGGAAGCTGTTCTTTCTGTTGCTGTGATAAACAACATAGCCAAAAGCAACTTAGAGGAGGAAAGAGTTTATCTCAGTTTACACTTTTAGGTTACAGTACATTATTGATGGAACTTGATCAGGAACTGAAGCAGAAACCATGGAGGAATGCTGCTGACTGCTCGTGTAGCAAGGCCTATGCTCAGGGATCTTATACAGCCCTGGCCCAACTGCCTAGGGATGGTGTTGTTTCAGTGGGTTGGACTGTCCCACAAGAATTATCAAATAAGACAATGCCCCCACAGAAATATCCATAGGGCAATCTGATCTGGGCAATTCCTCAACTGTGGTTGCCCCTTCCCAGTTGACCTTGGGTTATGTTAAGTTGACCACTGAAGCCAACTAAGACAGAACCTTTTAGTGGCCATGAATTCATCACAAGTGGTCTCTTTGATGTAGGGTATAAGGAATTGCTAATAGGGTGGGAAAGCTGAAGCTAACTGACTGACTGTCATTTTCTGGCTGCTATATAAGAGAAGTCTTAAAGAAATATGAGCTTTGTACTTTACTTTCTTTGTCTGTAAAACATGAGTGACTACTTTCTATGGATGAGTTGGTAAAAGGCAATTGTTCTATGTGTTTGCAAGCAGTGGCCCTTTATCTTGTTGTAAATGCCCACGTTACCGCCTTGCCTGCAAGAAACGGACATGGACCACCAGAATCCTTCTACAAGCATACCTTTATTACACCATGTGGAGAAAGAGGGCGATCCCTAGAATGGGTCCTGCTTAAAAACACCTCAGTGTGACGTGTGTCGTCAGGATTGGCTGACTGCTCATTACCTCAAGTTACGCCCCGGGATGGGCGGTGACTTACGTGGCTTTGTAACGAGCACAGGTGCACTGAACTTGTTTGTTTGTCCCAGGTTGGGGGTGGTCCGGCTCGGGCGCGGCTCTCTACATCTTGTGATAATTTTTATTTTGATTCTATATACTTATATGTACATGCAGCTCATGAGGGTAAACCTGGATTTGAGTATGGAGGTCCTCCATGAATGTAGCATGTTTTAAGAGTCTTGTCTTAAAGTGAGAGCCATCTTCATGTCACCACTGGGGTAGGATTGGTGTCCTCTTCAGCTCCATAAGTTTGGCAAGTCAGGATTTCAGAGGGGTTGCTTTATTTCTGATTCTCAGCCTGACATATTCTGGTCTCTTCCACCAAGGCTTTGGGGTTGTTTTGATTTTGTTTGTTTGTTTGTTTTGTTTTGTTTTTAATCATCTCTCCCTGTCCTCCCCATAATAAAATGTAATCAAATTTCCAGCATTTTTAGATGATATACAATTTCCATAGTTACTGGTGTGGATGGGTGGACCCATTTAGATATGGGAATTAATTACTCTACATTCTAATTATAATATATAGTAAATAAAGATGTCTCTTGAGTTTAGACTAGAAACACAGAGGGGAACAGAGAAACACACCATCCCAGGTAGAGGGCAGAGTATATTTGGGGATTAAAATGTCCCAAAGCTGGTGTAGAAGAGACTCTTACCTCCCTCCACATGATCACCACAGGGGTATTTCATCTAAAGCCATTCTCTTTTCACAGACTATCACCCTAGGGACCTAGTACAAAAATATACTACCGTATTTATCAGAAATTAGGCCAGGCTGGTCCAGTAACTCACACAGCTTCTTGCTGAATGCCCATGATATTCCATGACTCTTTTGAATTATGTTAATTATAACCTATACAAACTTTCAGCAGGATATCATATACAGCTCCCTCTCACAAATGATGTAAGGGAGACTCAGAGATGTTAATTAGCCTACACAAGGTCACATGGTTACCAAGAGATATACTCAAGATTTGAAGCTAGTGAGTCTGACCGGAGCCCTGATGTGGTCCAGGCATCAGTAGGATTACTAGCAGCTGAGAGCTTGTTAGGAATATAGAACCCAGGCCCTGTTCCCAGACCTTGAATCAGAGGCTCCATTTTAACGAGATCCCTAGGTGATGTGCGGGTTCTGTAAGGTTTGCAAAGCATGACTCTCCGTGGTTTTCAATTCCGTCAGTTTTTATGGAGTTTGGAAGTCGCTAAGTAAACAAGCTGATTGACTAATGAAATGGATGTTTTCTGGGTTGATTTCTAGGATAAAGTCTTCTATAGTAAGCTATTTTGGTTTTAGCTGTATCAATCAATATCTCTACATAGAAGAAGAAAGTGATCTTCTCCCCTAGGGACTAGATAGAATATTGTTGTTGGTATAGAGTAAAGACCAAATAAATGTATTTCGTCTCCCCATATTGTTATGAAGCAGTCATGAAGACTGACAAAGGACATGAGGTCTGGAGAGGAGGTTATATCAGTACAAGTAGGGCAACAGAGGGTACTAGGGTCAGATGGGCTGCTTTACAGATGCTGTTGTCTTGATTTCAAGTCACAGACTCAAGTGGACAGGAGTATCAATATAACTCCTTTACTATTAGCTCCTCTCTTTGAGATCCCGGTTTGATGAGTAGCAGAAAACAATCTTCAGTCCACTGGAGTCCCACCATGTCTTAGGGTTGTTTCTGAGCTCTAGGCTTCCCAGAGTGAGTCAAAGGGTAGGCATCTCAGACTGGATTGGTACATCTGTTGATGCTTCTAAATGCAGGATAAGTTGTACTCCTCCTGAAGGTCCCCATGGGTCACTGACTGACCTACACTTCCTGATTGAAAGACTCTCTGTGCTGTTCTTAGTTATGTCCTCATTCCTCTGGCACAGGGTCTCTCTGCATTCCCTGGGGCACGGAGAGACACTGCTGAACAGTGATCTCAGATCTCTGAAACTCAGGTATCTCTTTAGAGTTGTTTCTTGAAATAAGTTTGAGGCAAAGGTTTTTCTTTGGATCTTGGAATCTCCAGTGAACCTTTGCCATCCTCTCTTCCCTCCACCACAAAGAGACATAGGCAAATGGGGAAGATGGGAGCCTCTTTTCTGGGAAGGCCCAGTTTGTGTGCTCATTGTTTCCTAAGAAACCCCTCCTTATACTTGTAGACAGGAACTAATCCTTATGTCCTGGTTCCCTTCAAGTCTGGCTTTTCAATCTCTTCTCTGTATTTAGATGCTTTCCTGCAGTGGTGAAGCTGGGAGATCAGTTGTCTTTCCATAAGGGTCAAGAAGATGAAGCACTGTGGGGAATAAGCAAATCTGGGTGGAAAGTCTTTAGACTATATTAGGGGCATTAACTCAGTCCTGCATGTCTATTCTCAAATTAATTAATAAGAGTAGCTTTTATTCTATCTCCTATTTGAAAGTTAAAGGAACTAAGTCATAAAAGGGCAAAGTTTTTTTTTTTGACACAGAGGTGATAAGACCTCTAAGTTAAAACTCAAGATTGGCTCTGATCTGGAGCCCAAGGATGTGAACTGGCTCATGAAAGCTTGAAACTTAGATGATGACTTCATAGCAATGTGCCTTTGAACAAGCCCCTAACCTCCTTTAGCCTGTTTCATGATCTTTAAAGATAATGTTAAGGGTGACTTTTGGAGATGAGTTATAGGCACCAATTATAGAAAGTTCTACCATATGCAATTGCTCAATAAAATTTGATTATTTATATGAATATTTTTATTATTTTGCCATTATCTTGTCCTCTAGACAAAGAAAACTCAGGTAAGATTAAAAAAATCTTAGCATCTTGGTGTGAGAGATGTCAAAATTGAAATAAAATGACTTTGTAAATAATCTATTCAAACTTTCTTATTTCACAGAGGGGAACCCTGAATCCTAGAGAGAGTATAAATGCTATGGGGTAGCAGAATTTGGTGCCAATCATAAAGAAAGACAGATTTTAGTGAAAGGTAAAGTGAGTTTGGGAAAAGTCAAGTCAGAGAGAGAACCCTATTTGGGGAGTTGGCGGAGGCTTTTTAGGTGGGATGGACATAAAACGTGATGTTCCTAGGAGAGATCCACTTATAACCTGCAATGGAGTAATTGCTGGCATCTGGGTGGTTCACACAGGGATTTCTGTGGTCACTCATGAGATCACAGTGAAATAAAGATTTGGGGAAAGTTCTGGGTTCCATAATCACGTGAGAGAAGGGGAGGGGCAATGTCCACTGGGAATCACCAAGAAGAAAAGACAGAAATACCAGATAAGGTAGGGGAGAGGAAAGGGTGGCCTGGCGAGAGGAATGAGCTTTGGAGCAGTCAGCCAGAGAAGCGAGGGAGATAATACTGGAAGACATAGGTATTGTCTAAGTGGTGATCAAGAGAGTTTCTCTGGTTAATTCTAGTGAGTGATAGTTTGTGACATTTGCATGATCTATGGAAGACCATCCTGCTTTTTAAAATTATGTAGTTTAATCTTTTTTAATTGTGGTCCATCTTTGAAGCCTTGAAAAAAAACAGGGCTTTATTGTGATTTTTTTCTTGTTTTCTACCACACAGTCAGAAATAAACCAGGTGATATTTCACTCATCAGGAAGGCTTTGACTCTGTATTCATACATGCATTGATTTCCTTGGAAGTTCCAACTGTGAGCTGGAAGAGATTTCTTCCAGGTAAATGATTTGATTTCTTGCAGAGAGTAGGAGCCTCTTCATAGCATCCTTGGTAGGTGGTTTTCCAGAGTCTTCTGGCATGGGTCTAGTGGTGCTCTTGACTTCTCAAGCATTGGATTGTTGTTTTTAAGGGATGCAATTCATATCTAGTTCTTTCTTGCTTTCATCTGGTCCTTCCATGTTGGTGATTTAGATCTATTCCCTGGGGTCATATTAAGACATCAGTTTCTATTTTCAGTGGCTTATATGGTTTGAAAATATCTATTGTCTCCTCATACTTCTCTTTCCTTCAGCATCTCTGGTCTTTTAACCTTGGCTAATTCCTTTGGACCCCATGAGATACCCCAAAGGGGAACAACTTGGCTCCTGCCTAGATTTGTAACCCTCATTCTGAGCAGTTCAATCATGCACTTGTACCTCTTGTTGCTCTTCTAACCTCTGTTGCTGGATGTGCTCTCTTAGCTTTCTGTATTTGGATTTTATTTAAATAATCATGAATTCAAATCCTAACTTTCCTCTTGTTAGCTGTATATATGACATTTTTAAAATCAAAAATAGTTTTTTTCATATGATATATATTTTCAGTATGGTTACCTTTCCCCTCTTCCCCATCCACACAAATCCATATCCTTTCTTCTCCTTCCTTCCTTCCTTCCTTCCTTCCTTCCTTCCTTCCTTCCTTCCTTCCTTCCTTCCTTTCCTTCCTTTCTCTCCCCTTCTCTCTTTCTTTCTATCTTCTTTCTATCTCTTTCTGTCTATCTGTCTTTTTTTTTCTTTAGACTACAAACGGTATCTAAAATAATGATGATAATAATAAAATAAGGTAAAAGAAAAAAAAAAACTGAATAGGGTAAAAAAATTAAAAAGTCAAATAAAAAGCACAAGAAACACATACACATGCTGACACACACATATTCACCAGAGAGAATACTCATAAAAACAAAATCAGAAACCATAATATATAGGCAAAAGATTTTTAAGGTTTAAAAAGTCCAGATAAAGCATAGTAAGTAAAATAAACTTTCAAAAATATCAGTGAGTTCCTTAAGTGTGGTTTGTATACTCAATGACACTCTGTTGGAGAATGCTAATGTTTCTTTTGTGAGTAGTTCAGTACTGAAGATAGTTTCTGTGTTAGGGATGGGGGATGTGCCCACTTCTGTCAGTGCTGGGACCCCATTTGGTACAGACCTACACAGGCCTAGTGCATGTATCCACAGTCTCTGTGTGTTCAAATGTGCACCATTCCTATTGTATCTAGGAGGCCTTGTTTCCCTGATGTTCTCCATTCCCATGGAGTGTCTTACACTCTTTTCTCCCCCTCTTCTACAGAGTTTCCTGAGGAGAGAGGTTTGATGGACATGGCTCATTTAGGAATATGCACATTTCTTAAAAGCTCCATTTTGGCACCTTCATGATCTGAGCACTTTTCTGAGTATTCTCCTGCATTGGGCATGCAGATTCTCTACTGATGTAGCTCCCACAGTCCCAGATCTCACCAACTGCTTACAGAGATCTGGGGGCAGAAGAAATCATCTATTCAATAAACATGACTGTTTAACCATAGAAACCAAAATGTCATCTATCATCTTTGTCAATACAGAACACAGGAGGTAGTTTGGCACAGGAAGAAGCTAGGCATAAAGCATAAGACCTCAGTAGCCCTGTAATCAAAGAGGGAATATTTCAATTTACAGTTTGTTAGGACACTGTGCTAGGCACTATCTCATCTGACCCTCACAGGACTCTACAAAGAAGAAATCATGGTCCCCATCTTATGGATCTGAAAACTTAGGACCAGAGACAGTGAATCCAAGTGCTCAAGGACAGAGAGCACCTAAATACTGCATGCAGGGATGTCATCTGCCTAAGCAGTGTTGTTTTCATAGAAGAACATTTCACACCACCTTCTCTCACCTCATTTAACATTAATATTCTAGATCATGGATTCTAGTCTGCAGAAAAAGCACTGAAGAGGAGTCCTATCACCTTACATTCTAATTGCTACTGCCATGATACCTCAGTGCATTTTTTGAAGCCTGTTTTGTTGGTACCTCTCACATGTAGCTGGTATGCAGTATTGATGAGAGCTGTGAAGCCAGGCTTGGACTCAATGGGGAAGAGTTTGATGCTGGGTCAGAGAGCACTGAGAGAAGGTACAGGCTGTGGAAGAAGCAATATCCTAGTCCTTTTGAAAAATCTTTGAGTCTCCTATTTCTCTGTCTCTCTTTCCATTTTATGGGTTTTGATCAGGCAACGCCAATCAAGAGAGGTTCCATCTGCTCTTTCTGAATATGCAACTGTTGTATGGAAATATAAAGCTGGATGGGCTATGGGCAGGTGGCCCTCAGCCCTACAGGGGGATGAGTCCATACAAAGTCCCATATGTCACTGATCGCAGAGTATGGTTTTACTACCTAGTGTAAAACACCATCTGTGAGAACAACCAATACCATCAACTCAAGGGCCATAAGACCTCTATGAGGCTGTGGGCTCAGATGCTACCCAGAATGTATCCATCATCTTGGCCTATAGCTGGCATCACTGAGCAGCCAGCTGCTGGGAGACAACTTTGATCTTCACTACCTTAGAACATAGTCAAGTGGATGCACCTACTTTAGTATTGATATCCAGTAGGGTTCCAGGAGAAAAAGCAGGACTCCTATTGGCTACTTATATACAATTCATAGACCTTTAGCATTTTAGCCATTGTTGAGTTGCCAGTCCTCCTCTTCCTCCTCCTCCTCTTCCTCCTCCTCCTCCTCCTCCTCCTCCTCCTCCTCTTCCTCCTCCTCCTCCTCTTCTTCTTCTTCTTCTTCTTCTTCTTCTTCTTCTTCTTCTTCTTCTTCTTCTTCTTCTTCTTCTTCTTCTTCTTCTTCTTCTTCTTCTTCTGACAGGGTCTCACATAGACCAGGTTACTTTCAAACTTACTATGTACCTAGTGGTGGCTTAGAACTTCTAATTATCAGACCTTTATTTTCCAAATGCTGATATTACAAGCATATGCTACCATGTCATGTTTATGTGATACTTGGTGGAATTCAGGGTCTCATTCATGCTAGCCCATGGCATAACCAACTGAGCCACATCCCCGTGCTCTCTTAAGTTAATATTAATTTAAAAGCGAAATTGTAGTGATACAAACCACTTGCACATGTCAGCTCTGCATAGCACTCTTTCTAGTTGAGGCTCAGGTTTTGTATTAGCCAGGATTCTCTAGAGAAACAGAACTGATAGCATAGATATTTATTAAAAGATGATTTATAAGATTGGCTTGAATGATATGATTTGGGTAGTCTAACAACGGCTGTCCCAGATCAGAAAGGCAGAGAACTTGGTAGCTGCTCACTCCACAGGGCTAGATATTTAAGCAGTTCCAGTCTGGGACTGAGGGCCCAGAGGATTCCTGAAGAGAGTCAGGCCTTCTGTCAATGCTGGGAAACACCAAAAGCTGAGTGCTAATATCAACAAAGGAATGCAACAGCAGCAGCAGCAGCAGCAGCAGCAGCAGCAGCAGGAGGAGGAGGAGGAGGAGGAGGAGGAGGAGGAGATGGATTAACTTTCCAATGAGAGTGAAGGCAAGCAGGCAAAAATTAAAACTTTCTTCTTTCATATTTTATCTAGGTTGCCACCAGAAAATGTGAAAGTGCATCTCCATACTTTAAATAATCCGAGGAAGAAAACCCCTCACAGGAGCACTCAGCAGCCTGCCTCTTGGATGATTTCACATCCATAAAATCAGCTGAGCATGTAGAGTAACAATCATAGGGTGTCAGGAAGCTGCACATGAAATGTTGTCGGACACTACAACATAGTATGACAATGACAAGAGGAGCTTTTGGACCAACTTTTAGTTGTCCTAGCTGTGGCAGCAGATAATGTGTCTATAGAAAATATGGAAATGATGTTTGTCCCCAACTTATAAATTCTATGAATAAACAACTAAAAATAAACTAGACATACAAATCTGAGGGCATATTCAGACAAAATGGATGATGAGGTTTTTAAAAATGATTGATAATAATCCTTACTATTCCTAAATGCTACACTTCATGGATGAATCTCCAGATTCCTACACTCCCTCTTCCCCTGCCCCCTTGTCTCTCTCTTCTGTTTCTTCTGACAAACACTGAGAATTGTAATTGTCCATGGAGACTTTTATAGGTTCCTTCAATACGGTAACACAGAGCGTTGTGATTAACCCAGGCAATACTCCACACATTATATATACATTTGCCTGCTTATTTAAAAATTTAGCTATGATATAAAGTTTATACATATATAATGTATTATGGTAAATACACACACACACACACACACACACACACACACACACATATATATATATATATATATATATAACACATAATGATCAAATGGGAATATTTAGCATTTGTACCATTTAAACATTTCTATTTAAGAATTTGGTGAAGAGACACATGCTCCACTATGTTCATAGCAGCCTTATTTATGATAGCCAGAAGCTGGAAAGAACCCAGATGTCCCTCAACAGAGGAATGGATACAGAAAATGTGGTACATTTACACAATGGAGTACTACTCAGCTATTAAAAACAATGAATTTATGAAATTCTTAGGCAAATAGATGAATCTAGAGGATATCATCCTGAGTGAGGTAACCCAATCACAAAAGAACTCACATGATAAGCACTCACTGATAAGTGGATATTAGCCCAGAAACTTAGAATACCCAAGCTACAATTTGCAAAACACATGAAACTCAAGAAGAAGGAAGACCAAAGTGTGGATACTTTGTTTCTTCTTAGAATGGGGAACAAAATCCCCATGAAGAAGTTACAGAGACAAAATTCAGAGCAGAGACTGAAGAAATAACCATCCAGAAACTGCCCCACCTAGGGATCCATCCCATAAACAGCCACCAAACCCAGACACTATTGCATATGCCAGAAAGATTTTGCTGACAGGACCCTGATATAGCTATCTCTTGTGAGTCTATGTCAGTGCCCGGTAAATACAGAAGTGGATGCTCACAGTCATCTATTGGATGGAACATAGGCCTCCCAATGGAGGAGCTGGACAAAGTACCCAAGGAGCTAAAGGGGTCTGTAACCCTATAGGAGGAATAATATGAACTATCCAGTAACCCCCAGAGCTCGTGTCTCTACTTGCATATGTAGCAGAGGATGGCCTACTTGGCCATCAATGGGAGAAGAGGCCCTTGGTCTTGTGAAGATTATATGCCCCAGTACAGGGAAATGCCAGGGCCAGGAAGCAGGAATGTTTGGGTCAGGGAGCAGGGTAGAGAGGACTTTTGGAGAGGAAACTAGGAAAGGGGATAGCATTTGAAATGTAAATGAAGAATATATCTAATAAAAATTAACATTTAAAAAACTAAATTAAAATAAAATGTTAAAAAAAATAAAGAATTTGCTGAAGAAACTGAAGCACAGAGGGTTTAGGAAATTGGTCCAAGGTTGCACAGCTAGTAAGAGGTACATCAAGGGTTTGCAAGCTGTCTTCATAGCCTATATTTAGACTCTAGTACTTCTCACTCGCAGGTCTAAAACCACATGACATAGCATAACCAACTCTGCCTATTCTGTGCCTCTTTTTCCTAGAAAACAACTGAATCTGACTATGCATTTAAGGAACTAATGCGTTCTGAACCTTTGGTTTCTCACAGTCTGGATCATTCTCTCTCCTCATCAATGTTGTTTTAAATATCATCTTCTTTCTTAAACCTCTAGCTTCTCTTATCTTTCTTTCTTCTCACCCTAGTGCTTAGTTTTTTAGCTCATAAACTGAGCTGCACTGCCCCTCTCCTTTAGGCAGTTCTCTGCTTTATAGTCCATACAAGGACCAGCCCTATTACTTTGGTACAATGGACCATGGCAGAAAACTTGGTAAGGTAAACCAGGTCTGAGACCCCGGAAACTCAGGTTTCCTGAGAAAATAGGTGCCTCCCTGTTCCCTTCCAGATTTCTGGCCTGGAGTATGTCACACTCCCCACGTTGGTCACATAACCTAGAACAGAGTTATCCATGCTAATGAGGTACCTAGAGGTCCTGAGGTTTTAATCAATAAGCTACCCTTCTGAGACATTCCTTCCTGCAAAAGGTATTTAATCTCTGGTCCACCCTAAGAAGTTGCTAAGCTTCCATGTTCCACGATGAACAATCAATAAAACAGTTTAGAAGCAAGAGCTGTGTCTTCCACTGAAATCACAGTAGGGGAGCCTAGAGAAGGCCTTTGCCTACACAGCTGCAGCCTAAGTCTCTCAAAGAAGTCCTCTCTGTATTTCCAGACAACTGCTGATGCGCTAAGCCACAGCTCCCAGCCCTGGCCCCAGGCTAGAAGCCATCCTCAGCCGATGGGCCCCAAACAGTCCTAGCCTCATCGTGGCCCCAGGACTCCCAACATTTCCATCCTGACTTTTCTGTGCAGTTTTCTAGCAACGACTAGATGCAACGGAGTCATGGAATACCAGCCTAGGCTTGCCACATCTCAGACTGTGTTTTCCCACCCCCAGAGCAGTGTCTTGGCACTTCCCTGAAGCCCAGCACCTGACAGTGGAGGCACTGGAGGAATACTTCCTGGGTTTGCTTCCCCAGCAGCCCAGCAGAGGGACAGAACAAGTTCCTACACCTTACTCCCTCACAGATGTCATATATGTCCTCTCTCCAGCCCTCTTCACATAGGTGCACAAATGAACTAAAAGGTATACCAAATAAACACTAGAATCTCACTTCCCTTCAAATGCTGCCATTTAATGGTTGGTTCCCCCCCCCCCCAGATTTTGCTTCCAAAGCAAAAATTCTAAGGAAACCCATTTTTTACTGATCATTCTGTCCTTTTATTCCACTTCCTCACTGCACTGTTCTAGCTGGTCTTCTATTCCTATTACAGCATCAAATATGATGCTATCCTGGTCACCCATAATGAGCCAGCTCTCATTATGATGCCCTCCTCACTATCATACTGCAGATCAACCGCATTGGTGGGCGAAGTCTCCTATGTGCCAAATGTTTAAACCCCTAAAAGGGACAGATAGTTTGGTTTTGCTTCCAACAGTAGCCCCAGAGTGTGGAGGTTTGCATGGTGCCTTAGACTCAGAAAGTAGCTAACAAACAAATGTGTAAGTAGTGAGCCATTCTACCATGGATCTAAGCTGCAAAGGAGTAATTTTGTAGAACTCATGTTTCCGTGAGTTTCTTTTATATTTCTGAATCGTTTTGAAGAATATTCATACGTTGTAAATCACCTTTTCTTCTTTTTCTTTTTCTTCTACTGGATATTATTTACAGCTATTTATTCATGTAAACCATGTTCTCGGAATAATGCACAACCAGAACTAATGAAAACGAGTTTGCTCTGATAAACGCTAAAAGGGTACAGTCAGGAGGTTATGGATGATGCTTTTGGTTTTGTATCAACTTGAGCATGTCATCCAATTTGCTTAATCAAAACAGCCTTGTTCTTATTGACTGATTTTATAATAAGTAAAGATTATTATCTATACTCATAAAATAAATCTTCTCCACTAAGACATTTCTTTTTATTTTTATTATTTCTTATTAATAGTTCTTATTAATATCTTATATTTTATATAAGATATTTTGATCATATTCACTCTCCTTCTTCCTGATCTTCCTAGATCTACCCTCATTTCCCTTTCCACCAAACCTTTTTTTATTTTTGTTTTTTGGTCCCTATGAAGGCCAAATTGTGATGCCCAAAATATTCTTTAATATACAGCCTTCCACTGGAATATGGTTGACTTACAAAGAGCTACATTTTTAGAGAAAACTATTGCCTAGGAGAAGGAGAAACAGTGAATGTCTGTGAGTGATGTTAGCTCTGAACTCAGATGTGAGAGTTGTATTTGTGTGTGTGTATGTATATGTATATGTATGTATATGTATATGTATGTGTATGTGTATGTGTATGTGTATGTGTATGTGGATGTGTATGTGTATGTGTAAGTGTAAGTGTATGTGTGTGTGTGTGTGTGTGTGTGTGTGTGTGTGTGTGTGTGTGTGTGTGTGTATGCATATGTGTTCCTGCATGTAGAAGTCAGATGAAAGTCTCAGGTGTCTTTCTCAGTCTTTCTTAGATTCTACTTACATGTTTTTTGGGGGCAGTGCCTCCCAGTCCAGACTAGCAGGCTAGCAAAGCACCATAGACCCTTCCATATTTATCTACCCTGGCTACAATTACAAGTGTGGGCCACTGTACCAGTCTTATTTGTTTATTTGTTTATTTATTCACATACACACGGGTTCTGGGAATTGGACTAAAGTCTTTATGCTTGTTACTGACTTAGTTGTTCCCAGATTCTAAAATGTAATGTTTCATATACACTGGGCTTTGCTCGCCAGCATACCATACCAATTTGTTTCCCCTTTTTTCTGCAAGTGGCCTTGTCATGCCTGTTTGACTTTTTGTATGCCATCTGCCTGCCTTGCTTGCCTCCCATACCCCCCAAATTTATTTTAATCCTTTGTCCTAAGGCGTCATCTCTAAGACAAGTCTGTGTCTCTATGTCCTTGCAGCATCTTTCCCGAGTAGGAATGTTGTATAAACTACCATAATGACAGTTGGTGTTTACTAGTCATTTGCCACAGGTAGTAGACTCTGGGTTAGTTATTTAATGTGGATTTTAATATTTGGGTTTCACAATTCTAAGGTGAGTATAATCATCATCATTACTATATTCTCAGTTTATAGACAAGAAAGACAGGGAGAAGGAAAAGGTAGGAAAGAGGGACAAAGGAAAGAATAAAGACAGATTCTTATGTGGTTACAAGGCAGATGCTCAGTCAATGTTAGTCTTTTCTTCAGGGGCTGAAGACCCAGCGGTAACATAGGAAAAAATTACTAAGGAGGGCCAATGAAAGTTGGCTTCTGGGACCCAAGTTGGATCTTAGATGTCTGTTTCCTGGTCCCATCGGGTTTGTCTGGTCTTCTGAAGAATGTAAATACTTCGGAATATTTGCCTATTTCATCTTTTGTTGATGAACTCTTTGAAATATCCACTGGAACAGTCTCTGATTTCCCACTCCTATGAGATATCTCACTTTTGTCCTAAAATTGCAGCAGAATATATCTGCATTGTTAGAATATCAGAGATGTGTTTATTATCACTCTCTGCCCATAAGTTGGAAGCAGTGTGGCAAATCTAGGAACTAACATGACAATAGTTGAAACTCATCCCAGTTTGTAAAGATCAGAATTCCCAAGAATGAATCCTCGGGTGGGGTGCTATGGGTTGTTCTTCTGCATACATGATTAGGCTGTGTGGGAGGCTACTATCATATATCATGAGAAAGGTGAAACAGTCAGAAGGAAATGCATAAAATGACTAAGAAATTTGTTGAGATAGCTAAGCAGAATTGCGGGCTTCTGGTGGGACATTGTCAAAGTCACCAATTTGTCAGGGCTTCTATGAAAGAATAATTAAACATTGAGATGCAGCTCAGTGGTAGAGCACAAGCTAAGCCCCAGTTCATGATCCATGATCCCTGGCAGCATTGAGTAAATAAATAAGAATCTTAGGCTGACTCAAGGTTCTAACCCTATCACTAGGCAAAACTAACTTTCTTTGTGAAAACATGCACACACATTATGCATATATATATATATATATTTGCAGATATAAGCATACACTGCTATAATTTGGATGTTTTTTATGTTCTCCAAAGCCCCAGGGTGATGCTCTGTGGTCGAAAATTGGAGGGATGAAGTTTAGTAGAAGGCCTTCAGATTATTTTGGAAGATTATGAGGAGGATTGTGAAATTCTTGTCCCACCCCATTCTCCTTCACTTTTTAACAATAAGATATATGGTTGTACTTCACCATACTCTGTTGTTATGTATCACTACTCTATCTCCCAAAAAACAAAAACGAACAAAAACAATGCTTAATGGATGTGGACAGAATCCTCCAAACCTCTTAGTCTATTACCTTTCTCTTTGTAAGTTGATAACAAATTATTTGCCGTAGTGTCATAATTTCCACAAACATGTAGATGCATATACACATGTGTATGTACACTTCATCATGTGAATATGTTGTGGCATCTCTAGTTTTTCTTTCAGTAAGTCTTGTTGATCTGCAAATGTTAGAGTAGAGGAACTGTCTATGCCTCAAGCAGCTTAAAGTAGGTGAGGGACTGAAAACCTTCCTGTGGAGAGAAAGACAGGGACGGTGGTGAAGAGTCCTTTGACCATTGTGAGAGTAAAGGATCTCTGTGTAGATAGGGAGTGTAGAAATTGACAAATGGCATGCAAAGAACAACAATGTACTTCAGAACAACGGCTAACATTCTACAACCTCATAGCATGAGACAAATTCTTCAAGCTTCTGCTGCTTCTAGATAAGGTGTCCCTGGGATACAGTACTATCTCTGTGTTTTGCTTCTTTCTGGGGCTTCTGGGGACATAATTTCCTACTATCTGGTGAAACAGCCAGTATGTGCTGTATGACAAATTCCCATATGAAATTACTCTTGCATCTCTGGGAAGTCTGTTGCTCCAGGTCATGCTTGACTGATGTCATGGGCTGATGCCCATGGCTAGCTGGTGAGTTGGTCAGTAGCTGTATGATCTAGGAGGTTAGAGGCTGGAATCTTCATCTTTCCATATATGCCATTCTTCACCCGGAAGTTATGCTATGTTAGTGACTCTGTCCAAGGAAAAGATGAAGGTTCAAATGCAAAGAACTACAGAAACTTCGGTTTGCATTTTATTGCTATTCTCCCATTGATGGGAAGAGTCAGAAAGCTGAGTCCAGATCCAAGGGAAACAAACTGCAAAGACTGTGGTGCACATAGAGAAGATAGTGTTTAGGATCATTCATGCAATTGATTACAATGCTTAGAAACATCCAAGTGAGTTTCTGAACAGTAGAAGCAAAATTAATGAAATGAACATTGTCAAATCCTACCCTTTCCCATTCTTTAGTATACTATAGATTTAATATTTTCACAATTCCAGCTGAAGTCTGAAGGAAGCCATTTGAGAGGGTCTGTTTTCATCTCATTCTCAGCTGTACCAACTGGTACCCAGACTGCAGACATGAGAAAAGCACAGAAAGAGGGAGAGTGCAGGGCAGGGAGCCAACTAGAGGATTCCTGGACACACCAGGTTCCTCTACTCCACTGTCTTCCATTGTAGCTGTAGTAGACTTTCCACTATGATCTCATGCAACTACTCTGCACTTTATGCTCCCTTCAACCCCCAACTCCCACCCAGAGGCCTCCTTAACACTTGACTTATAAGAGAAGCCCAGGCTTCAGCTACATTACAATATGCATGTAGAATCATGAATCTCTGAAGTCGGGGAGGAAAGGCCTGGAGAGGAAATCTATATTTGAAAAATCGTTAATTTCACTTAAAAATCACGTCCAAATTATTGACTATGTCTGCTGCCTGGACTTTGGTTTACGGTTCCACTTTGTGGTTTGGATTTGGGGTCTATGAGGAGGGAGTGTAGGAGGGAAGATCAGATCCATCAATGTCTTCTCATGCACCCAGCTTGGAAGCTCACTTAGGATGGGGTAACCTAGAGAGAGAAAATAATATTTGTATGTGTAGCTCTATTTGGTTCCACTAGAAAAGCGAATCCATATTTTACAGGTGGGTTTCTAGGTCATGATTGCCCAAGGTCAGAGACCTGTGAATGCTGCGCTGATTTTCTCAGTCCCCTGCTTTCCTGCCTTGTTCTACAAGCTACTCCATCACTTCCAGGAGCTGCTTCTGCATAGGGGCTTGTAAGTGTGATCTCAGCCCCACCTTGTCTTCTCTTCCCTCCCTGGCAGTGCAGACTTTATTTTCTGAAGGCAGAAACTGTTCCTGACATAAAATCATCCATGGGAAGATATACTTTCCTGGGTGACTTATCGTTCTTTGTGTTCTTAGTAAGATTTTTATGTTTCCAATAACCCAAAGAAAGATGATGGATATATAATAACACTGAGCAATAACAGACTGTATTTACAAACACATATATATGCTCCATCAAATGTACATATTTTTATACTTCTCACCCATCTTTCTGGGGCAGCCACAATTTTTGAATTACATGGTGTAAGCAATGAGCCCATCATGTCCTTCACACATCCATAAATTACCCAGATGGAGCAGGGCATCCTGGAAGCATCTCAGCTGTAAATCACCTGCAAATCTCTCTCTCCCTCCTCTTCCCTGGGTGGCTCACCTAGGAATGAGGTAGTAGGCATTTTACATGTGGGAAGGGGTTCGGGGTTGTACTGAGTTGGGGGAGGGCATGTGTACTGGATTTCTTCCTGACTCATTATTGGCTGGCTATGGGATCCTGGCAGAGTTGCTTCCCTGCTCTAGACCCAGTTCTCCCATCCTTTGAGCAGGAATCTAAAATAAGACTAGGGAACCCTTTAGCCTTAACATTATCCAGGAAGGCAATCAGGCAGCAAAAACGGGTAGGAACCTGTATCTTTCTTCTATATGCATCTTGTATGGGCTCCTGTGACCACAGCTCTTATGGACTGAGAGTGTCAGTCACTTTTCTGTTTCCTTTTAAACTCAGTGGTATTTGTCAATAACTTTATGCAACACAGCTAACTTTAGGGGAAAAAAAAAATCCCAGGATTGGCTTCTGAAAAGATGGTGTCATGCTACTCATCAGTATATTATATTGTTTCTGTTGCATGGAGTAGTTGGTTTAACAGTCATTCATATAAAGCTTTGAAACCTCATAGGAAGAACAGCAATATCAACTAACAAGACCTACCAAAACTCCCAGGGACTAAACCACCAACCAAAGACTATACTTGGGGAAACCCATGGCTCCAGCTGGATAGGTAGCAGAGGATTAACTTGTCTGGCATCGATGGGAGGGGAGCCCCTTGATCCTGTTGAGGCTTGATGGCCCTGTGCATGGCCACTGAGGTAGTCATGGGTGCGTGGAGAAGCATCCTCATAGAGGCAGAGGGAGGGGGAAGCAAGCCGGGGCTGTGTAGTGGAAACTGGGAAGGGGGATAACATTTGAAATGTAAATAACTAAAATAACCAATACAAATATTATTAAAAAAAAGAAAAAACAAATTTTGGAAGGGATTGAAAGATGGCTCAATAGTTAAGAAAACTGGCAATTTGCCACACCCACTTCAGTGAAGTCTGCGTAACAATTCCAAAAGCTTGGCCAGAGTTCTGAGGCAAAAAGTTTCACGGAAACTTGTCTCCTGGAGAGTCTCTGCCATCCCATAACCAGATTTCTCTCTGCAATAGTGTGGAGGGTCTTGCATGCTTTCTTTCAGCATTTTACTGGATAAGAGGTAGAAATCTTAGAAATCTCAGGGCTAGTTCAACAAAGTAAACTTAGAATGCTCATTATAGTCAGGTATGGCAGACTACATTACATATTAGAAGAAAGTTGGTGTGTTAGCAGCCAAGTCACTTCCATATACAGGAATTTACAATGGTCTAGGATGAAGGAGGGTTGTGGTTTAAGGAGCAGCTAAAGTATTGCATTATTCCTGAAAAGGTTAGCAAGAGCAGAACCCTCTGGTGCAAGCTTTCACAAGGCTCAGAGGAATAGCCTAAATTGTGACTAGGGTGTGAAATCCTCACCTGGTTCCTAGAATAGCTGACTTTAGAAAGGGCTGCCTTTTATCTCAGTTGTAACCACTGCCTGGTTCCTGCCAGTCTTTATGTATGCATTTCTCTGTTTTGTGTCATTATGCATAAGATAACCTCATTGTACCTTGGCTGAGGTGTCACCTACTTCCTTGTTTTCTTCTATAATATAAATATGATGCTTGCTTTGAGAAATTACTTTCAGATACAACACTCCCTTGTGTTCTGTGTTTGTCAACCTGCCAACTCCTTGCCCACCGGAGTACTGGAACCCTGACTTCTCCCGAGGGTTGAGAGACCTACCGATTCCAACCTGTAGCAACTATTCTTCCAGAGGAATGGGATTCAACTTCTAGCATGTAAATGATAGCTCATTGTTACTGTCTGTAACTTCAGTCTCAAGATATACAATAAGCTTTTCTGGTCTCCAGGGGGTACAACATGCACCTGGTGCACTGACATATACATATGCAAATATCCATTCATATAAAATAAAACAGAAAGAGAAAATAGGACAGAGGAGAGGTTGTGTTGAAAGGATGATGAGGAACTAGGTTCTAAGTATATCACTGCAGAAGTAACAGGCCAGTGTGAAGGACTCTACATTATAGAACTTAGGGTGAGACATAGCTTTGAGGAGGAGCATGGAGAATCACTAGGTAGATCATAGCTAGCAAAATTGCCTGCTATGGTTACAGATAAATTCACTCCAAGCATCCAGGTTTTGCATCCTCATCTTTAATTTACCTCAAGTTTTCTAGGTCATGATGCATTATTCATGAGACCCTTGTCAATGTGTCTTCCAAAGTTCTGTATAGAAGATGCCACAATCAATGGAGAACAAAGTGTTTTTCTCAAATAATTTAGAGGGCCGGTCAGGTGATTCTAATAGCAGGGACTGCTGCTGGGCCCAACCTTTGGGGACCTCCACTCCAACTTTTTCTTGGACTGCATTTACAAATGAATCTTTCAGAATCTTCCTTTGGAAAAGAGATGAATAAATGAACCCCCAGTCCTCCTACTTCGTCATCAGAGAGATGTCAGAGAGTTCTCACATCACAAATGAAGGTTTTCATGAAGGATATCTAGTGGAATGGAAGGAAAAAGGAAGAATAAAGAAAATGACCACTTTAATAATTAGTTGAGGAAGCTGTCAGACTTTGTCTTGCTCTTTGTCTCAAGGCTTTTACTATATGTCTGGAGCCTTGGAGTGTACTGCTGGCATCAGGCTCATCAGTTTCAGGCATTGCAAGCTAATGCTTACAGAAACCTTGGGAGAGGAGAGCTATTACTCCTATTTTAAAAAGAGGAAACAGTGTTTGGAAAATCAGGCTATTTTTTCCAAGACTGATTACAGAGAGTTAGATTATCTTGCAAAGTGATTCACAGAGATAGAGAAATTCAGTCAGACAGACAAGTAAAATAAAGGTGAAAACCACCCATCCATGGTAGATACTATCAACTTAGCACTTAAGGCATTGTCTTTCTGATCCTCTGAGGATCCAGGCAGAATATGTCTCAAAATTGTCTACCCAAAGTTCAGAAGTGAGGTGCATTATTTACTTTTTCTGTTGATGTGATAAAATACTGAAAAAAAAAAAAAAAACAAAAAACTTATTAAAGAGAGTGTTTATTTTAGCTCAGAGATCAAGTTTCCAGTCCAACATAACCATGAAGCCCAAGGAACACTGTCTTAAGCCTGTTGGTTGCATTGTAGCCAGAGTCAAGGAGAGAGAGAGAGAGAGAGAGAGAGAGAGAGAGAGAGAGAGAGAGAGAGAGATGAATGTTTGTACCTAATTTACTTTCTTTTAATACAACCCAAAACCTTATCACAGGGATTGATGCCACCCTCAGTAGACATCTCAACTAACCTAATCAAGATCATCCCCTAGAAGCATTTCCCAATGACCTATCTGAGATAATTCTAGATCTCAAATGGACAACTGAGACTAGCCGTCACAAGTCCATCACAGAGTCTATGAGACTATAATGGGTTACCATCTATACAAAGAACTCCATCTGATGGATTAGAGATAAATTTCTTGCAGAGAATGGTTCTCATATCTCAATCTTTTCTACCCTCAGTCAGCCACTATCGTAACTTCTTTTATCCTTGGCAAATGCTTCAGGACACTGACATTGCTTGACTATTTCAAGCAATGAAAACATCCTTGAAAAATATCAGATGCGAAACAGGGACTTTACTTTTGTCAAATGTGAGTGTTGGTATTTCTTCTTACCATGAATCATAGTAGCTGTGAGTTGTGAAAACACCAAAATATGATACTTCAATGTGCCTCTACTGGTCTAGAGAGGCTTTTCTTCTGCTACAGTTAAACAACAGAATCATCACTGCTCCTGATTCCTATCAGCATTTTATCTCTCTGCATAATATGTTTTCTTTTACCATACTAAAGGAAAGTGTGTCCATAGTGTGTCATGAGATGAAGAGAAGATGACAGGCCAACCCTACTTGGACTTGCATATTTTAGCTATTAGTAGCCCAATATTTCATCCTTATTACTGGTTCCAATTATTTTAGATTATTTTCGTAGAGCTGGCTCTTCCACAGAGCTTTTTCTAAAGTATTTAAGTGTTGTAGGTCTTGAGGTTATACACACATAGTGAAATGATCATGAATCTCGTAGTCGAAGATAACTTTGTGTAAGAGCATTTTAAGATTTATAAGGCATTGATTCACAGGATCATGGAAGCAGAAAGGTCTAACAATCTACCTTTTCTACACTGGAGACTCAAGAGAGCAGTAGTATAAGTGTAGCCTTGGGTTGAAAAGATTTTTTGAAGTTCATGGTTGGTGGTGCTGACAAGAAAGGTGATGCAGACAGAGGCACTAAGCCTAAAGCTGGATATTTATTTCAGTGTGGATAACTGTTGATATGACATGAAGAATATAAACCAGTGTGAGTGAGGAGTAGATCATGCCTATAA
The DNA here is from genome assembly GCA_902729485.2 of Mus minutoides. Lineage (NCBI taxonomy): Eukaryota > Metazoa > Chordata > Mammalia > Rodentia > Muridae > Mus > Mus minutoides. The sequence continues at coordinate 151,977 of LR751313.1, read as the reverse complement.
TCTCAGCATACAGGAAGCTAAGGCAGGAGGATTGCTACATGTTGAAGACCAGCTTGGACTACATAATAATATCTACAAGAACTACAGAATGAGATCTTGTGGAAAACAAAACAAAACATCAACAAAAGCCCAAACATTCATAAGAACAAAACACAACAACAACAACAACAAGAATAAGAAGCAATGTCATTAACTTGCCACAATGTGGTGGCTGTTGTCTTCATGGTAATACTGTAATAAGTCACTTTTAGGTTTGTCTATTGTTGATTTTGCTATACATTACTGGTAGTAACTAGGTAGTCCTTAATGAGATGAACCTGGGCTTCTGGGCCCAAGAATGACTTCTACCCTTGCATCATGCTGCTATATGTATTGGACTCTTGCTTAGCACTCTGGTAGTTAAGGAGGTTGGCTGAAATCCATGGCTTGAATCATCCTGTCTAAGTGTTAAAAGCTGTCACTTGAATGGTTTTGCATTTACAATAATGTGAAACAAACATCTGTATGTATACATTTTATACTCAGTCAAGTTTTTCTTCCCTTATTCCCTTGTCTTTAATCTCTGATGATCTTAGAGATCCTGATCTACCATGCAAGATGTTAGCCAACAAATCTCTATATAATCATACTTTAGAAGTCTTTTTATCTCCACATGGAGTGAATATCTGAGTACTAAAATCCTACCTACAGAAAAGTATTCCCTCATTAAATTCCCTCTGGGTCACCCAGAACAGAACTTTAGTCCAGTCTCTTCATCTGAAGAAACACTGGAATCTCTGTGGAACAAACTAAAGCTTCGTTCTTCATAAGGAAGTTCTCATGAGGTCTTATGTGCTTATATATGGAGAGGTAGTGTCAGAGATGGGAGGTGTCAATCTGTATCCAAAGACAGGCAAACGTCATTCCAATGACTATACTGAGAAAGTGGGTGGAAAGGATTTGAAATGGGGCATTTAAAATATCTAAGACAGCATTGATGGACAGACCAAAATTTATCACCAAGAGAGCGAGTAATATGCAGAGCGAGACAGAAGAAATCTAACTCATTCAAAGCCTATTTATAATGTGCCATATAATATGCCAATATGATTGACATTCATGACAGTTTCAAATTTCATTATTTTTCATTTACAGATAGAGAAACCTAGGTTCAGAGAGGGAAAGTGACCTTTCTAAGGACACACTATGATTTAGTAATAGAGACAAGTGCTAATTGTGTGTCAGCTTGATTGTGAGGGCTTTCTGTACTGACTGTAATTGCCAACCTGGATACGGAACTCTTTCCTTTAGTCTACCCTTTCTTGAATGTTCCCGTTGGCTGAGGAGGACTTCATTCTCAGCATTGGCTACTTTAGTTCAACACCTATAATGAACAAACTCCAGATGCTGCCTCTTTTTCTGTTGCCCTCACTCAAGTCACTTCTTGTTCCACCAGTAGTTAATCCTCAGTGAAGATTTGTCCTTCAAGAATACCAAGAGACTTCCCCGTAGATCTTTCAACATTTATCAAAACAACTTATGCAAAATTTAGTTCTCAGAAGGAGATGGTATACATTCATTTAATACTTGCAACAATCCTATTAAGTAAGGACCATTTTCTTTCTTTCTTTTAATTAATTTATTTATTCCCTTTACATCCTGATTCCATTCCCCTCCCCTTTCTGTTCCCTCACTCTTACAAATTCCTCCTTCATTACTCTTCTTCTATTCAGAGAAGGCAAAGACCCTGCAACATCCAGTCACAGCACCACTAAGTGCATCGTCTCCCACTGAGCCCGAACTACGCAGTAGAGTCAGGGGAAGGGGACCATCATAAAGAATAAGCTACACTTCTGCTACAAATTTATAGGGGGCCTAGGTCCAGCTCCTGAATGCTCTTTGGTTGGTGGTTCAGTCTCTGTGGGCCCCCATGAGCCCAGGTTATTTGACTCTGTAGGTCTTCTTTTGGTGTCCTTAACCCCTCCCCCTTGCTAACTCAATTCTGTCCCCTCCATTGCTACAAAACACCACAAGTTTCAAGGGTTGGCTTTCTCAAGTTGGGCCAGCCATTGGTTAGCCGTTCCCTCAATCTTTGCTCCATCTTTATTTCTGCATATCTTTTAGGCAGGACAAATTTTTGGTTGAAGGTTTTGTGTGTAGGTTGATGTCCCTTTCCCTTCACTAGAATTCTCACTTGGCTACTAGAAGTGGCCACTTCACTCTCTATGTCCCCCTCTAATAGGAGTCTCAGTTAGGGACAACCCCATAAACTTCCCTAGTCCCAGATTTCCATCTAGTCACAGAAATGCTCTCCACCGGTTTCTTTTCTCAGTCCCAACCCTATCCTGCCTCCTTTCCTCACCCCTGATTCCTATACACATTCCCCTCCTCACCCCCTCTCCCACCCAATTCCCTCCCAGTGCAGCCCATTTTCATGCCTGTTTTTTACTTGAAAAGAAAGCATATAATAGGAAGTATTTTGTCTGAAGTCATGTTCCTAGAAAGAAGTAAGCTGCAGATCTGATACCTCCTCTGTGACCCTGATACAACTACTTCTTGTAGATTGTAGTTTAGAGATAAGTCTCAGCATGGCAGATTGAAGGCACAGAGATAGAGAAAATTACAAAAGTCAGGTAGCAACCTGGACAGAGATGGAAGAAACTGTCATTGGAAATATCTAGAATCTTAGAGGACTGTTTAAACTTTTGACTCTATAGGACATTGTTGCAGCTCGCACGTCTCTGACCAGTAGAGACAGTGAGAAGTAACAACATGGGGACGCCAAGGTGGGTTCAGAGCAGCTTGCCTTCACAGCTTCTGCTTTATTCTGCTTCTCTCTCTCTCAGGTTTCACACAGCTGCAGCCTTTCACTCACACACACCAATCATCCATTCACTCACTCACCCTGGTCTCTCTAATGCTGGTCTCTGGTCTCTGGTCTCTCTAATGCTGGTCTCTCCTCATCTGGGGCTGTCCTCAATTTATAATTCCACTCACTCACGCCACCTCACACCACCCAATCATAGATGCACACATCGTCCAAGACAGCATGCAGGATTGGCTGATAGAATGGTATCGTGAGATGTTGTGCTAATCTCTCTGAGTTACATGCTCTGCTTTTACTGCACATGACTGAGACTGGAATAAACAAGCTAGGTCACGAGGCTTGGCATAGAGCCAGGGTGCCATCTTTGGTCCATGTGGCCGCAACCACTCCTCACAGGACATGATGTTGCCAACTTCAATGATGTGTGATCCATCCCCCTTTAAGTCCCACTTCATACCTTAATTCCAATATCAGCAGTGCTTTTATCTCTTTGTCTGAGAAGGTTTCTAAGAGGAATTTAATTCCACTCCATATATTCAATGTGGCTTGATAAATTAACTCTTGAGCGATACTTCCTTCTCTTCCCTCCTGTTTCACCCTGGATTTCCAGTGTTTCCCAGATCTAATACTTATAGTCCCATCTTCATCTATGGGTTCTCTTCTGGGTAGTCTAAACTAAAACAGGTGGAATGGTGAATATTCAAGCAGAGGTGCTGTGCAGGACTGAGGGAATAGTTTCTGGTTTGAATGATGTTTTCTGAAGCTTAGAACTCTGGTGCAGGAGAACAAGTGGGTAGAGAAGGATGCTAACATGAAGAACCTGCTGAATCTTAAATGCCTTTGGGACATCTCCAAGAAAGTACTTCACAGGTACCAGTTCCAAGATTCTAGAAGAGAGACAAGGGTTGGAGAGTGCCTGCTTTAGTATCCGTTTGGAAGTTCATGGCTCATTTATAGATGTGTTACTGGCCCTGGACCATATTTTCATCATATCTGATCTTTTCTCTTCATATTCTACTGACAAGGAAGGGAAGAACATGGGGGTGTTCATGTGGGTGGGAGGTGAGAAAGTGCTCGTTAGAAGAATGAGAAAGAAAGCAGGCTCACATTGAGTGAGCATTTATTGAAGTTCTGTCAGCCACTGCAAGCAAATCGTTGATACATTTCAAAAAAAAAAAATGTGTGGAAGATTTCCCCTGCCCTGTAGGGAGTGTTTTTTAATAAGTGATGTGGTCAGGACTTTTGGGTTAATGTTTTTCTGCCTGTGCTACAGATACACTAAGAGTTGTTAAAGAGATCCATTTGGATTTTATAACAGCCAACATAAAGAGGCCAGCATGCCTTGTTTGCATTCTCTACTCTCAGGGCAGGATGTGTTCTTCAGGGGGGTCAAGTCTAATCTTCTACCTGGTAGATGTTGACCTCCATCTGTTATTTCCCTAGCTGAAGGCTATTGTGCTTGAGCTTGGATTTTGCCAGTGATGGGGTGCTTATTGTTAGACAGTTATTTTACTGAGCTGAGATATACCCTCCATTGTGTCTTATTATGTCATCCAACCCTGTGGGCACCACTCTGCCTCTTCTCCATAGTCATAGGACAGTTCTATTAAAGAACTGCAGATAGTGATGTGTCCTGCCTTCTTAGCCTTCTCTTGTTCAGCTTGAATTTGCTCTGGATTCCTCCACCACGACCACTACCACTAAATCTTGGGAATGGTCAAACCAAAATCAATAGATCAGTCCTAATGGGCCATACAGACTGCTCCTGTCTTCTTACATATACAGACACCATTTGGATTGTATCCATCCCAACCTGCATATCCGACAGCCTTGACAGTATGCTTTAGGGTTTTTCTTCATGGCAATTTTGTATATATTGTTCCATTCATTAGAAACACATAGTCACATGTTAAATACAGAGATAATTATGGGAAGATAGAAGTTAAAGAAAAAATATTGCATTAATACATTTTCTTTTTATCAGATATTTTCTTTATTTACATTTCAAATGTTATCCCGAAAGTTCCCTATACCTTCCCCCTGCCCTGCTCCCCTACCCGCCACTCCCACTTCTTGGCCCTGGCATTCCCCTATACTGGGACATATAAAGTTTGCATGACCATGGGGCCTCTCTTCTCAATGATGGCTGAGTAGGCCATCTTCTGCTACATATGCAGCTAGAGACAGGAGCTCCGGGGGTACTGATTAGTTCATATTGTTGTTTCACCTATAGGGTTACAGACCCCTTGAGCTCCTTGGGTACTTTCTCTAACTCCTCCATTGGGGGCCCTGTGTTCCATCCTATAGATGACTGTGAGCATCCACTTCTGTATTTTCCAGGCACTGGCATAACCTCACAAATCTAGACATATTTGGGAAGAGGGAATCTTAATTGAAGTAATGCTACTACCCCTTATAAGATTGGCCTGTCAGCGAGTCTGTGGCGGTATTTTCTTAATTTGTGATTGATGTAGAAGGATTAAGCCCATTGTAGGTGGTATATGGAGGTATTCTTGCAACTAGTGATTGTTGTGGGAAGCCTATTGTGAGTGGTGCCACCCTTAGGCAGGTGGTAATGGTATATATATGAAAACAAACTGAGCAAGCCATTGGGAACAAGAAAAGAGGCAGCATCTTCCATGTTCTGTGCATTGAGTTCCTGCTATAATTTCTCTGGATGATGGACTACAATCTGTAAAGGGAAATAAACCCTTTACTCCTCAAGTTACGTTTAGTTATAGTATTTTATCACAGCAATAGAAACTCAGCAAAATAACTAATTTGTAAAGATAAAGGTTTATGTTGACTCAAAGCTTGCAGTCTAATAGAAACCTAGTTCTTCATTCATGCCTCTGGCAGGTGTGCCACATAGCAAAGTTGGATCTGCCTGACTGGAGATTGGGAGACATTTGACAGCTATGGGAGGCAGACAAGCTAAAATGGATTATGTATTCAAAAGAATAGCTCCTCATACCCAAATTACTTTTCATCCCAAGCTTGATAGTCAGACTTCCTCCTCACCAAATCCTGGTGAGTTACCTTTAAGTAGGTCCAAGTTCCATGTACTTGTGCCCTGACACTGTCCTCCTGTATTGTCACCACACTTTCTTTCCTGCTTTTGCCTTTGTAACATCAGCAGCTGGGGTGGTCTTTATACACAAATTCACACAACTCTTCCTTGCTCACGAGTCTTCTGAGCCTTCCCAGTGTGTTTAGGCTGAAGAACAGTGTCATCTAAGGTTGTTCTGGCACTGAGCAATCAGGAATGCTCTCCCCTGTGGATATGGCTCTTGCATGCTACAGTGGAGCACCATGTGTACAAAAGGTCATTGGAGACATCAGCTAGACCAATATGTCTTCTACCTTTGAACCACAGGCATTTGGAGTTTTATACTTCTTTGTTGAGGGTACTTCTTTGTTGAGGGAGTTGTTCTGCCTATTGTGAAATATTTACAAGTGTCTCTGAAGTATATTCATTAGATACCGTTATAATACTTCTATCTTTGAGGGATTCTATTGCTATGAAGAAACACCAGAACTATGGTAATTCTTATAAAGAAAAAGATTTTGTTGGAAATTGCTTATATTTTCATAGGTTTAGTCCATTATCATCATGTCATGAAACATAGCAACATGCAGTCAGACTCAATACTGGAGAAGCAGCAGAGACTTCATCATCCAGATCCAAAGGAAGGAGGAAGAATGAGGAAGACATGCACCTGGCTTGAGCATTTGGAACCCAAAAGACAACCTCCCAGTGTTACACTTTGTGCAATAAGGCCACATACTTCTTAATTCCATTCCCTAAGCACTCAAATATATGAGTCAATGTGGGCCACTCTTCCCTATCAGTAATTATAACAGCAAATAACCCCAGATCTTCTAGGGTTTAAGAGAGCCCTTAGCTAATAATCTCAGACTTGAGTCCAGACCCAATTCTGCCTATGGCTAGTTGTTCACCTCTCTGTAGGTTTCCTTACCCATTAAATGAGAAATTGTGTGTGTGTGTGTGTGTGTGTGTGTGTGTGTGTGTGTGTGTGAGACAATCAAGTCAGATAACCTCTATCTAGTACTTGACAACACAGTGCTAAACATATGTCAAGAGTTCAGGAAACAAATTTCAGTAGTTAGTGTCATTGTAGTCATCTTCTATATCCTCATTGCGGTCACTCAAACAGAGCTATCAGCTAATGCTGATGGGCAAAATCCTTTAAATGTTTTTGCCAGCCCCTTCCTCAAGATCTCCATCCTACAAAACAGCCCCCTCCCTCTCAATCCAGGGAAAAATTATATATGTGTACCCTCCTTCTGAAGACTCATTTTCTTGTGGGAATGAGCACAAATGGGCTTTTGTCCTTTGGGAACCAGTGGCCTTTTCCAGGAGATGCTTTAATCTTTTGAAGACAGATGACTGTGAGCTGCAGTAATCCTGTAGTGCTACTGGGAGAGCAGAGGGAAAGGACAGAATTTCAATAGGGCCTTGGAGACATTGTGAGTCTGTGATGCATTCCTGAACATAACATTGGGCTAGCAGGAGGAAATTTAAGTGTGGGACAAGGTGAAGGTTATACCCTTCTCTGGATCATTTGTTCCTTTGCATCCTCTCTTTAAACCCTGCCCCTGTTGTGCGTCTTGGAAACCTTTTATTAAGGAGTGTACCAAACTCTTCTTCGCCTGTCGATTTCATCAATGGAAGAGGAGGCTGGAGAAGGAAGTGTGGGGGGACAAAGACCTCTGCTCAGTTTCCTATCCCCTTCCCTTTCCCAGACAGACTCCTGCAGACACTGTCTGCTTTTGAGACTGATTCCTTCCATCTTTGTCTTACACTTAGGAGAAACTCATGCACAGTCTCATGTAGGTTTAACTTCCTTTCCCCTGCCATTGTGAATTAGATTCTTTAATGCACTCATCTTAGTGACCATGTTTGAACATGCTTCTGCATTCCTGCAGGGTATCTTCGATAGAGCAACTCCTCAAAGAGCCAAGGGGAAAGATTAAAACCAGGTTTTAATTAGTAGTTCTCTTAGCCTCTGGCTTCTCATGGACTATATTTTGTTCTTCTCTGATTCTTCACTCCACATCTGATGTGGAGGTGTGGTGAGTCATTGATGAACTAGATTATTATGGGGCAGGAGGCATTGTGTTTGCATAAGTGATTTGAATGGGTACAGAGACCAGATGACAACTTTTGGCACCTTTCTTTTGTTAAGACAAGGTCTCTTGCTGGTCTGTAGCTTTGCCAGCAGGCTTGGCTACCTGGCCATGGGGATTCTGGAATTAATCTATCTTCACATTTCATCCTACTTCTGCTGGGATTGAAAGTGCTGGATTTTGTTTTTCTTTAACCTGGTGTGTAGGAAGCAGCAGTTGCTCTGGAATGGCAGTTGCTCCAGAATGGCAGTTGCTCCCGAAAACCCGGGCTCCCTCTTCAGGCCCTCCTCAAGCAATAGCCACTCCCGAAGGGCAATATGCTAATGGATGTGGCTTGTGGCACCAATGAATGGGCCACATGCAAATGAGGTATAGCTTGGTGCACCAATCCGCATCCACTACGACAGCCCCCCCTTCCCTGGGAGAGTATAAAAGCCGCAGCTCTGCTGCTGTCCAGGGTCCTGGGAATCTACTATCAAGGTGCTGACTGAGAAGATCCCGGTGGTGGCGTGACTTTCTTGCTGGTCGAGGGAGGCACGCTGCACTGGTGGGCTCTAAGGATACAAATTCAGTTCCTTGGGCTTGTGAAGCAAACACTTTAGCTCCTGAAGCATCTTTCCAGTCTCCTTTGGTTTTTGGTGATGGGGGTTTGGTATGTATCCTAGGATGGCCCCTAATTCATCATTACCAGTGATTTTTGGGATAGCCTTGGATTGATGATCCTTCATTTCATAGGTGCTGGGGTTACAACTGTGTATTCTAGAGTCTCACAGTTAATATGTTATATATGATTTAAAAGGTTGGAAGAGTCAAAGCAGAGAGATTTCTTTCAAAATTTGCCAATGGTTACTGCTATTGGGAGTCTCCTAGAAATATTTTTTAAGCGACAATGACATTGATAGAGCTGTGATCTACTCATGCAATCTAGGTTCCAGGGTCTTGGCCTGTAGGCACTCCATAGGAGAAGCAGGGCAATCCCAACTGTGAACCTGTTACCCAGCAACAGATGGGTACCCCTTGAGCATTTACTGGGGCTTAGTTCATTGCTGTCCTTGCAGCAGCCTTGGAATGTGGCTCTAGCCCTTTGCATAGGTGTCAAAATGGAAGCTCAATGCATGAGCTGATTTATCCAAGGACACCCAGCAAGTATCCCATAGCTGAGATGAACTCATCGATTTGTTCGAAGTCAAATTGTGTCACAGGTCTTTAGACCATCGTGTGCTTCCAAAGTGGATTGAAGGATTTTGGTCATTCTTTTTCTCAGCTTCCTGACATAAAATGAGCAATTTATAGTCAAAACTTTCAATTGGTTCTCTGTGGTAAGTATGGCAACATGACTATTTAGGGATCAATTTTCTTTTAGCACTTCTCGCTAAGTCTTAGAATCACACTAGAGATGAAAAGAATGTAGAGAAGAAACAACTCATTGTAAATTTAAGAGTTGAATTTTTTTTTCCTTTAGAGGGAGGAAGACAAAGTCTAGCCACAACTAGACAGCTCTGCTGTTCTCTCTGGCCTTTAGTGGTAGTCAGGTCAAGGTGCAATTTTTTTCTGGCCAGCAGACAGTTATGCTCTGGGCAAAACAGGGAATCTTGGAAAGCACCCATCTAGGTGTTCTAGTGGCTGGCTGTCTCTGTGTAGTTTGTGGGGAGTGTGGAAAATGTATTTTTTTTTTCTCATTATAAAGGAATCATCTTAAGACCTGATTCCAAGAAGATTGTAAAGACTTTTTAATGTTATTTTGGGTGGCACACAATGGAGTGAGAAGCTAATTGAGCAATGATAGACATTAAGGGATGTCAATGCCTCTCGAGAGGCTTGTGCTTGTGGAAACCATGGCTGGACAATTATGGTGGCACTAGAGTGGAAAAAATAAACAACCTGAGGGTAGGTATGTAAGTCAGATAATGAGAGATGATAGCAGAAGGTGAGGAGGCCCCTCCACAGTCATGATAATATGTTGGGGCTCAAGTGTCTGACAGAAGACACAATTTATGCAAACCACAAAGTGTTCACCTCAAAGAAAATATGAGATCGATTGTTTTTGATCTAAATATGAGTAACCATGGAATTGGCAGAATGTAAACAGGATATACTCAGACCTGTGCTCCAATGTGATAAACAGTTTTGTGGAGTGTTCATAACAGAAAGTCATAAATTAGGGCACTTTAAAAATGTACTTTAGAGGCATTGGGTAATCAGGTTATAGGGACACAGAGAAATTTCTACTCTAAGTGCTAGATATTGTCTCATGACATTCTCAGCCTTTGGGTTGGTGGAACTTAGGAGTCAGTTTGCACATTCCAAAAATACTGATTTAACAGTCACACTGTCTGTTAGATCAAATGTAAGAATGAATAACATAGCCGGGCGTGGTGGCACACTCCTTTAATCCCAGCACTAGGGAGGCAGAGGCAGGTGGATTTCTGAGTTCAAGACCATCCTGGTCTACAAAGTGAGTTCCAGGACAGCCAGGACTAAACAGAGAAACCCTGTCTCAGAAAAAAAAAAAAAAAAAAAAAAAAAAAAAAAAAAAGAATGAATAACACAGGACTATTTAGAAATCTGAAATAGCCCAAGATAATTTGACTCTAGACTTCAACGCTCCAACTCTCTATAATCAATGTAATTCTAATCAGTCATCCTCGTTGAATGTCTCATGAAGGTATGGCTCCCCACCCCTCAAGAACTTCAGTTTACAATGCAACCATTTGTATTTGTATTTTCATCTACTTTTAGAATCCTGGAACACTGACTTGGTGGGTGGTAGAGTGGTAGTCCTTGTTATCTGCTCTTGATGTCCCTGGAAGAAACAACTTCCATTTCAAAGGATCAAAAGAGTGGTTTATTCTCGAAATAGGCATGACCAAGTCTTATGGATGGAATTCTTAGCTTTCTGGACAGTAGAAAGTAGAGATCTCTTTGTATATTCCAAAGGATTTATCTAATGATCACAAAGATGTTAGGTCATATACTTCGGAATAAGACAATAAATGGTTATTAAGGGCATTAAATATGGCCAAGATAATTTTACTCTGTGCTTGGCAACAGTCCTAACTCTTCACAACCCTGAAAGTCTAACCAATCAATGGGCCTTTGCATTCACAACTTCTTTTTTGAAGTTCGCATTCACAGTGGATGAGGGATGTTGTTACCTGTCTAGACTAATTTCTGCTTCCATGCATGACTGAAATAGTCTCCTCTCCCATCACTGCTATACCCTATCACAGTGCCACCTAGTTCTCTAACATGTTAGGCTCCCTTAGTGTTTTTGTGAGGCTCCCCACTCTGTGATGTATCTGATTGTCAGCCATTTGTGTGACTTCTATGCTGGTTAAACAGCATGGCTTTCTTTCTCTCCTTTTCCTAGCAGCTAGTCTTCTCTGGATGCTTCACTTTTAAACTTGAATAAAATTGTCTTTGAGTTTCTGTTTGAGTCTATACTTAAATTATTTTATTAATGAGAATAAGAAACCAAGAAGAACTCCAATTCCACCTGTAACAGCGCTTCCTATTTATTTTTTTCTTCAATCTGCCAAAAATATGTACAATGTCTTAAGAAATCTATCTGTGCTATGCATTCACAGCCTGAGTGATTAAAGTGTGTAGATCAATGAGAATAGTGACCCAAAGAGACCCACAGTGTCCACTAGGTGGAAAGAGACCTTTGGGGCAGAGAGAGGCTCTGGGCCATCCAGAAAAGGGTCTGCAATTCTGGGATTATCCAGCCTCTTCTTCAGGTTAATCACAGTTCTCTTCAAATGCAAATGTGTCTAAGATGGGCACTGCACATTCATCTCCACCTACACATCAACTGTTTTGTTATTCCTAATGCAGGGAAATCAGACAAGTTAGATACCTGGCATTCAGAAGAAGGTGCTGGAAAGATTCACAGTCTGACCTTGGAAAGTTTCTCCTCTCCTTTGACTTCAGCTTTCCTCTCATAAACAGGGGTTCTGGGGCATTCTCTGGCAGCATTTTTTTTTTTAAAGATTAAACTAGATAAGAATGAATGAAGCACCCACCCACTTGGCCAATGCAAAGTGCTCAGAGTATCTTATCCTTTTTAAAAGCATAATCAAAGTCTCAGGCTCCATCCTGTGAACCAGGCTCCCTCTTAGTCTTGCATGGTTATTAAATGGGTCTTGGCTGAGACACTGCCTGTAACAAGATCTCTTTGTAGAGGCTGCCAGATGTCAGGCCCTCTATAATAAAACTTTTTTTCCCCATTGGGGTTAGACAGTTTGATTCTGGCCATCCCTCTGTGATTAAGGTCCACAATCAACCCAGCTGCTTGATAGAATATAGCTGGCTGATTAGCAGGGTGCCCTTTGCCTTCAGGTTAATGGATGATCTCACACTGTGGCTGCAGAGTAATTACCAGTTAAAAGGTTGGAGGCCAGGGCTCTCTGGTCTTGGGGAGGTCTGGCCCCATTTAAATGAAAACCCAGAAAATAATATTATTCTCCAGGGCATCATCAGGTAGCTACTGTGCAGACTTGGGGCCCTGACTGTAATCTAAACCCCGGGTTTAGGCTGTGTGTGTGTGTGTGTGTGTGTGTGTGTGTGTGTGTGTGTACAGAAAGACAGCTTGGGACTATAGCAAGAACTGTCTGGGGGTTGTGCAGGCTTGGGAGAATTCCAGCTGGGTTATTGCTTGTCTGTATGATCTTTGGCAAGGCGCTTAACCTCTCTGTCACTCAATGTCCTCATCTATAAAGAAGGGTTTAAAGGGGCAGCCTCTGGGGTCAGTGTGAAGCTTAATCAGGTGTGTCCAGCCTCTGGTGACCATGAACTGCTTCTTGCCTTTCCCTTTCTATGCTGTGCATCTGTGGCTAGCTAGTTAGCGATTCTCTTCCTCATTCTTTGTTGGGACTAATTCTGAAGATTGAGTTTATGAGTTGTTACTGAGTAGCTATCATGTGGCAAGGATGAGACCACAATGAGGATAAGATACTGTCTCCAAATTTAAGGAGCTTGTGGTCTTGTGTGGGTGCCAGGCTAAGAATTTGACTCCTGGAACAACATGTTCTAGCAGCTTTTGTGGTGCTGTGATAAGAATGTCTGTTTTGTATGTAAATCAAAGTCACCATCCACTACTGTATTATTGTGAAGAAATTGAGGCAGGAACTTTGAACATCAGAACAAGATGAAGCAGAGAGAGAAAAAAAGAAGAGATGAATATGGATGAATCCTTGCTTTTGGTTTCTTTCTCCTTTCTTAAACTGTTTAGTGACCACTGTGTAAGGAATGGTACCACCAATAGTGGGCCAGATCATCTTACATTGTGACAATTCCTGACAGACATGCTTACAGGACAATCTGAGCTAGGTAATTTCTCTACAGCTCTCTTTCTAGGAGTTCTAAATTGTGTCAAGATGGAAGTTAAAATGAACCAACATAAATGTTGTAAAAGAGAAACGGAGCTTTGGAACCCTGAGATGGAGCCCTCATTTAGACCTCAGGTTAGCCACGATTCCTGTAGGTGAGCACAGAAGGAAGTAGTTTAACAAGCTTAAGAACCATCACAGATGTCAAATATAGAGGGTTGAAGTCATGTTTGTGGAAGGGAATAAAAAGTAATAGACACACCAATGGTAGGTGCGGATGAGCGACAGAGCACATAAATGAAAGAAGGACAAAGCAAGGAATTGGGGGAATGAGTGAATGAACAGGGGTTCAGTAAGTGAGGCTGAACATGTATTCACAAGAATGAATGGGGGATAGCTGCATGAATGAAGGAGAGGCTTATGGATGGATGAAGGCATGGGTATTGAGCTGATGGCTCAATGGACGAATGACAAAGAGAGGGCATATGTTCAGGGCTCTGCTCCTGCATCATAGTTTCAAGCGAGGGCTGCCTTTTCATCTTACTGAAAATTGTCATCCTCAACTCCCACTCCATGCTGTCAGTCACCCTTTTCCTCCTCGGCTGGTTTCGCTTCCCACAGTCATCAGCACACTCTAGAGATATTTACTCTGCTGACTTATTCTTTAAGCTATGTTCTGTCTGAGATTTCCTCTTTCTCACCAGGGTAGGGACCTTTGTCAATTCTGTTTATTGATGTTTCTTCTAGTACAGTGTCCTGCACACAACAGATACTCTAGAAAAAAAAATGCTTGGGAAATGAACGAGTTGTGCCAACAGTAAGTGAAAAAGTCAGGGGATATTTCCAGAGCCTGAGTGTGTGGGCTGGATCCCCAACCTCCTTGGTCTTATTTATGTGGATGAGTGCTTCTTTTTTTTTGTTACAGACATTTCTTTCAGAACTCCATATCGTGGCCACATGGATCATCAGGGAAGCTGCCCTGTGTTCTCTAGGTACTGCCCTGGGGCTGGACTTATGGTGAGTGTTGGTGTCTCAGGAAGGAAGGGAGAGAAGGGAGGGAGAGAGATGAGGTGGCAGAAAGCAATGTCTGCCTGAGAAAACTATTCTGTATCCTTCAGCAATCTCAGCAGTGGCCACTTGTCAGAAGAAGCAGCAGGAGAAAAAAATGACAAAAAACCACAGGCCCAATTTATCACCTTCAAATGGTGTTGAACAGGCTACTGTAGCTACTTGGTTTTGAAGAACTTTCCTTTATATTCCCCCAACCCCCCATCACACAAAAAACAAACAGCACTAAATACTTCTCCACCTATACAGCTGGGTGATGGCAAAGCTACTGCCAATTAAAGAGCTTCCTGCTGTGGGGGCTGTTCCAAGGTAGCCCTGAGAGGAGCAGAGGAGTGAATTAAGTCATTAAAACAGGAGAACAAAGGGAGCTAGATATGTTTAAAAGGTATTACGGGCAAAAAGGGAAATCTGCCTTGGGACATTTGTTTACAGAGTTGGACTAGAGCCTTAAGTAGAATTCTTCTCTGGACCAGATACAGAAATAAAGAGATGGAGTTGGGGTATGTGTGTGTTTGTGTGTGTGTGTGTGTTTTGCACTTCCACCTACCCAGTATGCTTTGAGAGGAAACCATGTGTATTCATACCTCCTGTGTCAGGAATTCCTGGAAAAAAATGGTTCCCAAACCCGATGTATCTGTTTAATTTTGCTTCCTATTGTAGTGGTGTTACTCACTGACAAAACTAAAGGGTTTGTTAGACTTTCAGCTCTGGATTACAGTCCTTCATTGCAGCAGAGTTAAGGTGGCAGGAATGTGTAGCAGCTATCCACACTACGTCCACATGTAAGATCAGAGTCAGGAACTAACAGGAGAAGGCCACTAGAGCTCAGCTTGCTCTCTCTTTTTATTCTTTCCAGGGTCCAGCTCAGGAAATGGTGCTGCCCACATTCAGGGTGTATCTCTCCACATCAATTAACCTAATTAAGAAATTCCCTTACAAGCACGCCCACATGTTAATTCTTCACCAAGACTCCCTTCCCTTGTCATTCTATGTTGTGTCAAATTGATAGTGGAAACTAACCATCAGAAGCTCCGACACCTTGATCCAACCCAGTGCCCCAATCTGTTCTCATGCAGTTTCTGTAAAGGTCCTGACTCCTGCTTGAATGCCATCCACAGGAGGCAGCACTTTCTCCCCTGAGGTAGCATAACAGTCTACCTTAGTAAAACCTCAGGTCTCAGAGAGTCCTTTCTGAAAAACCAAACCAAACCAAAACAAAACAAAAAGACAATGTTGATACATAGTTCAAGTTTACTTAGCACCCCTGCAGGGGTTCTCCTGTTACTTCCCTTCCCTCTCTGCTCTCCACTGTATGAATGTCTTCATGTCTTCCCAGTGGACCCTTTGCTCATTGGTTTCCTCTGTCTTGTAGGAGCAATGTCTATCAGAAAATGTTATAGAAGATGAACATGAAAGCATCTTCCAGTCCCTGATGAAAGCCCTACAAATGACAACTATTTTTATTGCCTATCTTTGCTGACTGTCAAACTAACTCTTTTCTAGGAAGCCTGTTATTAGAAAAAAATTTTTATTGTTTACCTGAACAACTTAGCTCCAATCTCAAGTGTTCAGTTTTCACTAAGATGTACTGATCTCTGGTGCGGAAGTGTCACTGCAGCTTGGCTTCATAAAAGAAAAATGTTATCATCTAGTTTCCCGTCAACACCATCACTACTAATACCCCCACCATCATTAGCATCATCATCATCACCATCATCCACCCATGACCACCAAGTTGCTTTACCACCTTCATCACCATCATTATCACCACATCATTATCATCACAAAGACTCCACATAATCATCACAATTACTTCCATCTTTATCATCGCCAACCCATACCTAACCATTATTGGTGACATCATCATTCTAATCATCATCATCTGAAGTAGAACCCTAAGGGTTCTTTGGAAAGTCAGCTGTGCTGGGTGGTGTTTTGCTGAGGCAAACACATGAAGGAGTGTTTTCCTGAAGTGGATACAGGTGAAAGAAGAAGGCAGACTTGTGAAGGACAACTTGGCCAAAGCAGACACAGGAGAGAGATTATTCTGCTAGAGCAAGCACATGAAAGAACACATTATGAAGGATTCTTTCCTAATGACACGCATGTATTGGTCTGTCTCACACTGCATAGCTACTCTCTATTTGTTGGGACTCCATAGAGAGAAACACACCAAAAAACTTCTGGGGGTGTGCTGCAGTTTCTTGATGTTTCCTAAATCTCAGGCTGATTGGATACACATGCTGAGGCAAGACCATTGGAGGACCTGTGATGTTTGGAGGGTATAAATAAGACGCAGCAGACAGTGACAGGGGCTGAGCTAGGCTTGCTTATAATGCTAGCTGCGAAACAATTGTGGTTCTCCTGTCTTTGCTGATCTTTGTTTCACTGAAATAGGCACAGCTCAGAACTTCTCCTAGCATTCCTCTTGGTCCCTCCTGCTGCCTAGAGCCCAGGCTGAAGCCTGGCTGTTTCTGCTAGGTAGTGCCACCACTGCTGCCTCCTGTTTGCATTCCTGTTTCCTGTTTGCTCTACAGAACTGGACTGCTGACATATCCATGAAGTGTTTGCACATGGATCAAGCTGTTGCTGCTAACCTGAAAACTGAACTGCTAATTTCCAGACAACACAGATGGGAGTTGCTCCAAAGAAACTTTCTAAACAGATCCACTCCCCTGTATCCTTTCTTTTCCACTACCTCTGGTGGGTGGTAGACTAGAAGGGAGGTTAAAGTGTTTAAGAACCATCATTAAAAGTAGGATTTGGGGCTCAAGAGATGGTTCAGCAGTTAAGAGCACTGACTGCTCTTCTGTAGGTCCTGAGTTCAAATCCCATCAACCACATAGTGGCTCACAACCATCTGTAATGAGATCTGACTTCCTCTTCTGGAGTGTCTGAAGACAGCCACAGTGTATTTACATATAATTATTAAATAAATCTTTTAAAAAGTAGGCTTTGAAAAAAGTTGAAGTTACAATCATTCTCATCACTACCTCCTCCATTGTCACCATCATCATCATCATCATCATCATCATCATCATCACCATCATTATTATTATCATCTTCTTCTTCCTTGTTAAAATATACTATAACTAAGCATATATTTTGTGTCAGGTACTATAAATGTCTTTTTTTCTGTTTTCACTATTATTCTACATATACTTTCCTGTTGAGGATAATAAGGCTTAGCGAAGCTTACAAGCAATAAATACTTCTGTCAGTATTGAAGCTTGCACTTTTTTGACTTAACAGCCTCAGTGCTTTTGATAAAATCCCATGTCGGGCATCTTTAGTGATCTTCTTCTATGAGCTTAAGGAGATGCCTCAATTATAGTCCTAATTGTGTGGACAGCTGTAACAAAGCTAATTTAATTTTGGGTTGGTTGCTATAGCACTTAGTGACATCTCTTACTTTTAAATCTTTCTCATACAAACTTCTTTTGCCTGCATTTATTTCTTCCATCTTGAGCTTTGCCAGTTGTCTCTGGGGTTAAAATACAATCACTTTATAGCCATCTTTGTATGGCAAGTACTGTCTAGGTTCTGAGACCTGCCTTACCTCATAAACACCACCCTGTCTTTCAAGCCAGGGCCCCTGAATTTACCTCTGTGATTTTACCCTTTCACAAAGGCTAAGACTGTCCCTGATTTGTGGAAGAGAGGCCCTAGCATCATGTTCTGAGATTACAGTGAAGTACTGGCGGGCTTCCTGACCTCTCCCTTTGTCACAGACAACATTAAGGTCGGGACTTCACGTAAAGGTCACCTTACCTATAGAAGATTTCTTGATCACATCTTTTTTGCACTGGTAGGAGTGACCACACCTACTTACTCCCTGCCACTCAAAACCATGCACAAACTCTATCTCAGTACTAGCATCTCTACAACATTATCTTTAACTTCCTCCACAGATAGTAAAGGCAATTTTATGATGGCTCTTAGTAATCCCTTGGTCAGGGATTGGAGTTTCTCCTTCAGGCCATGGTTGTCTAAAAGTATTCTAGACCTCTTTACCTCTTCTTCTCTGGAGTCTCTGGGTTTAGAAATATGTTAACACCCTGAGGTTATAGATAGTTTTCATGGGATGGACCAATCAGAAGCAGTCTCAGGGCATAGATAAATACCTCAGCAATCTACATAACCCATGGATGACAATTTGACCTTGGGCCAACAAGACTCTCTGATATTTCTGAGTTCATTAGTATTATTTCAATCCTGCCATTTCAGCTACTACACAGCTATTTGGTCACTCAATGTAAGCTATTACAATTCACCCTCTTTGGTCCATAACCATCTCTCTACAACCTTGTCTTTTTTTCTCTATTCTTTTGTCCTCCACTTAAGTGTTTCCAGTTCTTCTGGGTGCTTCTGATTCCTCTTTATTTGCCAGTACTCATCAAGCTTTGTATTATTCTCCAAAATGGATGACTTAACCTTTTTTAAATTCATCCTAGGGACCAGGAGAGAGCTACCACAGAAAGAATTCAGTAATCTCAGAATCTAGCAGCCAGCATGGAGATTGATACTCACAAACCTCCCTTACCATGCTGCATTTCCTGTAATAGTGAAGATTTGGTTTCATTTTTCTTTTTCTCCACAATACTTTACATGGCACAGAGGCCCACAGCAGGCTCCCAGCAAATTCTGTGAATGATAGATTGAAGACTGATCTAGTTTTCTGATATTGGCTTCTATCTGCCATGATTTCACAGTGTCCCACTCACACCCAGACATCTGGTACCACAGTATTTTCTCTGAGAATTACAAGTCTCAGAAAGCCCAAGAGAATCCCTTAGATCACAAGGATAGTAAATGATAGAGAGTGAAACTGAACTCTAATCTTCTTGATTGATGTACCTTCTGTTTGCATTATTAGAGATGTTAGGGTCAGTGCTTGGGCCCTGGCAAGTTAGGCTCCTCATCCATCCTCAGTTCACCAATTAAACTGACATGTAATAGCAAAAAGCAGAAAAACATGTATTCAATGTGAATACACAGAGAAGAGGATCAAAAATGCCCAGGGGGCCCTCCCAACTCCAGGTCTATCTTTTGAATCCTGCCATGAGATTTAGGTTTAAGTAGAAAGTAAGAAGTATGTTTTACTAAGCAGTACTGGCCAATGTTTCTACCTATGTTTGAGAAATAGTTGTCTTCACTCTAGCCTATCCTACAAGACAACCCAGAATTTTGTGAAATCTCTCTCTGGGAGACATGTACCTGTCTTAGTACCTGAAATTCTGTTGGTTTCCAACATTTTCTTTTCCGAGTATGAGATTCCTGGAGGAATTCTAATTTCATAGGTGTCATGATTTCCATAGTCAGCCACATAGATGGGCAGGAATCTTCTTCACTGATACCATGACCTCCATGTTATCCGTCACCTCCATTTTTCCAAAAAGCTATGGGACCTACTAGGTCTGTCTCAAATGACTCTTTTATAATGCAAGTATTCATCCTCAGACACTTGTTGGTTCTACTTCTTGAGTTAATTTGTTAAATTCTCAATACTGCAGTTTTTCATCTATAAAATACAGATAATATTGATCTAAAGTTCATTATGAATTGCCATATAACTTATTTTGTATGCAAAGTCCTTATTTCCATGGCTTGAATACAATAGCATCAGTAATGGTTTAGATATGAAATAACTTTCAAAAACTTATGTGATGAAGGCTTAGCTCTTGAATGTAAAGTCTATAGGTAAATCTTTGGGGGAAGTGATAGTATCACAAAGCCTATGACATCTTCAGAGACTCATGAATTTATAACACGAAGGCATTATTGAGATATGTTAAGAAGGAGGAAGAGGCAGTTGTTTGGAGAAAACTGGGTATTGGAGTTGTCCATGTGAAAGAAGATATGTTGTCTGTCCTGATTGCTCCTGGCTCTCGGCTTCCTGGATGCTATGAGATGGGTACCACCATGCTCTTCCATCATGATATTTGGCTTCACAACAGGCTCAGAAAAAAAAAATCAATCCACCTGATCATGGACTGTAACCTCTAATATCATGAAGCAAAATAAAATAATTCTTTATGTGTGGTGTGTGTCCAATCACATGCATGTTGTATATGTATGCAAGTATACTTGCTTATGGAAGATAAAAGTTGATGTTATATGTCTTCCACTATTACCCACGACTTCACCTTTTGAGATAAGCTCTTTCACTAAACTTGGAGATCACCAACAACCCCCCATATCTAGTGTACTAGATGTGTATGACTATGCTTAGCTTTTATGTGGCTTCTGGGGACCCCAAACTCAGGTCCTCAAGTTTGGACTGCAGGCACACTACCTTCCAAGCTATCCCCTCAGGCCTCCTTCCTCTTCTCTGTCAGAGTAATGAGTAAGTTTTACAAATCCTCTGCAAGAGAAGCACTCGCTCTTGACCACTGAGATATCACTCCAGGATCCCCATCATCTCCCATCTGTTCTTTCTTCTGTAGCATGTCTATATCCCTTTCTTGTGCTGTATGTAGCAATTGCTCATCTCTAAGACCCATGAAAGACAGCAGGTGCTACATAAATGCACAGTCACTTGCTCCATTCACCAAACAGAGAACTTCTTGGGTTGTCCCTTGAAGAGTGAGGGTTAAGTGAACCACCTCTGGAACACATGGAAAGGTATGGCTTTTGGCTTCCAGAAAGCCTGCTTCTGTCTCTGCTTCCAAGCATTCATCATCGTTCCTGCCTCCTGCCTAATGAG
The DNA here is from genome assembly GCA_902729485.2 of Mus minutoides. Lineage (NCBI taxonomy): Eukaryota > Metazoa > Chordata > Mammalia > Rodentia > Muridae > Mus > Mus minutoides. Next base: position 130,916 of record LR751313.1, on the reverse strand, counting down.
CACCCAAAGTGATTTTCTATTGCTTGTAATTCACCGAAATTGTTCTAACATTTGGAAAGGCCTGGAAATTGACAGCCTAATACTCTGCTTGCCTGTCTGTCTCAATGGCTTATTGAAGGATGAGCTGATTGCTTCTCCCAAAACAATTATTCTGGAGCTGCAGACAACATCAAAGGAAATAAACAATTGGAAAGGTTAGAGACAAGACAGGTGGGAGAAAGGCAGAGAAGAGGTTTGGAAAACTTTGGATTAAAAGCCACACTTGAGATGAGTAAGAGGCTAGCCTGAGCACTTGAAGCAATGGACAAGGAGTCATTCACTATTCTGAGTCTCCTTAATTGTTGGAATCAAAAATGGCACAAGGGCTATCAAGTTTGCCCCTTATTAGTTTTTTTTTTTTTTTTTTTTTTTTTTTTTTTTTTTTTTTTTTTTTTTTTTTTTTTTTTTTTTTTTTTTTTTTTTTTTTTTTTTTTTTTTTTTTTTTGCATCTTCTGGGATTTTCTGATCCTAACATTTCTTTACTTTACAGAGGAAGGAATGAAAGCCTAGTAGGGGGAATGACCTGGCTTTGCTGGGCAAGAGGCAAAGCCAGGATGAAATTCAGATTCTGGATCTGCAAAATGGACTAAAGACCATGGATGTCAGGACATGTACCTTCCTATTTTGCCATCTTCCTTTCAGTTCCTGCGGTGATGGTTGCAGAAATGTGACTGCTGGATTGTACGGTAGTTCTATACTTAATTGTTACGAGGTGCATCTATGCTGTTTTTCATATTTGAAAACACCAGCAATATGTGATTCTCTGTTTTCATGTCCTTATCAATATGTGTCATTTCTTGTTCATTTGGATATTTACACCTAAACAGACAGGAAGTGATTTCTCATTATGGTTTTGGTGTGCATTTCTCTAAAGACAGATGATACTGATAACTTTTAATATATCTGTTGGCTATTTATCAAATTTCTTTGAAGAAATGACTTTTCAAATATTTTTTCCTTTGTGAGTAAGTGTGGGTATCTATGTCTTTTGGGGTTTGCATATATGTTTGTGGACATGAATGTGGAAGCCAAAGGCCAACTTTAGACACAGTTCGTCAGGAGCTAGCTACCTTGTGGTTTTTCACATAGTGATTTTCATCGTTCCACAGCTTGTCAAAAAGATTAAGAGGGTTGGTTAGTGAGCCCTGTGAGCCCTGAAGGATGACCCTGTATCCACTCTCTAGCACTGGGATTATAGGAACAAACACTACAATGCCTGAATGTTTTCAATTTGTTCTAGATATAGAACTAAGATCCTCATGCTTGGATAGCAAACAATTTTCCATCCCCATTTGGTCCATTTTATTTTATTTTATATTTTTTGGTCCATTTTAAAATGTAGTTATTAGGATTTCTTCTTCTTTTCCTATTGAGTTGTAGGAATGTCTCATAAAGTTTGGAAATTAAGCTCGATCAGATTTATGGTTTACACCATTTCTCCCTATCTTTTATGAGGACTTTTTCTTTCATTCTGTTAGTCACTCCTTTTGGAGTGAAGTTTTTTTTTAAGATATATTTATTTATTATATATAAGTACACTGTAGGTGTCTTCAGACACACAAGAAGAGGGCATTAGATCTCATTACAGATGGTTGTGAGCCACCACGTGGTTGCTGGGATTTGACCTCAGGACCTCTGGAAGAGCAGTCACTGTTCTTAATTGCTGAGCCATTTCTCCAGCACTGGAGTGAACATTCTTTTGTCTTGATATAATAATATTTTGTGGCCTATACTTTTAGTATCCTACCTAAGAAGTCATTGCCAAGATCCATAGTCATAAAGTTTATCTCCTAAGTTTTAATCTAGGAATTTTAGTTCTCAGGTTTGGGTATTAAATCTTTAATCCATTTTCAACTTGTATTTTTTTCTGTGTATGTATGCATATGGTTTAACATAAGTATCAATTTCCACTGTTTTGCGTGCAGATATCCAATCTTTATACCACTATTTGTTGAAGAGACTATCTTCTCCCCAGTGTACCCTTTTGGCAACTGTACTTATCACAATAGCCAAGGTTTGGAAACAAACTAAATGTCTATTGATGGAAGAATAAAAAAAAACATGTAGTATATCCAAACTCATATCATTTGGTTTCAGGAATACTTTAAAATTTTATTTTTATGTTTTAAACTATTTTTAATTTTAAAACATTATATGTTTAATGATTATTTTGTCTAGATATTTTTCATGTACTGCATGTGTGTTGAACATGTGGAGGTTAGAAGAGAGTGTTGTATGTCCTGGGACTGGAATTACAGATAAGTATGAGCCACCAGAAGGGTGCCATGAGCCACCACATTGGTACATTGGTGCTATGAATTGAAACATGGTTCTCTTGAAGAGAAGCCAGTCCTCTTATAGCTCCTCTAAGCAATCTCACCAGTCACAGGAATACTTTTCTTTTTATTAGATATTTTCTTAATTTACATTTCTAATGCTATCCCAAAAGGGCCCTCTGCCCTCCCTCTGCCCTGCTCCCTTACCCACCCACTCCCACTTCTTGGCCCTAGCATTCCCCTGTATTGGGGCAGATAAAGTTTGTAATACCAAGGGGCCTCTTCCCAATGACAGCCGACTAGGCCATCTTCTGCTACATATGCAGCTAGAGAAATGAGCTCTGGGAGTTCTGGTTAGTTCATATTGTTGTTCAACCTATAGCATTGCAGACCCCTTCAGCTCCTGTAGTAGTTTCTCTAGCTTCTCCATTGGGAACCCTGTGTTCCATCCTATAGATGACTGTGAGCATCCACTTCTGTATTTGCCAGGCACTGGCATAGCCTCCTCACAAGAGACAGCTATATCAGGGTCCCTTCAGCAAACTCTTGCTGTCCTATGCAATAGTGTCTGAGTTTGGTAACTGATTATGGGATGGATCCCCGGGTGGTGTAGTCTCTGGATTTGAGTATGTTGTGGCTTCATTTTCATTAAACTCTAAAAAGTCTTTAATTTCTTCCTTTATTTCTTCCTTGACCTGGGAATCATTGAGTAGAGTGTGGTTCAGTTTACACATGAATGTTGGCTTTCTATTATTTATGTTGTTATTATGTTGTTGTTGCCTTAGTCCATGGTGGTCATATAGGAAGCATGGGATAATTTCAATATTTTTGTATCTGTGGGGGCCTATTTTGTGACCAATTATATGGTCAATTTTGGAAGAGGTACCATGTGGTGCTGAGAAGAAGGTATATCCTTTTGTTTTAGGATAAAATGTTCTGTAGATATCTGTTAAATCCATTTGTTTCATGACTTCTGTTAGTGTCCATGTGTCTGTTTAGTGTCTGTTTGCAGGATCTGTCCATTGGTGAGAGTGAGGTGTTGAAGTCTCCCACTATTATTGTGTGAGGTGCAATGGCTGCTTTGAGCTTTACTACAGTTTCTTTAGTGAATGTGGCTGCCCTTATATTCGAAGCATAGATATTCAGAATTGAGAGTTCATCATGGTTGATCTTACCTTTGATGAGTATGAAGTGTCCCTCCTTATCTTTTTTGATAACTTTGGGTTGAAAGTCAATTTTATCTGATATTAGAATGGCTACTCCAGCTTGTTTCTTTGGACCATTTGCTTGGAAAATTGTTTTCCAGTCTTTCACCCTAAGGTAGTGTCTGTCTTTGTCCCTGAGTTGGGTTTCCTGTAAGCAGCAAAATGTTGGGTCCTATTTGTGTAGCCAGTCTATTAGTCTATGTCTTTTTATTGGGGAATTGAGTCCATTGATGTTAAGAGAAATTAAAGAAAAGTAGTTGTTGCTTCCCGGTATTTTTGTTGTTAAAGTTGGGATGCTGGTCTTGTGGCTGTCTTCTTTTAGGTTTGTTGAAGGATTACTTTTTTGTTTTTTCCAGGGCGTAGTTTTCATTCTTGTGTTGGTGGTTTCCCTTTATTATCCTTTGAAACACTGGATTCCTGGAAAAATATTGTGTGAATTAGGTTTTGTCATGGAATACTTTGGTTTCTCCATCTATGGTAATTGAGAGTTTTGCTGGGTATAGTAGCCTGGGCTGGCATTTGTGTTCTCTTAGGTCTGTATAACATCTGTCCAGGATCTTCTGGCTTTCATAGTCTCTGGTGAGAAGTCTGGTGTAATTCAAATAGGCCTGCCTTTATATGTTACTTGACCTTTTTCCCTTACTGCTTTTAATATTCTATCTTTATTTAGTGCATTTTTTTATTCTCATTATTATGTGTCAGGAGGAATTGCTTTTCTGGTCCAGTCTATTTGGAGTTCTGTAGGCTTCTTGTATGTTCATGGGCATCTCTTTCTTTAGGTTTGGGAAGTTTTTTTCTATTATTTTGTTGAAGATATTTGCTGGCCCTTTAAGTTGAAAATCTTCATTCTCTTCTACTCCTATTATCTGTAGGTTTGGTGTTCTTATTGTGTCCTGGATTTCCTGGATGTTTTGAGTTAGGATCTTTATGAATTTTGCATTTTCTTTGATTGTTGTGCCCATGTTCTCTATGGAATCTTCTGCACCTGAGATTCTCTCTTCCATCTCTTATATTCTCTTGCTGATGCTAACATCTGTGGTTCCTGATTTCTTTCCTAGTGTTTCTATCTCCAAAGTTGTCTCACTTTGGGTTTTCTTTATGTTTCTACTTCCCTTTTTAGGTCCTGGATGGTTTTGTTCAATTCCATTACCTGTTTGGTTGTGTTTTCCTGTAGATTTTTATGGGATTTTTGTGTTTCCTCTTTAAGGAGTTTTACCTCTTTAGCAGTGTTCTCCTGTATTTTTTTAAGTGAGTTATTATTGTCCTTCTTAATGTCTTCTACCATCACCATGAGATATGATTTTAAATGTGAGTCTTGCTTATCGGGTGTGTTGGGGTATCCAGGACTGGCTGAGGTAGGAGTGCTGGGTTCTGATGAAGGTAAGTGGTCTTGGTTTCTGTTATGATTCTTGTTTGCATTTTACCATCTGGTAATCTCTAGAGTTGGTTGTTATAGTTGTCTCTGGTTGGAGCTTGTTCTTCTTGTGATTCTGTTAGCCTCTGTCAGCAGTCCTGGGAGTCCAGCTCTTTCCTGAGTCTCAGTGGTTGGAGTAGTCTCTTCAGGCAAGCTGTCCTCTTGCAGGGAAGGTGCACTGAGGTCTAGTGTTCAGACCTGCCTCTTGGCTAAAGATGAAGGTCCGATATAGGGCCTGTCCCAGAAGATGTGTTGCCTCTGTGGCCTGTACACTCACCTGCAGAATCTGGTCTCTGAGGGACCAAGGACCCCATGTTGGCTCCCTCACTAGCTCTGGCAGAAAAAGCCCTCCCCGGCAGACACCTCTCCTCAGGTGGGGAAGTTGCCCAGATGTCTGGAGCCTGAAACTGGTTCTGTCCCAGAAGCTGTGTTGCTTCTGTCTGTCCCAGAAGCTGTGTCACTTCTGCAGTCCGCATCTTCACCTGCGCAAACTGGTCTCTGTGGGACCTGGGACCAAAGATGGCTCCCTCACGAGATCCAGCAGGCAAAGACCTCCTAGGTGGACACCTCTCCTCAGGCAGGCAAGGTGCCCGGATGTCTAGAGCCTGAAAATGGGCCAGTCCCAGAAGCTGTCTTGCTTCTGCAGTCTGCTCAGTCACCTTTGCAGTCCATGAGCTGACTTGCTCAGACTGGTCTCTGTGGGAACTGGGACCCAAGATGGCTCCCTCACAAGTTCCGGTAGGGAAAGCCCTCCGGGTAGACACCTCTTCTCAGGCGGGGACGTGCCCGGATGTCTAGTGCCCCAAACTGGGCCTGTCTCAGAAGCTGTGTTGCCCCAGGGATACTTTTTAAGTGATGTGTTATTTCTGTAGGAATTTCTGTCACTATAAGAACATCACTGATGAAGAGGGTATGGATGCTACATACCAAGGTTATACAGAATGTGTGTTTGGGCATGTGTGTGTGTGTGTGTGTGTGTGTGTGTGTGTGTGTGTGTGTGATAGCTGACTGGTTTGAGGGATGCAATAAACAAAACACCAGATTAAACCATGTTCAAGAGAGCAAACTAGGCATGATGGTAAATGTATTATAAGGCCATGACTTGGGAGGGGAAGGAAGAAGGATCAGAATGTCAAGATCATTCTTGGTTTCATAATGAGCCTAACTCAACCTTGATGACAAGAGACCTGGCCTTAAAACAAAACAAACACAACAAAACAAAGCACAAAAGGAGAAGAAGAAATGATGCATTAAAAGGACTCAGCAAGGCTATGGCTATGGCTCAGTAGGAAAGTGTGTATGAAGCCCTGGGTTTGCCCTTGCTTTGAGCTCTAGCACTGAAAACCAAAAAAGAAAAAGAAAAACAAACAAAACAAGAAGAAGAGCTGTAGTGAGCATGAGTCACAACAAGGTTACCACTGGTATAAAAAGTTGTAATGCTTTATAATAAACATTTTGCTTCTAGTTCTAAGGATCAAACCCAATACGTTATACCCAATATTAAGTAGCTGCTCCAGTGACCTTACAAAAACGTAGGTGTAATGGTTTGAATGAAAATGGCCCTGCAGCATAAAGAGTAGCATTTTTGGAGGTATGGCCTTGGCATAGCATTGTCAGTGTGAGTGTATTACAGGGGCTGGTGGTGATGGTAGTTTCTGGCTTTGAGGTTACAAATGTTCAAGTCAGGCCCAGTGTTACTCTCTCTTCCTGCTGACTGCAGGTCCAGATGTAAAACTCCTGGTTCTTTCTCCAGCACCATGTCTGCCTGTACACCATTATGCTTCCTGCCATAATGATAATGGACCAAACCTCTGAAACTATAAGGTAGTCACAATGAAATGTTTCTTTTATTAGGGTTGTTGTGGTCATGTTGTCTCTTCCCAGCCAAAGAACACTAAGACAGAATTATAATTTAATGCATCATTTCTTCTTTTGTGCTTTGCTTTGTTTAGTTTTAAAGCCAATAATCAAGCACTCTACAATAACAAAAAAACCCATAAAATTATAAATACATAAGTCAGTAACAAAAATAATTTATCATCTTTTTGAAACATTGTGTATATAGTTATGCATGGTATACTTTTATATGGTTAAAAGTGCAATCGGTTTCTTTATACAGGCCACCTCCATGAGGCAGGAATTGTGCTATAACATTATGATGGCTATGACATCACTAGATGATAAGATATTTTCATTCCCACTGTAATCTTATAGAACAATAGGTATATATGTATCTCAGATTCATTACTAGGCACTGGGTCACAAAGGAAAATTATTAACCAAAACAAAGAATGAACTCATTCCATATGTGACCATATATGGCTAAACCTAATGGATCTAGTTTTAAATGAAGTGATCCAGTCATAGAAGGACAAATGCTGCTTTATTTCACTTAAATGACATATCTAAAATGTTTCGGTCATAAAATAGAATGGTGTTTTCCAAAAGAAATAAGAAGTGGTTAATCAAGAAATGGGTTAGTTTTCTGTTACTGTAACAAATGCCTGAGGTAGTCAGCTTCAACAGAGATGGCATTTATTTTAGCTTATGGTTTGGGGCAGTTTAAATAGTTAATTAACTCGATTGCTTTGGGGCCTGTGATGAGGAAGTGCGTCACGGCTTGCAGGTTAGGTAGAACTTTTTCACTTTATGCTAGAAGTAGAATTTTGAGAAGCTGAGGCTCCAATATCCCCTGTAGGTAAACACCCCCCAGCTATGAAAGACTTTCCTACCAGGCACTATTTCTTGCTTTCTTCCACCACTAGTAGTGCTATGTGCTAGGGTTCAAGGTGTTAACATGTGGGACTTTAGAGAGCCCCGATCTAAAACATTGAAACTGGTATACACGGTTGGCTATACAAGAGGAAGGCGGTTTGAGAACTTATTCTCGGGAGCAGCAGTCTACAGAGGGTGCTGTCAATAATAGTATTGAATCTTATACTTGGAAGTTTTTAAGAGCGTCGATCTCATGTTAAGTGTTCTTCCCAACAAAAAGTTGAAGTAGAAAAAGGCTCTACAGCTAAACACAGGCTTATCTGAAAGGCAACACTGAATGGACACCATAGTGGCACATTCATTTTCTTATGCAGTTCTTGTCAAACTTTACAGAGAAGTCAGCATCATCTTCCTCTTCATAAGGACTGAAACACCGGTGCTTAGAGAGGATGAACATTTTTTTCCTAACGGAGTGGCAGAAATTGTATTTGTGTTTGAATTCAGAGCTTACATCCTTTCCCCATGGCACAGCCCCTCATTATTAGTCCACCCACCTCCAGATGCCTAGGTACACACAGGATATGATTAATTCACTTTGCCTCTTTAAAAATTTTAATTATGTATCTGCCAATCACAGTGACCAAGCAGTGTGGAAGTCCAGTGTTTCTGAATTAAGTGAATATTATTATGGATCTAAGACAGTGAGTCATGTTAGACTCTCAGTTGTCATGGAAGATGTGGCTCCTGAACACACTTATTTCAGCATTCCTCTATCTAAAGGGTTTGCCTGTAATAGGAAGGATGATTAGCCACTGCCATAATAATGCATAAGAATAAATTTCCCTAATTTTGGTAGTTTATTAGTAGAACATTTTATCTTAGGCTTCGAGAATTGCTCTACGTTGGGCTTCACTGCAGACCTCTGATTTAGGTTGTGGCCAGTTGGACATAGTTCTACACTGTGTGTTTATTGGGAGGACCAGGCAGAGGGACAAAGGATCTTAGAATGTTCTTATGACAAGTTATGAGAACAGAGGGCCAGTGAACTCTATACATGGTGTATTAGGCCACGTGATCACATATGCTGGCTTGCACTCTCAAAGCAAACCACATGTTTCAACCTATATCAGCTGTACAGAGAATACCTTGTGCATCATGAGAATGGAAGCAGAGTGAACATTTATTGAACACTAATACGTACCGTGGTCTAGGCCTTTAAGAAAATTTGACCTGACCTTGGCATTCTGACCTTGGATAAATGGTATCCCCTTTCTTCAGACAGAGCATCTCAAGACTGATTTCCTTGACATTTAGACATCTATAAACCACAGGTCACTCACCAAATCACTCCCAAGGACCATCTCAGGATGCTTTTTTGGGAATATCCTGAATATATTGAAGGAACTGCTCAGTAATTTGTGACACCAATCTGAGTTTTAAAGCCAGGTGGATAGAGATCTTCACATAGATGGGATTCCAACCCTACCATGACTTCTGTGGTTCCCATAGCTAGGCACTCTTCCTCTCTCTGGTCTCAGCCGTCCTGTCTTCCTCCTCAGCTCTCACTGACTACTTGGACAAAAAGCTCCTTCTTGCCCCAGCTTTCTGCTTGCTGTTTTTGTGGTCTAGAAGGGTCTTACTTGAGACATCCGACTGCTGGTTCTTTTGTATACAATATCTATCTCAGACATCATCTACTCTCAGAGATCTCTCCTACCCAATTGCTGGGAGTCTTGTATGACATTTTTCTTTCCTTTTCAACAACCAGATATGTTTGTCTTGTCCTTGTCATTATCTAAAAGAACCTTTTATTTCTTAGTTCGTTACTTCTCTTTCCCTTTGGAAAATAGTTTTCATGAGGAGAAAAATTGACTTCAGCTCAGTTATTTTTAGAAGTTAAGACAGTGCTGGGCACATTGTGTCTGTTTGGTAAATATTTGTGAAACAATGAATGAATGAATAAAACATAGTGGATAACCTTATGCAAATGATCCTGAGAAACCAGTTTCTTTCTCCACAGAGGAGAATTCCTAGCAAGGGTATTGGTTCTTATAAATTAGGTATAAGATATAACTGTATTATTCCTAGTGTGAGCTACATACTAGGTGCTAAAAGTTGTAGCATCCGGAATTTTTATTATCATCTCAGCCTAGGATTTTCCTGATTACTCTCTCTACACTTGGTGGTTTTAAAAGGCTTGATATTGTCCCTGTCTCTAGCACCTTCCTGGCTGACCTTCACTGGCCTCATGATCCCATCCTTGGGGATATAAGGAAGCCAAGATCATGGCTGTAGCAATGAAGGGAAATAAGGATACTTAATTCTAAAGGATTGTCTCTAAACCCAGAAAAGACATGTTAAATCTGAGTCCTTCCCATAACTCATAGTCTATCTCCATGGAAATGGGCACCATATGGAGTTAATTAGTAGAACAACAAAACAATCAATTAGTTCCTTAATTAGTTTTACTAAGAAATGATAACAAACAAACACAAACACTTTATTCCAACTAATGCCTGCACCACAGTGATAGTTTAATGGCCTTGGAAAGCCAGCCCAGACACGAGGCTGCTGTGAAGAGAGAGATTTATTCCCATGATATTGACAGGTTCCCTGGTCTCCGTCCAGCCTGTGTGTTTCATCTTTATGATCAATTATTTACAATATCTGAACACAGCCCAAGGGTCGTCTGGAGCTTTTCTGTCTAGATAGGGAAAAAATGCAATAACTCAAATCTTATGAAGCCACCAGGCTCTGGAATGATCATTCTCTGAATCATTTATTTGACAAACATTTACTGAGCATTTTCTATGTGCCAGGCATGGCACTGGGAATAGGGTGGAGAGGGGAATATAAAGTAAGTGACTCTGGGGCATGCGTTTGAAGTGGGGAGGCAAATCTGAGAAGCCAGAAGACACAGATTCAGTTATTCTGGTCTGTGTATTGGGTAAGAAAGCTTAGTGTACAGAGGCAGTGGAGCTGGGCAAAGGGGAGGAACTTGAGAATGTTTTTTTGGAGGACATGGTGGCTGAGTCTCCAGGAACAAATAAGATGCAGGTCCTAACTCACAGGTATCCAGAAGGCGTGTAGACACAGACAGGTATAAAACAAGAAAACCCTAGATTCTCTAGCCCTGTGAGTGCATACAAAGTTATTGCTTTCATTTCCTTCCAAAGGATTGTTAAGAGATCAAATGAAAGTACCTCTTTGGATTTCACACAACAAAGTATAAGATCAGAGCAAAGGTTAGCTTTCTAAGAGGTCTGCAAGGGAAAAGGATACCCAGGTGTTGCAGTAAATCTCCTCCCAAATATGCCCCAGCAATGAAAACACAACACAGTTAATATGATTACATGCTGTGCGCCTAGATTGGGCAGATCTACCACTACACTACCATCTTTCACATCTATGAGACCCCTTAGAACTTGTGGTTTCTCCAGGCCATGTGCTTCTGTTTTGCTTTTCTTTGTCTTCCTCCTCCTCTGCATCCTCTCCCTTTTCCATTTTCTCCTTCTCTCTGCTCCTCTTCCCTTTCCTCTCCACCTTCCCTTTTATATGCCCTATTATCAGCTCTCCTTTATTTTACAAATTAAGGTGGGAAGCAGGTTTACAGGCAATCACCTGCATGCTGACTCATTCCTTGTTCACAACCACTCACAGAAGAATGGAATTAACATCAAATTAATCCACAGCACCCAGGCACATATCAGATGTATATACATATGTATTTACCTCTATAGTAAACAATTCTATAGTATTTACTTCTATACATATACATATACATATACATATACATATACATATACATATAGGAACCATAGGTAAGCACACATGTTTCCTTATCTATCTATCTATTATCTATCTATCTATCTATCTATCTATCTATCTATCTATTATCTATCTATCTATCTATCTATCTATCTATCTATCTATCTATCTACCTATCTAACATCTATCTGTCTGCCATCTGTCTTTCTGTCTATAATCTATATATCATCTGTTTTCCCAGAGCATCCATTTATTATTTGTGTTATGGGGTGGGTATGGGAATGGGTGTGTATATGTACCTACCAGTGGTCAAATTAGGTATTCTTTAGTACCTTTCAATACTGATTTTCGAGGTTTAGTCTTTAACTGTGTCCTGGAACTCACTAAGTAGACCTAATTGACTGGCCAGTGAACTCCCAGTATCTGCCTTTCTCCATTTCCCAATTCTGGAATTATAGGCACTTTTTAAATGTATGCTGAGGATTGAACTAAGGTCTTCATGCTTTTTTATAAAGCACTTTAGTATTAGAGTCATTTCCCATGGTGGTTTGAATGAGACTGGCCACCACAGACTCATATATGTGAATGCTTGGTTACCAGGGATTGGCACTACTTTGGAGAGATCTGATGGTATGGCCTTGTTGGAGTAGGTGTGGTTATGTTGGAATAAGTGTGTTACTGGTGGTGTACTTTGAGGTTTTAAGGGTCCAAGGCAGACCCAGCGGCACCCTCTCTCTTCCTGCTGCCTGTGGATCCAAATAGAGATCACAGCTATTTCTCCAGCATTATCTCTGCCTGTGAGCCTCCATGCTTCCCACTGTGATGACAATGGATTAAAGATCTGAAGCTATAAGCAGATGCTTTCTTTTATATTAAATGTGGTCTTTTATAGGAGTTGCAATGGTCATGGTATCTCTTTATAGCAATAGAACACATACAAAGCCAAACTCCCAAATCATGGGTTTTTGTTTGTTTGAAAGAAAAATTATCTTTTAATTATAAAATAAAATTGAAGCTTATCAACTGTCTAGCCAGACCCTTGTATGTAAAATCTTCAAAAAGTAACTGTTGCTGTCTTCTATTCTCCTTCTAAGTTCAAGTGGAATGCTTTCCTGATCTATTCTGTTTAAAGTGTACTATCATATACTTTTACCTTTTCACTTTTTACACCTAAGTCAATGACTCATGTTTATACCTTTGGATCTACTACACCATTTTTAATGATTTGATGCTATTTTATTGTTTAGGATTTATCTAGCCTACTTGGAAAGTTCCAGGTCCCAATGAGAGATCCCATCTCAGCACATAGATTGGAGCCAGTGATGTAAGTCAACATTTCCTATGCCTGACGACCTGGATTTGTTTACCAGAAACCACATGGTGAGAGCACAAAACCAACCGCCATGGTACATGTGCATGTGCTTACACACAAGTGCATATGTGAACACATTCAGTAGATTGCTACCAAAAGTGCTTACAAAGAAATAAACACTCTTAAGGTGGATGTCTTCTATTCAATGGTGCCCATGGTTGACTATCACTTCCATACATGGATATATATATGTGCATCGGTGTCACATAAGTAGAAACATGCACACATACAGTCCATACACCCATATAGAATAATGAATGTCCTATGAAGATATATGCTGGATACATGGTAGATAGATGGCAGATAATATAAGAAATAGAGAATAGATATGATTTATTTAACCAATTGTCATTCAACAAACATAAATTGTTTCTTTCACCTTCTAACAAGCAGCTTGGTTGGTATCTGAGTAATTTGTCATAATGTCTTGCATTCTCTATTTCTTGAGATAGGGTCTGTTCATCTCCTTGATTTTCACATATGTCTTGAAGAGGAATAGATATGTTAATTTTATTCATGATGTTTTCTTTTCATTTATTATTAGCAAAAGCTAAAGTTGATTTGAGAAAAACTGTTTAAAAAACATGCACATTAAATTTATGGTCAGGATTACAGGTATCCAAATTCATGCAGAGAAGCAACTATTAGTAGACCTGTATTAAGTAACATCCCTTGGCTGGTGGACACAAGAATTTGTCTTCTGTCTTTGACTCCTACTTGGGAACTAAGTGTGTTAAGATTTTTATTACCTTCTTCTTGAATTTCATGTGTTTTGTAAATTGTATCTTGGGTATTCTAAGTTTCTGGGCTAATATCCGCTTATCAGTGAGTGCCTATCATGTGTGTTCTTTTGTGATTGGGTTACCTCACTCAGGATGATATCCTCCAGATCCATCCACAGGGCCCCTAGTGAAGGAGCTAGAGAAAGTACTCAAGGAGCTAAAGGGGTCTGCAACCTTATAGGAGGAACTACAATATGAACTAAACAGTACCCTCCAGAGCTGTGTCTCTAGTTGCATATGTAGCAGGGGATGGCCTAGTTGGCCATCAGTGGAATGAGAGGCCCTTGGTCTTGTGAAGATCATATGCCCCAGTACAGGGGAATGCCAGGGCCAGGAAGTAGGAATGGATGGGCTGGGGAGCAGGGCAGGGGGAGAGTATAGGGAACTTTGGGGATAGTATTTGAAATGTAAATGAAGAAAATATCTAATAAAAATATACTGTATGCAAAAAAGATTTGTATTACCATCTTATTGCACACTGACTGGTCAACCTATAACAAACACCTCTTGGGACAATTTGAACAAAGAGCCTATGGTAGGCATTTGCAGATGAATTTTATATCACCCAGAATGCCTAGGCTGTGATGTTGGGATTGGGAAAAAGAGGAACCTAACTGAGAAGATGTAGAAAGAGACCAAAAGCCTGAGGCCTGTAGCCTCTAGCAGCCTTGGATCCTGGCTCTGTTCGGTCCTAGAATTCCTGTATTCTCATAAAAACTCTTCATTTGGAGAGAATCTGCCCTATTGCTCCAAAGGGGCTCAGTAGAGGCCCATAACATGGAAACACTGGACTCACATCTGGATGCAATGTGCTTGTTGTTTTATTGTTTTTGTTGTTACCACCAGTCCTTAATTTCATCAGTTATGTCTTAATCAAATCTTGATTATTCTCTTCAGGCTTGGATAATGCATGTCTGTCTCTCTCTCTAACAATAAGGGTACTTCAGAGTCTCTAAGTGCACATTTGTACTTAATTCTGTAGGAAGAAATGTGCACCTACACATTGCTAATGTTTTGTTTCTCTGAGTTAACCTTCAATTTAGATGTCATCCAAACAGTGGCTCAGGAGGAAAGCAGGGCTCAGTAGCCTTGGGTGTGTGCATGAACCCTCCCCTCTTAGACAGTGAGATGATAATGAGAGAGATGCAGAAATCTACCTGCTCTGGAGAGAGAGGGGAGACAAAGAAAACTCACCAACACCATAAATCTCAGAGAAAGGAATAACCACCTGATCAGAGGGGCAAGACTAACCTCTGGGATGGCTGACTGCCTTTGTGTCACCTCCCAACATAAGCTGCTGGCTAAAGATGAAATGGAATGGCACTTTCAGATGGCACCTCACTGCCTTTTCAGATTGCTGACTGGCTTTTGGAATGAAGAGAGTTTGAAGATTCAATTTCCGTTTTTTAGTTTTGTTTTCTTTTTCTTTTTTTTTTTCCTTTGTGCTTGGTGATAGGACCTGGAAATAGATAAAGTTATACCTTTAATGGAAGATACTTTTCTTAAAGTTTGTCCAAATGAGCTATAGACCTCTTGGACTCAAAACCTTAGATATACAATATAACATACAAGTAGGAGTGTGGATCACTTTTGAATGCCTTGTTTGCTCCTTAGTTTTCTTGCTTGTAAATTGAAGATGAGGAGGAGGATAGTTGTGGTGGTGATGATACTACTACTACTACTACTACTACTACTACTACTACTACTACTACTACTAAATCAACTGTGGGGATTAAATGCACTAACATACAGATTACTGGAAAGACTGCTTTCTTATACAAAAGTGTCCTGTAACTATTTTGCTGTTTTGAGTTTCTCATATTTGCCAGCTTTCAGACTGCTAGGAAAATGTTCCTTTGAACCATTAGTTTTCTTTGTGAACACAACAAATTTTCTTTCTCTGTATTTCTCCCACTTTCAGTGAACTTGAGGGAGAGACTATTACAGACAACACAAAGACTGCATCTTTCCTTCGGTTCTTACTATCCTCAATTAGACAAAGGAAAACAGCACAATCACATCCGAAGTCTGCCTCTAGCACGGGAAGGGTGAGCCTGGATCCAGACCCTCGGATTCTCCTCAGTTTGAAGAAAATAATTTTACCCTCTCACATCCAATCAATATCTTTGCTGGGTCTATTGTGAGCTGATAATTTAAATACAATAGTCTCCTTAGCAACAGTCCTTTTACAGCAGCCTGCCTGCCTTCGAAAGGGCTGGCAGTTATAAAATTCACACTTTCAGCCAGAAACTTTCTTTCTTTTCATTTCTTTTTTTCCCTTTAATTTCTGCAGGAATCATATTCTCTCCCCAAAGAAACTTTTAAAAAGATGGGAAAATTGAACAGGATTATTTAAAAGTAACATAAAAATTGTCTAATTATAAAGGTAATGAAGCAGAATTTTACAAAAAAAGGGGAATGGCTTTATTGCCTTCACTGTTCAATCCCATGACTATATGTATGGGGCCAGTTACTCAAAGGCAGATAGAACGAACTAGTATCCTAAGATGCTGGAGCTCAAAGAAGCTGTAAGAGTCATTTCATTCTGTACCAACTTTCTATACCTCTGTTTCACAGAAAAAGAAAATGAAGACCTGAGGATTGGTAACTTCTTCCAAGGGAACAGCTCCAAGTGTAGAAACTGAACTGGATCTAAACCTTGCCCTCTACCTATCACTATCAAAACATGACCACTCAGTTTTCAGTTTTTTTGAAAGAAGTAGACACATGTAAATACAGGGCTTTGAAGTTATCTCAACTCTCATTTGAATTGTTGGGCCTGACAGGTTTCCCATTGTCCTGGTTTGTCTAGGATATTCGGGGCATGAGAATACCAGTGCCCAAATCAAGAAAAGGCTAAGTGTAGATTGAAGTGCACCATGGTGACAAGACTGTCTCCAGGTGATCTGGAGAAGTTCCAGTGTCAGTGTCCTCCTCTATGGTCATCATGATAGTTCATTGCTAGAGCTGGGGAAATGGTTCAGTTTTTAAGTCCTTGAAGAAGAATATGAATTTAATTCTCCCTCAGAATATACGTCACGTAAAATCCCACATTGAAAAGGTATAGAGGAGGGAATCTCTGGGGCTCATTGATCAGGCTCATTGAATTGGTGGGTTCTGGGAAATGAGGAATTCTGTTCCAAAATATGCACCCTCTGAACAACAGCTGAGGTCCTCTGACCTCTATGTGGATACTTGCAAACACACACACACACACACACACACACACACACACACACACACACACACGCTTGCATACAACTCTCACACACATGTAAACATGCATACGTGCACATACACAATGATAGGTTGTCTCTTGATGGGAGTCCACAGTAAAACACTGAATGCTAGTTTGCTTCTCTTCTTGCATTTCTTCAGTCCTTAGAAACTCTTCATTCTTCTCAGCTGGAAAACATGGGATTCACTTAAATGTGATAATAGAAATTCTTCCTCGGGCTTGTCTAGTTCCAGGGAAACCAGGGAACATGGTCTTTATCATAGAGGGTCTGATACTCAGAGACAAGTCCAAGAATACTCCCCAAATGCCACCCACCGAGTGAAAAAGAAGATCAAAATTCGATTCTTGGCTGCTCTCGACAGCTGTGATTAATCATTTGATAACAAGACAGTTAAAGCACAACTATTTATTTGCATTGGATCAAGGAGATTACAGAATATAACATTTTCATAAATTTGTTAGGATTCTAGATATATGTTAGCATGATAAATAGGTTAGGTCACAATAGATGTTTTCGTTTGAATAAAGTTATTTTGGGGATATATTTACATGATGAAATAACCTATTATTTATCCAACTGCATTTTTATGAACTAATTTTTCTTTTTGTGCCAACTTGCAATGGTGATTCATTACTTTCTGCCCTTCAATTTTTCTTGCCTTATAAATAGTTTCTTGTTTATTATTTTAAAGTGTAGAACTCCATTCACATCCATCGACCAGTTTCCTTGTTCTAAGCAAAAAGCTTCAGAGAACCTGAAGTCACTAAAAAGGAAGTCATTTTATTCTTTATTTTGACTGATCTGGATCCTGGAGCTTAATGAATCTCAGACCTTGGATGAATCACCTCCTGTTGGGGAAACTCAGCCTTCTAGACTTAGGAGGTTTTTAGGTGCAAAGTAAGTACTCAGCAGTTTTGAAGCAAGGTTGCTGGGGAGTGAGGTATAGGTTATAGGAAAGGAAATATGTTTCAGGGATCTGGGAAGAAGTCTTCTTCTTCTTCTTCTTCTTCTTCTTCTTCTTCTTCTTCTTCTTCTTCTTCTTCTTCTTCTTCTTCTTCTTCTTCTTCTTCTTCTTCTTGTTTTTTGAGACAGGGTTTCTCTGTGTAGCCCTGGCTGTCCTAGAACTCACTCTGTAGACCAGGCTGGCTTTGAACTCAGAAATCTGCCTGCCTCTGCCTCCCAGAGTGTTGGGATTAAAGGAGGAAGTCTTCTTAAAAGGAGAGCTTGTGCTGTTTTCCAAGGAGAGACAAAGGAATCCCTTTTATATGAATTTGATCATTTGACATTTCTTCCTCAACATCAAGAAGATGCTGTGGATTCCAGAGAGGTTGTGAATACCAGCTAATTTTCTCAGGCTATGAGTCATATCCCTGAGGGGGGTTATATTTTGAACCTTTTATACTAAATTGCTATAATTATTCAAGCCCCAACAAAAAATGAAGTAGAAAATTGAGAGTTGAATGCTAACAATATGATGAGGTAGGTAGTAGAAAGATTCTTTGCTATAGAAAAGTTTAAGAAGGTTCTTGAAGTTTCTGGGGGCATTTTAAAGATTAATAATTTTATTTATTTACATCCCAAATGTTGCTCCCTCCTGTTATCCCTTTACCAAAGGTCTTCACCACATCCCCCTTCCCCATCACTTCTGAGAGGGTGATCTTCCAGCTCCTAGGCGTTGACCTTCCCTGGGGCATCAAGACTCTACTGGATTAGGCACATTGTCTCCCTCTGAGGCCAGACAAAGCAGTCTTCTGCTACTTCAAACCAGCCTGTGTATGCTCTTTGTTTACTGGTTTAGTCACTGGAAGCTCCCAGGGGTCCAGATTAATTGACACTGTTGGTCTTCCAATGAGATTACCCTCCCCTTCAGTTCCTTCAATTCTTCCCTTCATTTCCATACCAGTCCCTGACCTCAGACCAAATGATTGGCTGTAAGTAGCTGCATTTGTTTCAGTCCTGCTGATAGGGCCTATCAGAGGATCACCATGCTAGGCTCCTCTCTGAAAGCACAACATAGCATCAGTAATAGTGTCAGGGTTGGTGCCTGCCAATGGGATGGATCCCAAGTTGGGTTGGTCACTCACTGTATGGCTTTTCTTTCAGTCTCTGTTTCATTTTTGTCCCTGCATTTCTTTTAGACAGGAACAATTCTGGGTCAAAATTCCTTAAGGTAGGTTGGTGTCCACATCCTTCCACTGGGGACCTTGTCTAACTACTGGAGGTGTTTGCTTCAGGTTCTATCTCCACACTGTTGGACATTTTAGCTAAGGTCACCGCCATTGAGTCCTGAGAATCTCTCACATCCCAGGTCTCTGGGGACTTCTAGAGGTTCCTCCCACCCTCACCCTCCAACCCCAGCAGCTGCATATTTCCATTCATTCTCCTAGCCCTGTGGGCTTCTCTCCTGTCTCTCTCCATACCTGATCGAATCCTTCTTTCCCCCACCTCAGAAATCCGCCTACCTCTACCTCCCGAGTGCTGGGATAAAAGGCGTGTGCCACCACACCCGGCTACATGGTCTTCCTTCTTGTTAAACTTTTTTATGGTCTGAGGGTTGTACCATTGGTATTCTGAACTTTTTGGCTAGTATCCACTTATCAGTAAATATATACCATGCATGTCCTTTTGGGTCTGGGTTACCACACTCAGAATGATATTTTCTAGTTCCATCCCTTTAACTGTTCAATCCACAATGTCCTTGTTTTTAATAGATGAATAGTATTCCACTGTACAAATAAACTACAATTTCTGTATCCATTGTTTGGTTGAGGGGTATCTGGGTTGCTTCCATTTTCTAGCTGATATGAACATAGTAGAGCAAATGTCATTATGATATGGTGGAACATCTCTTGGGTATATGCCCAGGATTAGTATAGCTAGGTCTTCAGGTATAACTATTTCTAATTTTTTGAGGAAGTGCCAAATTGATTTCCAGAGTGGTTGTATAAGTTTACAATCCCACCAGCTATGGAGGAGTGGTCCTGATTCTCCACATCCTCTCTTGGGTGTGCTGTCAATTCAGTTTTTGATCTTAGTCATTCTGATTGTTGTAATGTGTATTATTAGGGTTGTTTTGATTTACGTTTTCTTGAAGACTAAGGATGCTGAGCTTTTTTTTTTTTCTTTTTTCTTTTTTTTTCTATTTAAGATTCCTCTGTTGAGAATTCTGTTTAGCTCTGTACACCACTTTTTAATTGTGTTATTTGGTTTTTTGAGTCTAACTTCTTGAGTTCTTTATATATTTTGGATATTAGTCCTTTGTTAGATGAAGGTTTGGTGAAGATACTTTCACAATCTGTAGGTTGCCAACTTGTCCTATTGACATTGTCCTTTGCCTTGTAGAAGCTTTTCAGTTCCATGAGGTCCTATTTATCAACTGTGCATCTTAGAACCCAAGCCATTGGAGTTTGGTTCAGGCAATTGCGATCTGTACCAATGCATTCAAAGCTATTTCCTACTTTCTTCTCTATGGGATTTAGTGTATCAGGTTTTATGTTGAGGTCCTCGGTCCCATTGGATTTGAATTTTGTGCAGGATGATAAATATGGGTCTATTTTTTTATGTAAACCCAGCTACATGTGCTCCAGTTAGATCAGCACCATTTGTTGAAGATGTTTTCTTTTTCTCCATAGTATGGCTTTGGCTTCTTTATCAAAAATCAAGTGTCCATAGGTGTGTGGGTTTATTTCTGGGTCTTTTATTCGATTACATTGATCAACATGTCTGTTTCTGTACCATTATTACCACGTGGTTTTTATCACTGTTCCTCTGTAGTACAGCTTGAAGTAGAAAACTGAGAGTTGAATGCCAACAATATGACTAGGTAGGTAGTAGAAAGATTCTTTGGTTGAGACGAATTTAAGAAGGTTCTTGAAATTTCTGGGTGCATTTTTAAAATAATAAAATACAGCATTAGCAAGAATCCTACTAAGTCAGATTAGTGAGTATGCCCCACCCTTGTTCCCTCAGAACTGATTAAATTCTTTCCCTTCTGCCCTGCTCAAATAAGTTTGGATTGCCAGGCCCATCTTCAGTGAGTAGAAACTTTCTCCAGGTTTTCCTTTTGAAGCTAACATTTCTCTTAGTAATGTTTCATTTAGTTACTTCCATCCTGCATCTTGGGCACAAGGTGGTCAGCTTGAATCAGTACTTCAGCTTGACTCTGCCTCTTACTGAAAATTCCCTTGCAATGGATCCTTTACCTGCATCTGTAGTGATCCTGAGTAAAATCTTCTGTCGCATGCTTTAATATCTGGTAATTTCTTTAAAGCAATAGATATCAGGATAACTTTAGAACAAAAAGTAGATTTATGAAGATCTAGGAACCTAGAGTTCCATGCACTGCTTACATTTGTGCATGAACAGAAACAAAGCCATGCCCCCACCTCAACTTCTTCACCTGTCCATAAATAACTTGAGTTATATGACCTAAGGTGATTTATATTTCTAACAGTTTAGTTCAGTATTTCTAAGATCATGAAATGTGGGAGTTTATAAATATATTTTTGAGGCTTCTTGAATTATGGGAACTTGTATAACTTTTTGTTTGATATCAATTTCCATTTACAAATTGTATTAACATCGAACAACATTGGCATAGAATTTGACTCTTTCTTCTTTCCTTCTCTTTCTTTCTTTCTTTCTTTCTTTCTTTCTTTCTTTCTTTCTTTCTCCCTCTCTTCCTTCCTTCCTTCCTTCCTTCCTTCCTTCCTTCCTTCCTTCCTTCCTCTCTCTCTCTCTCTCTCTCTCTCTCTCTTTCTTTCTTTCTTCCTTTCTTTCATTCACAGTGAATGTTTCTCAAACCCACAGACAAGAATAGAGAAAGCAGGTAAGACCAGTTTTTCTTTAAAGGGAATTTTCACATTATTCAAGAAATATCAGGTAGCTTATACGCATCAGTACACTGCTTTGAAATTACATGAAGGGAATAGCGACCATTTGATTCATGAAATGACCAGGAAAGAGAATAAAAGAACAGAGAGCAGCTGATGGTGATAGGTTGGGAGTTATTATATTGTGCTGTTTGTAATGATAGAAAGGAAGGGCATATCCTTGGCTATTCATTCAATTGGTCATTGAACAGCTATCCATTGAGTGCTTACTAAGTATAAAGCACCCATGAAACATTAAACAAAGAACAACAGTGATTTATCCCCTGCTGTCCAAGGAGACATGAACCAGTGGAGCAGTTGAACTAGTAAGGCAAAAATGTGAGTTAATGCGATGTGGGCCATGGTAGATCAAATAAAAGAGAACATGGGTGCAGAGGAAGGTGGCACTTTGTGTGTGGAGAGACAGTGATCAGTGGAGAATAAAAGCTTCAGAGTAGAGCTTTGGAAGAAGAGTGTCTTAGAGTTTCACTGCTGTGAACAGACACCACGACCAAGGTAACTCTTATAAGAACAACATTGAATTAGGGCTGGCTTACAGGTTCAGAGGGTCAGTCCATTAACATCAAAGCAAGAGCATGATAGCATCCAGGCAGACACAGTGCAGAAGAGCTGAGAGTTCATCATCTGAAGGCTGCTAGTGGAAGACAGACTTCCAGGCAGCTAGGATTGATGGTCTTATAGCCACACCCACAGTGACACACCTATTCCATCAGGGTCACACCCTCTAATAGTGCCACTTCCTGGGTCAAGCATATACAAATCACCACAAACAGTAAGAAGTTTCAGACAAAGAAAATGTAGAGGATGAAGCTCTGGGGATGAACAACCACCTGTGCAAGGGTGAGCATGCAAGAGGAGTGAAAGGGTGAATAAAAACAGCTGCCAGGGGGCCACACTATTGGGCAATGAGAGTGAGACTGGATCTTTAATATGACTATATTATGAAGGACTGCGTGGATCCAGAGAAAGAATTTTATTCTTATATAAGGGCCAGGGAGATCCAGGGAAAAATTTTAAGTAAGGCAGTAACATGCAGGCATGTGTTTTAATATGATCCCAGTGACACATGTTTGTGTTGAGGATATATTAGAAAATTATCCTGGAGGCAAGGCTGGCTACTGGGGCCTAGATGTGGTTGCTCAGATGAGAGATTATATGTTAGACAGGGGTGATATATATATATATATATATATATATATATATATATATATATATATATA
>LR751313.1:0-107894 GCA_902729485.2 Mus minutoides | reverse complement strand
TTATTAAACTCCTAGGTGTTTCTCAACCCAATACAATTGCCAATCAGGATTAGCCATGAGAGGAGTAAAGAAACAGAAGAGTCTAGGAGACCCCTAGGCTTCTGGGTTGAGTGTTATTTACTTAAATAAGAGAAGGTAGTATTGAAGAGAAGGTTTTGTGTAGGTTGAGTGTGGTGAGCTGTTCATGAGGCATCTAAACATGGAGGCATGTCTAGACATGGCTTAACAGAGAGACAAAGGAACTCTCTCTTTCCTGTATTATCTCATGAACTTACCTTCATAGCCACATTTAGTAGATAGAGAATTGTCACAACTATGTTTGAGAGCTTAACTGGAATTCTGCTCAGTTATACATAAGGCTAGTGAGTCAGGCAGGCTCTATCCTCCAGTATTAGATGCTTAATTTCTGAAATGAAGAAGATGAACCTTGCATCCTGCCATATCCTGGTAAGTCAATAAAGTACTGGATAAAGAAGATGAACCAGGAAGGGGGACCTAGGAAGGAGAGAGCAGGGGGAGGTAAAAAGGTGGCAGGATCAGGTGTGGGAGGAGACTGGGGAGAAGTACAGAGGGTGAGGAAATTGAAAGGAGGTGGGTAGCAGTGAGGGATGGGGTTTGCCACTAGAAAGTCCCAGATGCCAGGGAAGCAAGAGGTTCCAGGACCCAACAGGGATGACATTGCCCATAATACCCAACAAAGGGAAGACAGAACCTGTAGAGACTATATCCAGGGGATTGGCGCTGACCACCCGCCCATCTCAAAATTTTTAACCCAGAATGGTTCCTGTCTAAAGGAATTGCAGGGACAAAGAGTAGAGCAGAGACTGAACGAAAGATCATCCAGAGACCACCCCATCTAGGGATCTATCCCATCTGCAAACACCAGACACTAAACCCTATTGTGGATGCCAACAAGTGCTTGCTGATAGGAGCCTGGTATAGCTGTCCCCTGAGAGGCTCTGCCAGAGCCTGACAAATACAGAGGTGAACGCTTGCAGCCAACAGTTGGACTGAGTACAGGGACCCCAGTGGAGGAATTAGAGGAAGCACTGCACTTGATCTTAGCCAAAAGGCAGAGAAAAGATTAGGGGAAGGACTGAAGGAGCTGAAGGGGTGTGCAACCCCATGGGAAGAACAGCAGTATCAACCAACCAGATCCCCTAGAGCTCCCAGGGATTAAACCACCAACAAAAGAGTACACATGGAGGGACCCATGGCTCCAGCAGAGGATTGCCTTATCTAGCATCAATGGGAGAGGAGGCCCTTGGTCCTTTGTAGGCTTCATGCTCCAGCATAGGGGGATGTTAGGATGGTGAGGCTGGAGTGGCCAGGTGGGTGGGGGACACCCTCATAGAGGCAGGAGGAGGAGGATGGGATAGGGGATTTGTGGAAGGGAAACTGGGAAGTGGGACAACATTTATAATGTAAATAAATAAAATAACCAATAAAAAAAAAACCAGGAAAAACATAAAACAAAAAAATTGTAAGCTTAGCCATTCCCTAGAATTCTTTATGTGTATGAAATATTTCTTGTGACAAGTGTGGAGGGATTTAAGCTTCTTTTGGATCTAAATGGTATAGGACAGAGATGGAACAAGTTCCATTAACATTAATTCTGTAGATGCTGAAGGTCATTGCTGTGACGACCCTAGAGGATTCTGTGCTTCCCTGCTTAGATAATCAGCTCAATCTGATCATCGTCATTTTCATTCATTCAGTCCACACTTTATAGATGTATATCTTGTGTCTGAAACACTGAGAATGTAGCTGTAAGCAAAACCAACTTCTTACTATTAGAGGACATTCTCATTGAGAATAACAAAATAAACAGAGTAACATATGAAAATGCATTAGGTATTAGAAAGAATTATCAACAAAAATAAACCAGAGTTAAGAGAGAATGGTTCAGAAATCTTTAAAGAGGTGACATTTGAACAGAGATTGGTTTAAGTGACAGGAAAAATGTAAGAGGTAATTTTGTACCATCTTGTTTATGACCTTGATAAAGGACAACCTCTTCCTATAGGGTTGTTTTTTGCTTATTTGTTTGTTTTGTCTGATGACTGTTGAGATGACCATGTCTTGAGCTGGAGGTCAGGGTTCAGAGAATTTATTTGGAAATATAAAATTCAAACCAGGCCTTTTACTGGCTTCCTATAATCCCAGTTATTTCTGGTAATGCAGGAGGATCACAAGTTGAAGACCTTCTTGAGTTACAGAGTGAATTGAAAGCTAAACTGGGCAGCTTTGCTAGACCCTGACTCAAAACGAAGAGTAAATGATGGGACTGGAGATAGAGGTCAGTGGTTGAGCACTTATCTTGCCTGCATCAGAAAGAAACACAGAACAAAACTGAGGGGTTGTGGAAAAGAGAGACAAGAAGTTGGGGTTAATTTCATACTGTATTCTGAGGTTGGATTTGGACCAAACCCTGAAGTTGATTGTATGATCTTTCTATAAGATTTATAAAGCACTGGGAGTTAACTCAAAACTGGACTATATATTAGAGTGTGACTGGTCAAACTCTGCTGAAGTGACCTGAGAGAAGTGTCTTAATATAGACTATTTCCAGAAGCTCATGAATTCTGTATTACAGCAAGCCTTCCCATGATTCTGCAATTGTCTTGCTGATAATACAGTCCCTGGTGTATTTATCATCACAACTCAAGCAGAAAGCCCCGATAAATCTTGGCTGCACAAGGACTTGTCTACTTTCATATTGTTGTCTGCTTAACCCTTCACCTACTGGTCAGTCCCTTTTGAAGAACTGCATAGAAGCATTTAACATCATCTTCCACCTTCTCTTGACTTTGTGGGTATTTATTCTTGTTCTTGGCTGCTTTGGTACACATTATTGTCTATTTCTGCTGTGCATGCACATATGTGTGTGTGTGTGTATCTGTGTCTGCGTCTACCTATGTGTCTGTGTGTTTATATATGTGTCTACCTATGTGTCTGTGTGTTTATATATGTGGTGATCAGAAGCAAACTTTTGGTATGGCTCTTCCAATGCTTTTCATCTTGTTTTTAAGCAATGTTTTTTGTTAACCTAGGGCTCCCTGATTTTTCTGGGCTAGATGGCCTGCCTCTACTTACCCGGTTGTGGGATTACAATCATTTGCCACAGTGCTTAACATTCCTACAATGTTCCGACTCAGGTCCTCATGTTTGTGTGGAAAGTGTTTTTAACAACTAAACTAGCATCCCAGCCCTCTGTTATTTTTTTTTTTTTTCTGAGAACAAAATTAATATAAGATAGTATCTTGGCAGCCTCTCTTGCAACAGGGCTATGCGTATCAATTACTTATTGCTGTCATAATGTGGATTGCAAACCTCAGTGGCTTAATACAATAAGCATTTATTGAGCTCTGGAGTCCTGAGTTGATTTAGCTGGAACTCAGCTGAGCAGTTCTACGGACCTGAGTTTTCTGGGTAATCTTACTTGTCTACTGATTGGCTGGCTGTCATTGTGAACAAATGTCTAGTTTTCCTCCTTCATCAGGACAGTTAGGAAGGTTCTCACGGTAATGGCAGAGGTTTAACAAGTAGATACACACATGGTATCTTGAGGCCTCAGAGCACTCAGTTTGTCTGTGTTCTATTGACAAGAGTAAGCTGCAGGTCCAGCCTAGTAGACTGTAGAACTTCCTCCTGTGTGAAAAGAAATACAAAGACTTGTTGCAAATGGCTTACATACAGGAGAAATTATGAGTTGAGGACAATTACTCACACTATGTGACCTAATCTTAAATCATGCAATGCTTTGCTTGAGTAGGCTAGCTAGTAGCAACAAGGGCCAAGTATAATGGTTAAGAAAACAGAAAACAAAAAACCAAAACAACCCCCCCCCCCCACACACACACACACGCACATGCACAGAGGATAGAAGGAACTCAAGTTCCTGATGGCACTGTTGATTCTCTGAATCAACCTGGTAATCATCTTCTGGGGAATATATTGTTATGAGAGACAATACATTTTTCCCCTATTGTTTCAATCACTTAAGGACACTAGCTGTTTTGCCATATGAGAAAGAAAGCATTTATGTCTGCACTAGAGACTCATGCGTTGAGACATCCATTTCTGTTGTTCTGTTTCATGAACAGATTAGGTACTGTGAGAGACACTGGGCTTCTTGCTTTCCTAGACTCCTTTGCAATAAGATGATAGGTCCATAAACTAAGGGCTCATACTCTAGGTTTGAATAAAAAGGTAGCAATATGAAGAAGCAATGGTTAGCCACATGGTAATAACAGCTTTAATGGTAATTACCTGTACTTGCCTGATTCCACCTTGGAGAAAGAAAGAAGGCTAGAAATGCAGAGATACATTGATGGAAGCATAAAGAGTGAGATCATTTTGAGGCAGAAAGGCTCTTTTGATGCTGAGCCAGCCAACCCTGTCCCCCCACCCCCCAACCCCTACCCATCACAAATTCAAATGTTTGGCAGCTGTTACAGACTGATGGTAGACAACAAATCAATAAAGCTTGTCTTACACTCATCATCTTTCTTCCAAGGAATGATGTAAAAACTCCCATTCTCAAGGCCTTTCCACTCATCCAGCCTGTTGATAAGCTAAATTTTGCAGCTTAACCTAGTCTTTACTTTTTGAGCAAGACTTTCTAATGTGCATTTAGAAAAGATCCACTTTCTCATTCTAGTTGTTTTATGTCATCTATTGCTTTTCCTCCTTGTGTTAGTAGTTTTGTATTTCCAGATACAAAAGAAGATGACAATGTTCATGGGTTGCCTCTAGGAATAAGGGCCTGGTTTCCCACTTTAAGTAGCCATAAAGGAATGTAGCCTGGCAGCCTCCTGATGTAGGCCAAAGACACCCAAGTAAGATTTTTAACCTACAGAAGTATAAAACCTGTGTAACTTCAGTCTTTAAGTTGGTGATAATTTGTTAAACAACCTATAGCAATTAAATAGATCCTATCATACCCCTTGCTGCAGGAGGATAACCACCTTGCCTTAAAATCACACACCTGACGTGAATACACAGTTACCTGAGGATAGCTGCCAGTGGCAGGATATCTTTGCCCTTGTTCTAAGCATTGCTTACCTTTCTCTCCTGTTGGTGGATGGCTCTGGAGGATGAAAACATTGCTGGAACATGACCAGACTAGAATTATAGATTGAGTTATTTAACATCTGAGGTTAATTGAGGCCATTTCAAGTTTTCATGTACAGTTCAAATAAACTGAGTGAGGTAATTTTGAGTTTGTGATATCAGCAGAGGAATAAAAATGTTTTTTTATCTGCAGATGACCATTTGTGCTGTGGACTTAAGAGGGAAGGAATTCAGGTGGGCAGCCTAGACCTCTCCTTAGAGCTTAATTCTTACCTTCTAGAAGTTTTTATATTTTTCCCTCTTTATTTTCCTCTTTTCTTCTAAGACAGAGAACCTGGGAAATTACAATGCACCAGCATCTCCTATGTGCCTTAACGCATTCATCATTGATATACAGGTCCATTCAGCTATGAAGTCCCTGAATCTGCCTGGAATAGGCCTCCACCTTGCTAGCCTGAAAGGTAACCTTTTGTCATCCTCTAAGCCTCATTCAAATGCAATTGCCTCCTACTGGCTTTTACCATTACCCTGCTCCTGGCAGAATAGTTGCCCTCGGTGATTGATTGATTGATCCATTTCTTTTCTACCATGTATATTATAGTTATTTATCTTCAAGTCTACACTCTAAATGCCTGGATTTATTTACCTCTGCAACCCCAATGCCAGACAAACAATAAACATTTCACAAACCTTTGTTGACTAGAATAGAATTCAAGTGGCCACCGGCTATTCAGAATAATTTAATCTTTAAAACCAGAGCAGATTTCAGCAATCATCTTGCCTGCTCTTAGATTTTTACCCTTGGAGACACTAAGATCCAGTGGGTGCCAATGGGGTTCTCTAGAGCCCTTGCATAAGAAACTAGCACTTTCTGTCCTAGTAGATGTCCAAATTTTTAATGCACTGTGGTCTTTGATTTAGTGTCTTTCATGTGTACATTAAGATCACAGATTAAAGATGTTGTTATCTTTGACATGTGATCTTTGAAATTACTTCGGGCACTGAGACCCAACTGGCAGATGGAGAAAGAGCCAACAGAAAAATATATAGGGGATTTTTTTAATGTATCAGGTTTTTTATTTCTTTCTTTCTTTCTTTTTTTCTTTCTTTCTTTCTTTGTTTTGTTTTGTTTTGTTTTGTTTTGTTTTGTTTTGTTTTGTTTTGTTTTTTCAGGACAGGGTTTCTTTGTGTAGCCCTGGCTGTCTTGGAATTCACTTTGTAGACCAGGCTGGCCTCGAACTCAGAAATCTGCCTGCCTCTGCTTCCCAAGTGCTGGGATTAAAGGTTTGCACCACCGTGTGGAGAAGGTTCACGGTGTTTGTATGTGGATGAGGGTGCACGGCAGTGTTCCTGTGGAGGTCAGAGGACAACTTTGGAGAGTTGCTTCTCTCCTTCCACCTTGCTGTGGGTACCAGAGAGTGAACCCAGGCCAGCAAACGTGTGCAGTAAGAACTTTAGCCTACTGAGCCATCTCATAGTGCCAGAGATGGTTGAGCTAAAACAAACCCGTCTGCATTGCTTTTGTTAGGGCATTTTATCTAGCAATCCAGGGAAAGGAACTAAGGTGGTGTACTGGCTGGTTATATGTGTCAACTTGACACAGGCTGGGGTTATGACAGAGAAAGGCGCTTCAGCTGGGGAAGTGCCTCCATGAAATCCAGCTGTGGGGTATTTTCCCAATTACTGATCAAGGGGGAAAGGCCCCTTGTGGGTGGAATCATCTCTGGGCTGGCAGTCTTGGGTTCTATAAGAGAGCAGGCTGAGCAAGCCAGGGGAGAAGCAAGCCAGTAAAGAACATCCCTCCATGGCCTCTGCATCAGCTCCTGCTTCCTGACCTGCTTGAGTTCCAGTCCTGACTTCCTTTGGTGATGAACAGCAGTATGGAAGTGTAAACTGAATAAACCCTTTCCTCCCCAACTTGCTTCTTGGTCATGATGTTTGTGAAAGACTTGAAACCCTGACTAAGACAGGTGGGAAGTAACATATCCAGTTTCTGGTAGTCAGCTAACACAGCCTGGCAGATGTGGATTAGATGTGAGCCCAGGGGTTAAAGAACAGCCCCTCTTTGCCGCTGCACCCTCATTTCTCATGTGCATTTCCATATCTACTACTACAATATATATACCAGGATGCCCTCAAACATTTGATTCTCCTGCCTCAACATCCTGAATGCTGGCATTGTATGTGTATGCCACTAGGTCCATTTTAATTATTTTTGTAACCACTCAGCAGTCTTCAATAGGCCCTAGTGAACAGGTTTGAAACTAATTTTTTTGTTATTATATTAATGATAAAGGGGGAAGTGGCAGACAGGAACTAACATGAGTTACTTTACACTGTTAAACCCCAAACACACATTGCTAGGCAATTTGTCCTTTATCTTTAAACCTATGCGTGTTTCAAGGGAAATTTAATCCCTGTGTTTCTGATTCATTTGCACTTAACTCATCAAAATGTTGCTTTGTAAGGTGTGTTTGATGTACAAGAAGGCACATAAGCCTTTTCATTAGCTTTTCAAATGCCTTTTCTCTTTGAAGCCAAAGTTTGTGCTCTTCCAGTGCTAAACAGGGCTCAAATCTGCAAAGTCTTCAGTTACCTTCTATCCCAGAGGGCACAAATTAAGATGGTTTGTACAGATCAGCAGTAGAAAATTTGTCTTCTTCCCTGGTGCATGGTAGATGTCCTTTGGGAGTGAACACATGACCATCACTCCAGGGTCTCATGCTTTGGCTCATTACCTTCAAAGATAGGGTTCTTTTCTTAAAGTTTGCTTACTGATTCTACAGTACTTGGGGGGTCCACACCACTTTGAAACTCCATGACTGTTGTATATCTCTTGATAGCTACATAGTGCTAGTCCTCGGAATCTTATTGGTACCCAAATTAATCTCAAATTTGTTATATAAAATGGTTTGGACTGTAACCTTAGTAAATTTCCCTTGTAAGATTTCAGTCATTAATAGATGATTCATAAAGCCTAGCACAATGTAAATGTTGTGAAAATAGTTGTTTATGGAATTATATCAAGGGACAAAACAATTTATATAAGTTCTATATAGATGGAATTTCTTTCCAAATATTTTTTTATCCATCCTTGCTTAAAAGTATGCATGTGGCTCCAGGGGCATGGAGGACTGACTACCCTTCTTTTCATTTCCCCTTATATTTTATCTCAAACATAGTAATTAATGTTAATTACATTCATATTGTGTCCCATGTACTTTTCTAACTTCCTCACATCTGGTAATTTATAATCCTCCTAATGGAGGTGTTATTTTAGCTTCTTTATGAATGAGAAAACTAAAGGCCAGAGTAAATAACTAACTTTTCCAAGGTCCCACAGCAAGAGAGCTTGATGCCACTTCAACATAGCATCCAATGGGCTCTCTGCAGGGAGCTGCTGCTCTTCCCAGATTCTCTGGTTATCAGAGAATCTGGTCTAGTGTGCTCTCCCAGGAACTACAGGGGAGGCCAAGCACACTACACTGAGAAGTTCAAAGATAAGGCCTGCCTCTGTCCCTTAGTTTACTGAGATTTGGGAGTATACATTCAAGTTTGCCTATGTTTCTTTACCGCCAAATGGAGACAGTGATGGTAGGTTTGTTGTTGGCCTGGGTTCTATTTTAATGTTTTATATATAAAGGGATGAGTAAAAGGAGAACTAGGTGGCACACATGGCTAATAGGGATAGGATGCTGAGATTGAGTGTTGCACACTAAGACCCAGTGGGGAATGACTCAAAGTTTCATGCCTAAGAGTAAACATCAGCAACTCAAGTGGGTACTGGGAGGAAGCAGAGACGAGCTTGCTGGTGTCCGTGACACATAGATGCTAGGTGACAGGAAGTACAAGGAAGTTAGTTTTGTCAGCTAGACACAGTCCAGAGTCACTTGAAAGAAAGTGTCAAGAAAGGATCATCTACGATAGTGTAGTCTTTGAGCACGTCCATGAGGGTTTTCTTCTTAACTAGGTTAAATGACGTGGGAAATCCTCACCCTCCATGTGGCCTGGCTCTGAGATCCATAAGGATGAACAAAGTGAGCTGAGTACACCAGTTTCTGTGTGTCTTGACTGTGGATGTGATGTAACCTTGCTGCTTTGGATTCCTGCCTTGATTTCCCTGTGGTAATAGACTGTCACCTGGAATTGTGAGCTAAAATCAACTCTTTCCTCCCCCTAAGCTGCTGCTTCTCACATTAGCCGAGATGAAACTAGGACAGAGCTGCAGCCTATGATCCACTTCTGTCCATCTGTGGCAGTCATTCGACTGTGGCGCCTAGAGAGGGCCGAGCCTATACTGTGTATTGCAACATCAATCGTGACAAGAGCTGCAGTCATTTTTAGGATTCGGCTTGATGATTTTTACTTGTAATGCACTTGTATGATTATAAAACATATTCAGTGTTGCCAATTTAGCAAATTTAGAGAAGATTGAGGAAGAAAAAAGAAGATTATACATAATTGTATAACCACTTCATAATAACTTGGCATATTTCCTCTCCCCACTGTCTCTCTCTATATTCATATTACAGATGTGAATTAGGATTTCTTGGCCCCTTGAGATCTAGATACATTTGGCTCAGATGCTCCTTTTATACTCTGTTGAAGTCCAGACTTCTCAACATTTCTGTAGCTGTCTTGGGAGTTCTTATTTTAGTGTCACCTCTGGCTTGATTTCTTGTCCCTTACACATTCTTGTTCTTGCAGCTGCTTTTGGCCCCACGTCTTTGAATAACAGGTTGGCTCTTTCTTCTTGCTGCTTCATAATGAGGCAAATTATCTATCTATCTATCTATCTATCTATCTATCTATCTATCTATCTATCTATCTATCTATCATAAATCTATCATTATGTATGTATCCATCTATCTGAGGAGGTGATTGGTAGGGGGCAGTCTCAATGTAGTATACACAATATACAACCCAAACAAACAACCAGCAAGACCACTCCACTCTGACTTGTTACAATTAAATCTTTGGGTCACCTGGCCACATTAGCAATGTTGATTTACAGTGATGATGAGGGTCAGTACCCTTGGGAAGCGAACTGGGCACATCCCAGCACAGGCGCTGTTCTGAGTGCCCTTGGCAGCCACAGAGGAAGGACTGTTGTTGCTGTGTGTTTACAAACGGGATAACAGGGTAACTAGGTAATTAATTAAAGGTCACTAAGTATTGGAAACTAGATTCAAACCCAGGCCTATTGATGACATTTATTAGGCAAGCACACATTATTTGACACGCGTTTTTTAAATGATTTACTGCATCCCTATTCAACTGCAGGAGGTCTTTGTCATTATCTCTAGTTTGTGGACAAGGAGATTGATGGATGCTGCCTGATTTTAGTAATCTGTCCAAGGTCACGTTTGAGTTAGGTCTGTTTGGTCTTCAAATGCAGCCTTCCTCTGTAGTTCATAGCCATACAGTATCATATGATTCAAAAGGTGATTGTTAAACACATATTCTCTCACTGTACCCACGTTTATACATCACACATACACTGGCAAGTCCTGCTCCAATGATTATGTGTGGCAGATGAAGTTTACCCATAAGGAACCATGACACCAATGCCATTATATTAGAAGTACAAAGATTGCTGTAAGTTTCTGTAAGCTTCTGAGCACTTGTGTCACAATAGCCTTCTCTGGGAGTCCAGCGAGAGTATAGCTTCCTGTTGATTTGCTTCGCCTCACATAGATATTACAGTGCGATTCCCCCTAGTGTCCCAGCCTCCTTCGGCTCTCATTTAGATTTCCCTCCTAGATGCAGCCATTTAAATGCATATCGGCAGCAATTGAACCCACCAGATTTCTTTTCCGATTAGCTGGAAAGATGGTTCTGTTAGTTATCTGTGAGCTGAGTGAAAAATCTGGCAGGCTGGGAAAATTGCTTTGTGACATGACCTGGTTTTGGCAGGGTAAGCAGAGAGGTGATTTACATGAGTCCACATGGGGAGGAGGAAACTTGGAGAGGTCCTTGTGATGGGAGGCATAGGATTAGAGATTAGGGAATCAAATAGAGAGCTATGTATGTATGTGTGGGAGTAAAGGCCTGGAGGATGGGTGGACAATATCTTTACTACACAAGATTAGTATGTGAGGTAGGATATATGGTGGAGATTTTATGTAAGAGTGGAGAGGTGTATATATGACTGTGGTTGTGAAAAGATCAGTTTAGGAACTTTGGGGAGGTCATGAAACACTTGGCACTCCAGAAGGAAGAAGCTAATTACCATTTCTCAAACCACAGGGTGGTAATTGACCTGCCAGTGGAGACACATTCCAAAGGACTGACTGGTGCCCATCTTCAGACAAGGGAAGTCCTTGTCACCTCATTCCCTAAAGACCAATCAGTTAAAGGGTGCACTGTTTCACCAATCATATTGTGCCTAGTTGCTGATGCTCTATTCTGCCCCTGGAAACTGTATAAAAACTGGCCAAATGTGTGTTGGGGATTACCACCTCTCCCTTGTGTCTGGGATGACCCCAGTGCTCTGGAACAATAAATTCCTCTTGCTTTTTTCATCAATCCCGGCTCCACATGGTTCACTCAGCCCCACCCCACCCCCCCAAGCTAAGGCTCCCTGGAGTCTTACAGTTGGCCTTAAATTCTTAGGTGGATGGATTCCTGTATAGTTAAAGACTCAGAGGCTCAGAGGCAGATCATCATTTAACATAAAGGCTCTAATGTTAGCTTTTCGTTGCTATGACAAAACAACTTACCATACACAACTTAAGGAAGGAAGTATTTAGTTTGGCTAATGATTTCAGAGGTTTTATTGTATGGTTTTATTGATTTTAGTCAGAATCATCCTGAAGGAAGAGTATGGCAGAAGAAAGGTGCTTCCCTTACCATATCCAGGAACTAGAGAACAGAGGAAAGAACCAGGGAACGACACAAAGACACAAGGCCAGTGACCTACTTCTTTCAGTTAGCATTCATCAACTAAAGTTTCTTCCATTTCTCCAAATCACACAGCCAGCTTGGGACTAAGTCTTAAATCCATGAGCCTATGAGGAAGTCTTCATATTCAATCTGTAATGCTTCTATTTGCCAACACTTATGTTTTGGAGAATAGATAAGTTTATCCTCACTTATCCAGTTGAGGATTGATGTGGCTGGGGCATGTTTTCTAATATGAACGGTTACCATGGAAGAGTTTGAGGCAGAGAAGAACAGACTTAAC
The DNA here is from genome assembly GCA_902729485.2 of Mus minutoides. Taxonomy (NCBI): domain Eukaryota; kingdom Metazoa; phylum Chordata; class Mammalia; order Rodentia; family Muridae; genus Mus; species Mus minutoides. The sequence continues at coordinate 95,632 of LR751313.1, read as the reverse complement.
ATGATTTCATCTGGGCATACTGCTTCTTTTTCAACCACTTCACAAATCAGATCTCATTTCCCCACATTCAATAGAAAAAAATTAAAGGAATAGAGTGGCTAGGACTTAAACTAATTGAATTAACATCATTGGGAGGAAATATCAGGGACTGGGGAGATATATTTCCTATTAGCATGTTCAGATTATATAATGTGTCAATGTTAACTTCCTATTATTAGACCATGGTGAGATCAGTGCTTCAGTTCTTGCAAGTGTTCATTGTAGACGGTAGAAAAGAATGAGCTGGTGCTCTTGTAATAATAATGCAGAGATTAGTTATGCAGTTAATTGAGTGACATGAAATGTAGTGTCTGGGTCATGGATATATGATCAAATGTGAATCCTGAAGTGTGACTATTTGAAGAAGTCAAGGGGAATCTAAAACTTTTTTTTCCTGAATGCATATGGCTTTGGAAATGGGTGTAGATAGACTGTGTTCTGGTCAGAGGTATGTGTATGTGTGTGTGTGTGTGTGTGTGTGTGTGTGTGTGTGTGTGTGTGCATGCGTGTACATGCTCATGCACATGCTTGTATATGAGAGCCTAAGACAGATAAATAAAGAAGCAGATTGTTCAAGAGATTGGCAGCAAGAGAGAAACAAAGAGGAACTTAAGCTAGACCCAAAGAGGCATATTAACAGACACAGACAAATATTACATATAAGTCAAAATGGGGAGGGAGTTATTTCTTTTTTTTTATTAGATATTTGCTTCATTTACATTTCAAATGCTATCCTGAAAGTTCCCTCTACCCTCCCCCTGCCCTGCTCCCTGAGTTATTTCTTTTTTTCTTCACTAATTAATTTATTTACTTTTCTTCCTGATCACAGCTCCCCCTATCCCGACAATCCTCCCCCACAGCCCCTTTTCCCTCCTCTTCTCCTCTGAGAAGAAGGAGATCCCCCCCTGGGTACCAACCTACCCTGATACATCAAGATACTACAGAACCAGGCAATCTTCTCCCACTGAAGCCAGAAAAAGCAACCCAGTTAGAGAAAAAAAAAACCACAGGCAGGCAACAGAGTCAGTGACAGCTCCAACTCCAGTAGTTGGGGGACCTGATGAAGACCAGGCTACAAAACTGCTATGTGTGATAGGGGGAACCTAGGTCCAGTTCATATATGCTCTTTGGTTGGTGATTCAGTATCTGGAAATCTCCAAGGGTCCAGATTATATGATGCTGTTATTCTTCCTATGGAGTTTGTAACCCTTCTGGGTCCCTCAATTCTTTCCACTACTCTGCCACAATATTCCCCGAGCTCCGGCTAATGTTTGGCTATGGATCTCTGCATCTGTTTCAGTCTGCTGTTGGGTGGGGCTTGTCAGAAGACAGTTATGCTAAGTTCCTTTCCCAAGCATAACAGAGTATCATTAATAGTGTCAGGGACTGGTTCAAATTGGTCTGGTCTTTAGCTGTCCTTTCCCCCTGTCTCTGCTCCATCTTTCTCCCTGCACTTCTTTTCATCAAGACATATTTTGGGTCAAAGGTTTTGTTGGTGAGTTGATGTCTTTATCCCTCCACTGGGAGTCCTGTGTGGCTACAGGATGTGGCCATTTCAGATTGCATATCCCTTACTGCTTGAAGACTCAGTTAGTTACCCTACAGACTTCTGGAAGCCTCAGGAAGGGCCTATTTCTTTTCTGTCACTCTTGCAGATCCTCTCTCCTCTTTCTGATCCTCTTCTACCTCTTTTTTCCTTTCCTGAAGACATCCTCAATACAAACTGGCAATATCATTTCATGCATGCAAGGGGCTCACCTACATATACACCTGTACTGGGCTCTAGGAGTATGCACAGCTGACATTCTAGGAGTGCCTTGCATGTACCAGGCTCTGCATATAGCACCCTGTAGCAGATCATTCTGAGGGACCAGATGTGTGAGTCTCTACTCTAAGATTCAGAGCTGAAGCTCAGTGAGATGAAATGTCTCCATCATTGACTCAGCCCTGTCTGTGACTCTCCATGCTCACACCCTCTCTTCTTCTCTTTCCAAATTCTGGAAGCCCCTTTCCCTTTCCAGTCTAGACCCTTACTTAGTCCTCAATAATGCTTTGGCTGTGCCTTTCAGGATCAATAAGAGGTACGTAAGAAACTGGATTCAATCTGGGGTCCTAAAAGATCTGGTTTTTCTAGTTGACTATCAGCCTTATAACAGTGTGTTAAAGGCTTAGGGTTTGGGGCCAAGAGTTCTTGGGTTCAATCTAGGCAGTATGACCTTATGATATAATTTTGACAGAACATTCCATTTTTGTAATTATGACTTATTTCATTTGTAAAGTGGAGATGATCAAACTGAATCCACAGGCATCTGAGAGACTGAATAAAATTTGTTCATGTACTGTTTGATTCAGTGACAATGCCTTTGGAATGCTGCTCTAAGTCCTGTCTGTTCTTTCTTTCTTTCTTTCTTTCTTTCTTTCTTTCTTTCTTTCTTTCTTTCTTTTTTTCTTTCTTTCTTTCTTTCTTTTCATCTCTGTTACAACTTTCTTTAAATTTGGGTCAGTTAGATCTAAGTCTTGGCCATTTAAAAAGAAAGTTAAGGCCATTAATTATCTCCTCATCTCTTTCTTATCTGTAGTTTTGACAGAGGCATAGCTTTTATTGGTTGATTTATTTCTTTAATTAAAAGAACAATTTGCTGATCATCTTGTCTCTAGATGTCTGAAATGACCTTTGAACCTTTATGTCTAAAACTGTTCTTCTTCCACTTGTGTCTTGGAAAGAACCACCTAAAAAGTTGGGTATGATATCAGAGACCTATGGTACCAGCACTAAGGAAGCTGAGGCAGGAGGCTGCCAATTTCAGGCAAGCCTATCTTACAGAAAACAAAAATCAAAGCAAAACCAAATAAATAAGACCCAAGCAAGGACTTTATGGAGTTGGTGGAGTTATTGCTTATATGCTTCAGAGAACAAGGCTGATGAAAAGAAAATAAGCTTCTTTCTTAAGGTCATTTGGCTCCTGGGGTGTTAGAGCTAAAATTGGAGTTCTAGTCTCTTGGAACCTCAGCTCATGTTCTTTCTCTATATAGACCTTATCTATATAGCACCCACCTTGTCCCTCTCCTGTCAGTGCTCGAAAGCTCAGTTATCTGTGACCTAAGGTAAATAATCCACTATGAGGTTTGGAGGTTGAAGCAAGGTGCTTCCTTGCTGCCTCCCAGCCCCCAGCAGCATAATCAGCCCATTAGCAAGTCACCTAAGGTGCAGAATCACCTTTCTTGACAGGCTGTCAGGGGTTGGCCCAGAGGTGGGCAAGGAGGCAGGAGTGGGGAGAGAACTGACTATAAACTTGGTTTAATCCATAATTTAATACCAATGTGATGTCTTCGATGAGTTTCATCTCTCCTAAACATTTCATGAAGCTCTTTTCCCTTACATCCTTTTAAAATAATGGAGCCTCACCAAAAGAGGCAGCAGGAGGTCAGATCCCAGGCACTTGGGTCAGCAGAAATGCCTCTGCCTCCTGCTGGCTACAGAGAAATAAAAACGTTGAAATGGTCAAAGGCTTCCCACTCACCACCCTATCTCTATGGTGGTGAAAGCTAAGGCAAGGTTAAATTTTCTGTTGTCCCAGACCTACGGTTATGAAAACATATTGCTATGAGAAAGAGCCAAGTATAGCTTCAATGAATGAGGGCTGATGTGTTCTTTGGAAGCTCCTTAGGAGCCAGGTGACAACACCAAGTGACTGGTACCTACTGGGGCCTCAGTCTTACGGAAACAGTGGCTGGAAGAGAGCCATAAGGCAGAAACAGTGATTAAATAACCTGATATATCAGACACGTTAGCATGCTTCCTGGAACATGATAAACAAGAGGGAATATGAAAGACAAAGACACCAACCAGTTGGTGGTTTCTGTTCTTGCAGTAAGTCCTTGCTGTATGCTGTTTGTCTGGTGGTAAGACTTGAATTCCAAGGAGTTCTAATTCATGTAAAATAGCCCAGAATCTAAAGTAGAAAATGCCACTCTTGTGGTCAGGTTTCAGGGATCTAGCTGTTCTCTTTCCCCTGGGCCACAAAAGCAGAGACAAAGCACCTGGGAGATACAGGGCGAGGAGAGATATGTTGTGAAGGTGGGGTTGTCCTTAAGGTGAAGAGAACCTGGCTTTCCCCTGGGCATGGGGCTGCAGTTATAGTGAGCACCCAGACTCAATAAATGGGGAAGTAGAGGACTCATCCTCAAAAGGATTCCTCACAGGGCACTTGGGAACTTCTTGAGGGAGTCAGATCGTGGATAATGGCAAAAGTCACTGCTCAGGAGATCAACGGCCATGCTGAGAGTTCCAGTCGTGGGGACGTAAAGCTGACGAAGCGAAGGTACTTGATCTTTTTTCTTCATTATTCAGCTATTAGACATGGAACTGTACTTGTGTGCAGCCTTATCTCCCTTTTGTATACCTCCCCAGACACCATCTAACAGCTAAAGTCCTTGGGTCTGACTTGGGCACCTTCTTCACTTTGGTTGTTGTAGAGGCCATGGAATCTGGCCCATCCAAATGGGAGCAGGGACAGCAGTAGCCCAAAGCAAATACCAAGGCAGAAAAGTCATTTGCTAGTTGTTATCACCAGTGTTCCTGGAAAGGGGTCCTAGCAAGCAAAGGAAGCAAAGCCTTTCCAAGGATGCTCAGTCGCTATCAAGTACCTGAAGTCACCATAAAGTTCTCAGGAAGTTTGCCACTTTGATCTGTCTCTCTAGCAATTTCCATAGACACTGATCCTTCTTGAGTCAAGCAAGAGAGAAGAGTGGCCCCTAAGATGGAAGGCTCAGGACAAGTTTACCTCTTTAGTGGCACTTGAAATATTCAGTTTCCAAAGCATCAGGCTTATCCATGCTTACTGCTAGCTATATTCCATCTGGGGGATGTGTGTCCATTCTCTAATTTCCATTACAAATTTCAGGCAATTACAGAAGAAGAGACCTTTCTTTGGAAGTTCTCCCTTACTTGTGGTAAGGAAATGGAGACTAGATAGATGGGAAGGTCTGTCTAAATCTCTGGCATATATCTATGCAATAGCTAAGTCCACCATCTGTGTCTCTGTAGTTTACTGAAAGAGATCAAGTGTGTGGGAGAGGCTATGTGAAGTCAGGTTGAGCCCAGGTAGCCATTCCAGTCCCCTCTTCCCTTTTGTCCTTCTTTCTCTTCCTTTCCTTCTCTCTCAGCTCTGAGATCTCCTCTCACAGCAACAGTGCCATGAGCTGCGCAAAAGCATTCATTGAGAACTCACTGTGTTTTAAATATCACATTAAATTCTGTCATTCATGTTAATGCTCTTCCCAGTGATCCCAAAAGATGCACTAGTTTGCCTATTTTAGAGGTGAGAAAAGTCTATTTAGAAAAATGAGAAAACAAGAAGAGTTAAAGGATGGACCTCTGATTTTATGGCCATCCATCAAATCCATGTCAGTCTGGACAAGCTCTTAGCTATTGTCTTAATTTGGAAGGCATGATGTTATGAGAACACTTTGCAATGTAGAGCTAGCAAGTTATCTATGTACCCCTGGCTTCTTCAAGCTACTTTGCCATGTTTAAAAGGAGGTTCTTCTTTATATGGTGTTTTACTTGCCTTGATATTACTGCGAGGCTCTAATGAAGATTAAGTAGAAAGAACTAGACTTGACAGCTTGATGAGGATGGTGGGTCACATTTCTCTATTGATCTCTATATATTACATGCCTAGCTTAGTGCCTGGAATGTATATAACAGGTGAGTATTAGAAACTTAAAGGGTAGTCGCTGTTTCTTTCCCCAGCATTCTCACTGAAGACATTAGGCCCTCAACTAAAGAAACAGAGGACTGGGAGACAGCTCAACAGGTATAGTGCTTACCATATAGGCAGAGGGGCCTGAGTGTGATTCCCAGAACCCACATAAAAAAGCCAGTTATATATATATATATATATATATATATATATATACTTGTGATTCCAGTACTGGGAAGAGGTGGACAGCCAGCTTAGCCAAACTGGTGAGGAGAAGTCTTATTTTGAAAATATAGATAGAAGGTTGTCTCAGTGACAACATTCAAGGTTGTTCTTTGGCCTGCATATGCACATAGATATATGTACTGTCATAATTTTATGTACCCTTTCCATCATGTTCATACATACATACATACATACATACATACATACATACATACATATATACAGGGAGAGAAAGAGTGCATGTATGTAAAAGAGAGAGTGAGAGAGAGAGAGAGAGAGAGAGAGAGAGCACCTAATGAATCTTTTTTGCCCTGTCCCATTCCCTGTGGGAGGGGTCTGAGGTCTGAAGCAAGTGTGTCTCTGTTCTCCAGGGCTCAGCTTCCTCTGGAGGTTATCAGTGAATACTTAGTGGGGGAAAGCCTGGGACTGTGGGGGAGAGACAGAGGCAAATTGTCCCTTCAAAGCATTTTCTTCTTCCTTTTTATTTTTTAATTTCATTTTTTTTCTTTATCCAACTAGCTGCAGAGCTGAAATAATTTATTTTGGATTTGAATAGGATGTGATAAGCCGAAGAAGGGGCGGCCGGGTGGACACGGTGGAGGCATTAGGTTTTAAATTAGTCATTTGATGCTGGTTTGGGGGGCCAGAGCAAGGGCTCTGGCTGGCCGTGTGGCGCCGGGGCCTTTGACTGGCTGCAGCAGTGGTCTGGGTGTGAGAACACAGAGGGTTTCTAGAGTAAATACTGCAAAGGATTTGGGGTGAGCCATTCTGGGACTGCGTCCCTGGTTTTCTATTAGGATTTTCAAGGGTCTTTGGCTCACTTCTCTGCTTCTACTGTGAGTTTGGGTGAGTCTCCCTTTTATTTTCCCCCAGCCTCAGTTTTGTGTGTTTGTGTGTAAAACGGTAAAATGGGGATGATAGCATTCACACTATCACAAGCCTTGTGGAAATTTTTTCTGTAAAAGGTCATTCCACAAATGCTTTTGTGTTTGCAGGCTAGACAGGCTTTATTGAACTCCTCATTTCTGCTGAGCAGCATCAGAGCAAGGACAGGCACATAAATAACTGGATGACGGCTGGCTCGCTATCCAGTCCTATCCCACTTAATGGCAGGAATGAACTCTGAGAAATGTGTTTGGTAGGGTCTTTGTCAGGTAAACACCATCCAATATGATGGACACAAACTAAGAACACTGTGATATCGTTAGGCTGTGTCACCTGATGGCACCACTGTCACCGAAGTGGTGCTGCTACTGACCAGAACATAGTTATGTAACACATGACTGTATGTTTAAAAAATAATAATATTAACAAAAACAGAGATCATGCCGCATTTAGTCTTCGGGCTGAGGGATTGCAGATCCATGGGAAAAGTTAAGCAGGGGTACATCATGATGTGCGAGTCTGTCACAAGCCCTGGCAGAAGCCCCTTAATGTTAATTCTCCTCCTCAACTTGGTCTCCTTCAACTGGACCAGCTAAACCACAGCCTGAGGATGCCACCTATCTGCTTAGCAGCCCCTTAGAGAGACTCCCTGCTGTGTGCGCAATGATGGCTGAATACCTTTTCTTGATGCTGAGGTGTTAAACCCTTTGTTCCTACTAATTTTATTCTCTGCACAGACTAGGTCCCTGATCTAGCCAGGGATAAGTCTGCAGGGCTTTTGAATTTGCCGTGGGGCTCAATCTTCATTTCCCCACCTTTCTGTGAAGCTGGGATATCCTATAAGCCCCCTCTCAGGAGGTCCTTTACCAGGGAAGCCCCCTCTGAGTCTTGGTAGAACTAGGAAGGAATTTATTCCTTTTATTTTACATTACTCTGAGAAGCTGGAACTTCATGTCCGAGAACTTGGCCTGAGTGCCTAACTGGGAACAGAGAACAAAGGCTATGACCATCTAAGCCTTTTTCTCCAGCTCACTTCCTAGGGGCATTCATGTGCCTTAGAGAAGATTGGGTTTGCTCTATTGAAACTATCCTTAAGGCTAAAAGAAGGGAGTTTCTGTCCAGCTTAGGCTACACAGGGAGGCCTTGCCACAAAGAAAAACAAACAAGCCTGAGTCTTTTATGCTAGCCAACTCACCAGAGAGGAAGGCTGTGATACATGGAGGACAGGAAAAGGATTTTGCTGGCAGGAGAAATTTGTTTCTAGTTGTGTTTCTGATTATTATTATTATCATTAATAATAATGGGTATTATTTGTATTTATCACTCAAAGCAGTGGCTTTCGTTATGACATTTTCAGATATATTGTACTTTGCTCGAATCTGCCATTTCTCCCCTCTCTTCCTGGTGTCCTTCCTTCCATCTCTGTCATGAAAACGTTAATCCTTATTGTTACTTACCATTTTTCTAGTTGGTTGATCTGGGGCAAATTGCTTTACCTCTGCAAATTCATTTTCTTATCTTTCAACGAGGCAAACACCTGTGTCACAGAATTGTTATGAGGATATTAAAAATAATCACGGTAGTCATAGTGACAAATGTTTGCTGAGTGTTGTCAGGATCCAGGAACTATGTTAATTCACTTGATCTTCACCATGGCCTCGGAAACAAGTTCTGTTTATCCCCAGCTTCAGATGGAAACACTGAGGCCCACAACGGTTCTTAGCAAATAACCTCGATATATGAACAGCCCTGTTCTAATTTCATCTCTTGTGTTAATGAGATATCTTGACAACAACTTCGGGGAGAACAGGCCTATTTCAGTTCACAATTCCAGGATATAGTCCATTGCTGTGAGGAAGTCCGAGTGGTAGGATATTGGCACTCCTAATCAGATGACACCCCACAGTCAAGTACAGAGAGTCACGAATGCATGTCTACTCACTTGTATGCTTGCTTGTGTTCAGATCAGTTTCTCTAGTTTTAAGGTTCAGAGCTTTCTACTTGGGGAATGGCACAGCCCATAGTGGCCTGGATCTTTCCACAGCAATTAATTTGTAGGACAGTCTCCTACAGACATGCCCACAGAGCAATCCCATTGAGGCAGTTCCTCGTTGAAACTTCATTCACGAGCAATTCTAGATTGTAACAAATTGGCGGTCACAAGCCTCATATCTGGCTATCTTTGAATTTATGAACTAAGAGTGCAGGTTTTAGGGATTGTCACACAGTGGGTACTCAAGAAATGCCATATTCTTTCTATTCTTTACAAAATTGTATAGACAGGATGGGTGGCTGTACTTGACGCATTGGGGGCTAAATCTGGCTTCTACAGAGTCTCATTTCCTTCTTAGTGTCTTGCCAGGGGAGTACAAACATCTGGGTATGTTGTTGGGCGGGGGCTCAAATGCAGACTCTATGCAGTGGGAGCACAATGCATTCCTCAAGCTCACCTGCACCCATTAACCAGATGGAACTTGGAAATGAGTCTGAAAGCGCAATAAGGATGACTTGAGAAAGAGATAAACACCTGGTGGGAAAGATCTCCATTTTCTTTTTTAGAGCCATTACATTTACAGTAACTCATGAACTCAGCACAAACCTAATTAAGCTTAAGTAGAGAAGCCTAAGTTGAAGACAACATGTATAGGATTTGAGTTGGTTAGAAAACCAAGCAATGGGACACAGTGAGTCTCATGGAAAGACGTTTAGACCCTACACAGGTTGAGCACATAAGTGGGTTCTCCATCTGGACTATGAAGGTCCAATGTTCATTCATCTCATTGATTCCTAATTTGCATTGACATTTGTGGGACTTAGCTGCTGAGAGAACAAAAAAGAGTTTGGTGTTTAGCAGGCAACAATTCAAGCCCTTCCTCTTTTGTTCTTTAAGTTTTTTGTTTTACCTGAGTCTTGATTTCTTACCTCCAAGATGGGAACATCTACCTCCCTAATGAGCAACTGAAATAAAATAATGGTGCTTGATTCCCTGGTAGGCACATGGTAGATGCTCAGGAAGTGGTCACTCATGCCTCTTGTCCTTATGGGACAGAAAGCATACCTTCTTCCTCTGTCCTCACAGCTCATTTATCTGCCTGTTTCCTTTCCCCATGCTCTCTAACTTGGTAAAGGACCTCTGTCTCTGGTCTCAGTCATCATTTGACTTTCCAATAGTTAGAAGGACATTGACAAATATGACATATTCAGTGTTTTGATAAAATACTTTTTTAATGTAGCTTTCTCTTTCCTGATTCTTTATAATTTTCTGGATGTCCTGCCGGCTGAATCTGCTGCAGGACTGGAAGCGTGGTGGTGAGGCTGTGACACCAGTCTTACCTGTCATGGCCCATCTAGACTCCTAGCCAATGCCAACGTACGTGGAAATGTCAGCTCTGGTAAACAAAGCTGCCCAATCAAGATAAAGAATCATGAACCAAGAATATAGATGCTTATTGTTTTATGATCCTGAGTTTTCTGGTGGCTCCTTATGCAGAATTTACTGTGGCATAAATTATTTCCTATCCATGTTGTAGATACTTTACAAAGCTTAGTTCAAATTCCTACTCCTAGCCAAGTCATGGAATCCATCTGAGAGTTCTGAAGTATTGTATGAATGGATCAAGAAAATATATAAACATATACATATAATGAATTAGTTGGTCTTTACAATAAAGGAAAAAATATCTGTAACAATATGGGTGAACCTAAGAAGCATTATGGTATATGAAATAAGCCAAAATCAGAACAACAAACACTGCATGACCTGCCTCACATGGGAACTCTGAAAAAAAAAGTACATTTCTAAAAGCAGAGGCTAGAGCTTGTAGCTGCCAAGGAGTGGTGTGAGGTGGAGGAGAAATGAAGAGAAGTGAGAAGAAAGGTGTAATGTTTCACACAGACAGAAAAAATAACTCCTGGATACCTTTTTCACAGCCTGGTCATTGTTGATTATAGCTAATACTGTATTGTACACTTGAAAATTGCTACAAGAGTAGATCTTAAAGGTTCTCATGGCACGTACACCTGCACAAAGAAATCTATGATTGGTGATGGATGTGTTATGAGATTGTAGTAATCATTTCAGTGCCTGCACATAGCGTGACAGTGGATACCTCAACTATCTACAAAATGGTATATATTCACTTGTCAATTATAACTATATAAAACTGGTGGGAGTTCTCCAGGAAGCATTTTAGAGACAGCTATCTGGGTGATCTGATGCCTGAGGAGACTTTTCAAGGCTCAGTATTTCATGCCGTGCATTGCAGTTTTAGTTCTGTGAGTTCTTGCAGTAGGGCTAGGTGAGGACTGTGGCTTGCTAGGTTGTAGAACACAGGGAGGAGATTTTTTTTTTCTTTGCCTTTTTGCCACATAATTCCACAACAGTGGACTGGGAGGGCAGAGAAATGAGGCTAGAAGGAAAGTCTGGTTCCCCTTAAAAAACAAAACAAAACAAAACAAAAACAAAACAAAACACCAAACATTTTGTTTATTGGATATTTTCTTTCTTTATATTTCAAAAATGTTATCCCCTTTCCTGGTTCCTCCCATCCCTGAAACCTATCCCATACTCCTTCCCCTGCTTCTATGAAGGTGTTCCTCCACCCACCAACCCACTTCCGTCTCCCCACCCTAGAATTCCCCTACACTGGGGCATAGAGCCTTCACAGGACCAAGGGCCTCTCTTCCCATTGATGCCCAACCAGGCCATCCTCTGCTACATATGCAGCTCGAGCCATGAGTCTTTCCATGTGTACTCTTTGGTTGGTGGTTTAGGCCCTGGGAGCTCTGGGGGGTTTGGTTGGTTGATATTATTGTTCTTCCTATGGGGTTGCAAACTCCTCTAGCTCCTTTCTCTAGCTCTTCCATTGGGGACCCCATTGGGGTCCCCATGCTCAGTCCAATGGTTGGCTGTGAGCATCTGCCTCTGTATTTGTCAGGCTCTACCAGAGCCTCTCAGATGACAGCTATATCAGGCTCCTGTCAGTAAGCACTTCTTTTTTTCTGTTTTTGGTTTTTTAGGGTTTTTTTTTTTTGCTTGTTTGTTGTGTTTTGTTTTGTTTTGTTTTGTGTTTTTTTTTTGGGGGGGGGTAGGGTTTCTCTGTGTAGCCCTGGCTGTTCTGGAACTCATTTTGTAGACCAGGCTTGTCTCAAACTCAGAAATCTGCTTGTTTCTGCCTCCCAAGTGCTGGGATTAAAGGCGTGTGCCACCATGCCCACTTTTTTTTTTTCAAGCACTTCTTGGCATCCACAATAGTGTCTGGGTTTGGTGACTGTATATGGGATGGATCCCTGGGTGGGGCAGTCTTTGGATGGCCTTTCCTTTAGTCTCTGCTCCACACATGGTCTTCATATTGCTCCCATGAGTATTTTTTTCCCCTTTCTGAGAAGGGCCAAAGCACTCACACTTTCTTCTTCCTTCTTCTTAAGCTTCATGTGGTCTGTGAATTGTATCTTGGGTATTCCGAGCATGTAGGCTGATATCCACGTATCAGTAAGTGTATACTCTGTGTTTTGCTTTATGATTGTGTTACCTCACTCAGGATGATATTTTCTAGTTCCATCCATTCACTTAATAATTTATGCCCCAATACAAGGGAACGACAGGGCCAAGAAGTGGGAGTGGGTGGGTAGGGGAGCAGTGCGGGGGGGGGGAGGGTAGAGGGACCTTTCAGGATAGCATTTGAAATGTAAATTTAAAAAATATCTAATAAAAAATGTAAAAAAAGGGAAAAAAAAGAATTTCATGAAGCCATTGTTTTTAATACCTGAATAGTACTCTATTGTGTAAATGTACCATATTTTCTGTATCCATTCCTCTGTTGAGGGACATCTGGGTTCTTTCCAGCTTCTGGCTATTATATATCTGTCTGTTATGAACATAGTGGAGCATGTGTTCTTGTTATGTGTTGGAGAATCTTTGGGGTGTATGCCCAGGAGTGGTATAGCTGGGTCCTTAGGTAGTACTATGTTCAGTTTTCTGAGGAACCACCAGGAGAGTCTGGTTCCTTAAAGGCAAGCTATGCAACAATCACAGTGGATTCATGAAATTGTTAGTGTCTATAGAAGTGACATTTCCTAATGTGTGACTTTTGAATATAGTTCCTCATGTTGTGGTGACCCCCAACCATAAAATTATTTTTGTCACTATTTCATAACTAATTTTATTATGAAATGTAAATATCTGACATACTACTCCTATGAAGGTGCTGTTTGATGCCCCAAGAGGTCTTAATCCACAGACTGAGAACTGCTGGCCTAAAGCAAGCTTCCATTCAGTGTTAACTTGTTGCTGGTACAATGGTTAAGCCAGTGGGTGCTATGGTAGGAATCCTGGGAGCAAGCTAGCATGGGAATCATGTATCCCATTATCATCCAGTATAGCATTTTCTTGTTCTTTCGAGGACCACACGATATGTGAAGTGGTCATCAGTGGGATGGTCGGTCCATCATCAGCTGGCCTTAGTCTGCTCTCATCTCATGTTGAATTTCCTATGCAATCCCTTGTGTGAAGACCATGCTTTATTCTCCTGAGATGACCCAGACACTTTCTTCATAATTGATACAAAATAGAGTGTAAGAGCAACTTGATTATTTATTACACCCAAGGCCTTAAAGGACTTTTAAAAAGGATGGTGGGTACACTACCTGTAAACATGTCTAAGTAAACTGGGCAGTGGTGGCACATACCTTTAATCCCAGCACTTGGGAGGCAGAGGCAGGGAGATTTCTAAGTTTGAGACCAGCCTGGTCTACAGAGTGAGTTCCAGGACAGCCAGGGCTATACAGAGAAACCCTGTCTGAGAAAAACAACAACAACAACAACATAAAGACAACAAAAAACGTGTAAGTAAAGGTAGAATCATTATATACTCTGTCTGTCTGTCTGTCTGTCTGTCTGTCTGTCTGTCTGTCTGCCTCTGTGTTTATATGGTATGGGTAGGGACTAGAGGACCTCTCTCCTCTCTTCTCCTCTCCTCTCCTCTCCTCTCCTCTCCTCTCCTCTTCATTCTTTAGATGCTGTCCACCTTGATTGGGACAGTCTATTAGTTAGGGTTCTCTAGAGTCACGGAACTTACGGAGTAAAGGAATTTATTGATGACTTACAGTCTGCAGTCCAATTCCCAACAATGGTTCAGTAGTAGCTGTGAATGGAAGTCCAAGGACCTAGCAGTTACTCAGTCCCACATGGAGAACAGGTGAAGGAGCGAGAACTAGTCTCCCTTCTTCCAGTGTCCTTATATGATCTCCAGCAGAAGGTGTATCCCAGATTAAAGATGTGTGCCATCACACCCTTAACAGGTTAAAGGTGTGTGCCATAACACCTTTAATCCCAGATGATCTTGAGCTCGGAGATCTCTCTGTCTTAATCTTCTGGAATCCATAGCCACTATGCTATCAAGATCTCCCTATCAAGATCCAGATCAGAAACTTCTATCTCCAAGCCTCCAGGTTAGGGTCACTGGTGAGCCTTCCAATTCTGGATTGTAGTTTATTCCAAATATAGTCAAGTTGACAAGCAGGGATAGCCACTACAGACAGTATGCTTGATTTTCTTTGAGACTCACTGATTAAGCAATACTGGCTGAGCCTCAGGGATCTGCTTGACTCTGTCTCTCCAGTACTGGGGTTATAGGATATGGCACCAAACCTAGCTCTTCATACAGGTTCTGAGGATTTAATTTAGGTTCTTATGCTTATGAGATAATCATATAACCAGCTGATCCATCTCCCAGCCATATATTGACTTTTCCTAAGGATGAATTAAATAACTTTAGCTACTTCTAAAATAACAACTAACATGATTTTTCTATGAGACCACCAATAGAAAAATTATAGCTAGAACACAGTATTAAAATTGACACTAATGTGGTAACAATTTTGGTCAAAGAATGATTTTCATGATTATATGTACCCTGCAGCCTACATATTATAATAGATACACATCAACATGCTTTCTTTTTTCTCCCTCCTGGTTCTGGCAGGACTATTATCAAGGGAAGAAAGACTCTAATGACAATTTCCATGTCTCTATAAAGGCCTTTCATGTCTGGCTACAAAACTGTTGGGGAGGAGGCAGGTCTGGCTGTGGGTACTGGTGTGACTGTCCTTTATGTGCTGCCCCATCTCTGCTTTGTTTACACAAGGCTGTAAAAATGCTTTCTTACTAGGGACATCAACTAGACTGTTACAGGGAGTAGTTTAATAGAGATTGAAGACCAGTAAGGGAGAGTTGTGTGCCACATCAGTGACATGAGCCGTGAGGAGAAGGAATTGATATTATTGATAATTCTTTGGGAATATAAGAAGGTCAGTATTAAATCCAGAGAGACAAAGTAACAGCTGTTAAGAACTTAATGTGTACTTGGCTCTTTGAAATTTCTTTGGAGTTACCCACACAGTAACTTTTTGGTGGTAGAATAATTGCACCATTTAACAGAAGGAGCCATTAAGGCTCAGGTGAAAAAATGTATTTTGGGCCACATAACAAAGGCAAGTCAGCCACCCCCATCTTCATGGTATCACATATCATGTGGGATTTACATAATCCTAAAGAAATTAGGCTATAGGCTGAATAATGCCCAAGCCAGATGTCTGTTTCATAATCCCATGGTCATAGGAATTTGTCCTAATATAACAGAGGAACTTTGAGCATGTGATCATGTTAAGGATTTAGAGTATGACTGTTATCTCCCAGGCTTAAAAGGAAAAATCAAAAAAGAGAGAGGTGAGAGAGTCAGAGCCTAGAGGAAGTGATGTTATACTGGAAAGAGAATATGGAGTGATGTGAATGGCAGTCAAAGAACATGATGACTTCTAGAAGCTTGAAGAAGGCCAAGGGCAGATTCTTCAAAGGAGACCAACCTTGGCTTTAGCCCTCTGAAACTCCTTTTTGGACTTCAGACTTCCAGAACAATAGCAAAAATCAATGTGCATTGTTCTCAGACAGTCTTTATTTGTTATAATAGCCACAGAAGCTAAATACACATACCTTGGAAAGCAAATGCAACTTCACGGTCAAGTTCTTATTGACTTGCCCTTGGAATAAGTCTGTCTTGACTTATATTGAAATGAGAATTTAACTTTGTCCAAACAAAATTCCGAACTCTTGAAGGGATAGATAAATCGAGAAAGTTATTAAATGATAGTTTTCATCAATGGAAGTCAAGGACAGTGTTAGGTAAGTATGGTTCAGTGCTAACTCATGGATTATTAAGAAGAAATAACCTTCCGTGCTATAGCCACTTACTGGTTCTATTTCTAGGAGGAGGTGAGATGTTCTGAAAATGTGCTTATGTTGGTATGTAAGCCCTTTAATAAAAGTTGGAAAGCTAATCCACGTGTTAAAAGTTTAACTGTGCCAGCATGGATACAAGTGTTTGATCTTTAGCACTCACAGAAAAGCTTGACATGGAACAACACATTTATAATCTTAAAACCAAAGAGAAAGAGACAAAGATATTTGGGGCTTTCTGGATATCCAGTCTGTTTGAATCAGCAAGCCCCGTGCTCAGTAACAGACGTTGTCTCATAAAAAGATGGAGAGTGGTTGAGGGTAGCACCCAATATTAAACTCTCCATAGACAAGCACACAGGTTCATCCAGGCACACAGACACAGGTACATGTAAATGCACCCCCCTGTACACTTGACCCCACACGTGTACTATCCCATTCTCATGTACCCTCCAACATGTACACACAAAAGCATACTGTACATATATCTGTGCATACATATATATAGGATTATGAATCCATGCCTGCATACATGTCTGCACACTTGTGAGGTCATGCACAAACATTTAAAAAAAAAAACAAAAACCTTTCATAGTAATGTGGCATCATCAAGACATCTGACCCTATGCTTAGAGAACAGACCTCTTGAATTATTGTTTCAGTCAATGTTGTATTGCAGTGAACAGCACGCTTTTAAGAGAAAGCATTTAACTGGGGCTTGGTTACAGTTTCAGAGGCTTAATCCATCAATTATCTTCATGGCAGAAAGCATGGTGGCAGGCATGGGGGCATAATTTTGGAGATATAGTTGAGAGGTACATTCTGATCTGCAAGCAAGGGGGAGGGGTGGAGAGAGGGGGAGAGGGAGAGGGAGAGGGAGAGGGAGAGAATCTGGGTCTGGTGTGGGCTGGTGAAGCCTCTAAGCCAATCCCTAGTGAAACATTTCCACCCCAGGCCATACCTTTTAATCCTTATGAGCCTATACGAGCCATTCTTCCTCAAACCAACACAACTGTGCAGACCATGTCTGGTGTGGTTGAAGGTGGGTGTTTTGTAGCAAGTTGCACACACCAATCTTAGTCATATACATGTGCTTGTCCATACAATTTTCCATGATCAACTGAGAATTAAGAACCAAAAAAACCAACATCTCATTTCTTACCCCACAAAGTTTAAGAAACACAGACGTAGGACCCTATTAACTACCTAGATATGGACATTGTGAGATTCTAAATTTTATGTATTTTATCCACATTCGATTCTCAACAGAATTGTATTAACATTTATGTATGCATTTTGTGGATTTGAAGCCTCCAGATTGAATATCTCCTCTGGCTTTTAGAGACTCAGAAAGCCCTTCCCTTGTCAATTGATGTAGATTTCAGTACAAATCTACGGCACCTGGCTTCCATGCTGTGTTTGTAATTCTAGCTCTCTGGGTTTCACTCACACCTATCTCTGGCAACCCAGCACCAAGAGGATAACCAAGGCACATACCAGGCTTTGGTGGACTGGAGAGTGGAATGTTTCTCCTTGATTCTGTGCCACACTTGCTGACCAAGATCTCTGTAATGGTTTGAATCTGAGTTGTCCTACACTGACTCCCATTTTTGGCTCCTTCTGGGTGCCCTGATTGTAGTACCTTGACTGCTCTAAAGTGGGGCTTGGCTAGTAGAAATAGATCAGTAGTGTGCACCTTTGAATGTTGTAGCCTGGTCCCTACTTCCAGCTACTCTCTGGCTTGCTAAGAAGTGAACATCTAGATCATACTCCTTTAGCCACAAATAGATTTGTCCCCTCTTTTCCATCACTTCCATTTTCTTATTTCTGCATCATTTCCTGGGATATTGAGGTAGACAGTCAAAATCCAATGGGGACATCAATACTTCTAGAGCTTGAGTTTAATCTTGAAGCAAAATGAGCAGGATTAACTATTGGATTAGATGTGCTAAAGAAGGAAGCAAGGAGAATAGGATGATGCTGATACAGCTTCTCTGTGACCCATGTAGACAATGGTTCTACCTCCATTCATGGGTATGGAAATTCTGGAGAAGAAACAAATTCAAAGGGATCTGGCAATCTCACTATTGAACATTCTATGTTAAGAAGGTAATACTAACATTCTTCACGTGGCTCTCAGAAAGAAGACAGGAGCCTAGGATACATAGGAAGTCCCTGGCCCTTGTCCTGAGGCCTGTTTTAGGACCCTGTGTGCATTGCCAGTTGGCCTGTGGTATTTTCCTGCCAGATAAACAACTTCCCAGAGTGCCAGCATTAGACAGGGTCACTCTGTAATTGTGATGAGGTTACAGACCTCTTCACAGTCTTGTCTGGGTACAGACAACATCAAGGTCACTGTGAAAATCAAAGAAGCAATAGCACCCTGGCTTTGTCTGAGATAGACTGCCTTGTCTATTCCAGCTTTACCCTTGCTGTATTCTTTCTTTCTCTGTATCATGTGAGATTCATAATAGTACTTTAATTGTGGAATCTCCTCCCCCACTTCCAGGCAATTCCTGTGTGCTGAACACACACCTTCCAAATAACCTAGTATGGGCTCCCATTCTGCATTTTTTTCTCAGCTCTTCTCACGGAGATACCTCAAGGTTCTATGTGCTAAGCTAAGCATTCGCAACGCTGTGTTGAGTGCTGCAGTTAACTTAGTTCGCCCACAGGTGTGTCCCTGGCAATTATTTGTCTGGAAGAGATTCACAGCTCCTGAAGCATGGCTAGTTATGATGTGTCCAGATAGCCAGATAGGCATTACCTCTTCCCCAAGTGGTCCTGCTTGTTCCAGTAGTAACAGCCCTGCAGAAACTTGCAGATTGAATGGTCTCCACTACTTACAGCTCTCTTGCTTTTTGCTTATAATTCCTCATCTCTGATTTCTGCCTCCCATCAGTTTACTATGTAGTTTTATTCCATGACATCTCCCCAATTTCCCCTGGGTCTGGAAGAAGTTTTTTTTCCACATTTATCCTCTCTCTCTCTCTCTGTCTCTCTCTCTCTCTCTCTCTGTCTCTCTCTCTGTCTCTCTCTCTCTGTCTCTCTCTCTCTCTGTCTCTCTCTCTCTCTGCACCCTTGCACAAGTAAGTGTCATCTCTCATAACTCAGGTGCCATCCACCTTGTTTTATGAGACCCAGGGATCCGACTGTCTCCACTCCCTCTGTAGAAGGAGAAGTGCCTGCTAACAAGCCTGCCATTTTTTTTTTTTTTTTTTTTGTGGATACTGGGAATCGAACACAAATCATCATGTTTGCAATCAAGCATTTTACTGGCGGGAGTTCTCTTCCCAACCCCATATGGATCTTTCTTCTAAGAGTCTTGCATACTGTTTCTGTTTGCCTCCACTGTGAACGAGATTTGCTGCACACCTCTGAACCATGGTGGCAGAAAAGCAAACTCCGTTGTGCAAATCCCTGCTGGAGCAAAGGAGCAGGCAGCAGGAGGTGCCCTCTCCAGGCCTCACCCTGCAGCTCTGGCCACCCTGAGGATGCAGCTCACATTCTTGGGATGTGGATTGCCATAGATCCTCTCCCGGAGGAGTCTGGCAGTTCTATTTGGCTATGAAAAAGAGCCTGCCATGTTGATGAATTATTTAAACCTTAGCAACACCCAATTATGCAAATCCGATTATCTGTTTAAGGGCAGCTTGGCTTGGAACAGCTTGTAGTTGTGATACTTATTATTATTATTATTTTGGCTGAAAACCTGGCAAATTCAGTTGAAAACGGAGAGTTTAATTTCACCGGAGGCCTGCTTAGCCCAGAGCTTCATCCTTGATGGGGACAGGAGGCCACCTTGGTTTGCCTGGGAATGCTTTCCGCTTTGTTATTTTCACACAGCTGAGGCTGGGGAGGCACCTCTGGCCAGCTGCTTCCATTGCTTCCTCTTACAAAGTAGAAATCCAGACTTGCCCATATTGCATGCAGGATTCCAGGAGACTGAGGACTGATATCCTTGCTGTAAATCTACACTAGTCTCTCCTCATTACCACTGCCTCTGTGCTATGAGAGGCAGGTAGACAGCAAGGCTCAGGGATTGCCACATAGGTATTCATTCAAATCTGCTGTGGCTTAACAAATGAATAAAGGCTTCATGGGTAGCTTGAAACAATTAAGAGCCTTTAATTTGCCCTCAAGAAACCCAATCAATCCCAGACTTGCTCAGAGAAACTGGCTCAGGTCCTTTTCTGAGCCTCATACCCAACGGTCCTAGACAACAGTGGAGTAGCTGTTTTGACCTAAATTATGTCTGTGAACTTTTTCAGTTCCAACAATCTGAGAATTGATTCTTAGACTAAGTTTGATACCAGCGCTAGCTGTATGTGGTCTGTACAAAGGCTCAGGGTGCGGTACTTGGAAGGCCTTCATGCTTGGTTGTATACTGTTGCCATGCTCATGATATTGGTTTTTTGAAACAGGGTTTATGTAGCCAACGTTGGCTTCAAAGTGACTATGTAATGAGGACAACCTTGAACTTGGCCCAAGAGGAAAGCACTGCACTGACCCTTCTTGCTGTGACCCCCAGACAAAATGGAATCTGTTTGCTGTGCTTGGACAGTTCATTCTGTCACTTCCTAATGGGTGCTTCTCATCCTGGACTTCCTTCTTTCTCTAGGTTTTTATGACTGCCCTGCTGACCCCACTTAAGCCAGACAGAAATAGCTCTTCTGGCCCACTCTTGAGCCAGACTGTAGTCTGCTCAGTCCAGTCTCTTTGATTATTGTATTAAATAGGCCACAGAGCAAACATCCAAGGAGACAGAATACCACAAACAGCCTTTCATTGGGAGTGTGTGAAAGGTCGTGTGAGTGGCAGCTAGTGACAGATTGTCCAGCCAGCAGAAGCAGGAGCAGCAGCATTAGCAGCAGCAACAGCAGGAGCAGGAGCAGCAGCAGCAGCTGCAAGAAGATTGCAGATCTCAGTCTTGCAATAACAAGGAGCCAAATTCTGCTAAGATCCACACACCCTCCTCTTTTTTCTTCCAGACATGGTTTCTCTCTATAGGCCTGGCTGCCCTGGAACTCACTTTGTAGTCCAGGCTGGCCTCGAACTCAGAAATCTGCCTGTCTCTGCCTCCCAAATGCTAGGATCAAAGGCATGCGCCACCTCCTCCTGGTCTAAGATCCATTCTCTTTGAAAGAGGGCTCCAAGCTTCAGGCAAGGGTTTGCAGAGTTTGCTAGACGTTTGCTTCCATATGAAACCTGCTCAAAGAATATAGCTGGCTGCACAAGGATTTTTGACCAATAGAAACAGAAGCGGTAGGTGAGCACTCTTTTAAGCAGCTAAATGTGAATAAAACCCTTCATAGATTTTGTTGCCCTTAAGGGGAAAAATACTAATAGCTCCTTAGTAAAGATTCAGGCCTTCCATTGCCCAGGTTCTGCTGATTTGGACATATCCATCACTTATTGCTCTGTCCATATCTGCTCTGGTTAGTTCTCTTTGATTACTTTGAAGGGCAGTCTTTCTTATTGCACCTTTGTTTATGCACTCTAGGTTCTAGAATAATCTCCTCTCTCAGATGACTTTTCCTTTTCTTTCTCTCCTTGGAAACTTTGTCTAGATTGGCAATAGTCCTATCTCAGCTGATTACACACCAGACTATGCCCCTTCCATAATCTTCTTCCTACTGGTTTGTAAGTACAATTTTCTCTATTTTCCACACAAGACTGTGATTGTTGATGGCAGGTGCCACGTCTAGTCTGTGTTCATAGTCTTTGAAGCTAATACAGTGTTGGAACCAGGCAGGTGCTCTGTGAGTATAAATGACTGGAGTTAAGAGGTTCAACTCTTAGGAAATACCTCTTGGTGACTTAGGCAGAAAGCAGAAGGGTGGGACAGAAAACAGAATGTCAAAAAGAATTTCTAGCAGTTCAGTCAAGGAAGGATGGGTTAAAAGTATGGTAGCAGGAAGTCTGGAAACTCATTGCAAAAATTAAAATTGCAACAATGAATGAAAAATATTCATAAAAAAGGCATGTGGCTCTCAGACTCTGATACAGTCTTTCAATCATTAAACACTTACGGAGGCATGAGATAACCACTCCCAAATACATCCGGAACCCAAATTAGGAACGTGGTGAATACAGAATCACAGAGGCTTACCCACTGTCGAGTACACAACTTCATTTTCTCTTGACCTTAGAGATAGCTGGGACCATTTGACCATTTAACTAAAAAGTATCAATTATTGGTTAAAATTTTTAAAAAGAGCTGTAAATATAAAAGAGAGAGCATGGGAGGTAGATAAGGAGGGGTTGAATGGAGAAAAAGAGAAGAGAATATGATTCCATTACATTATAATCTCAAAAGATTAAAAAAAAATGACCAAGACATCTATTATGGAGGTAGAATATAGGAAAAACATTAGTAAATTATTTTTTATCCTTGGTATACATTACAAATTCATAGTTTGGGTCTCTGGGCTATTTGGTCTCTGACACCTGGACTTCTGGGCAGTGTCAGGAATGGGCCCCCTTGGGTTCAAGCTGGACCAATCATTGGTTGATTACTTCTACAATTGCTGTGAAATCTTTGCCCTAGCACATTTTGTAGGCATGAAAATTTGTAGGTTAGAGATTTGGGGTTTGGGTTGATGTTTTATGCCTTCATAGGAAATCTTGCCTGGCTACAGGAGATGGCCAGTTTAGGCTCTGTATCTTCCATTGCTATGAGTGTTAGCTAGGGTAACCCTCATCGATTGCTGGGAGTTTACATGGCCCCAGCTTGTCCCAGAGATACCACCCCACCTCCTGTATTCCATTGTCTCTCTAGGGATCATCCTCCCCACACCTGATTCCTCCTGTTCCCATCTTCACCTCCCTGACCCTTTTTGGTCTTCTCTACCCATCTACACACAATGTCTACCCATAATGTTTCACCTTCTCAATGAGATTCTTGTGCTGTCCTCACTGCCTTCCTTGAGCTCTCTTTGTAACTTAGCTTCTTTTAGTCTATGTATTGTACCATGGTTATCCTTTACTTTATGGCTAATATCCACTTATAAGTGAGTATATACTATATTAATCTTTTGGGGTTTGGGTTACCTCAGTCAGGATGATCTTTTCTAGTTACATCCATTTGCCAGCAAATTTTATGATGTTATTGTTTGTAATAGCTAAGTAATACTCCAGTGTATAAGTGTACCACTTTTTTTTATCCATTCTTCAGCTGACAGACATTTAGGTTGCCTCTACTTTCTCTTTATTATGATTAAAGCTTCCTCTATACAACCAAAGGCAAAAAGAAAAATATGAAGTCAATGAAATAATTCCTAATGGTATTCTGATATACTCATAAATTGGCATCTAACCTAGTCCTCCTCAGAAAGGCTTCACCCAACAACTGATGGGTACAGATGCAAAGACCAAACAGCCAAAACATTAGGTGAGCTTAGGGAATCCCTTGAAAGAGGAGGAGGAAAAATTGTAGGAACCAGAGGGGGCAAGAACACTGCAAGAAAATCCACAGAACCAACTAACCCCAGCTCATAGGAGCTTACAAGCCTGAACTGCCAACCCAGGAGCAGTCTTGGGACTGACTGGCTTAGGCCTCCCACATATATGTTTCAATTATATATGTTTCAATTATGGCCATTCTCCATGTGGGACTCTTAACAGTGGGATCAGGCAAGGTTGGTCTCTGACTCTGCCTGCCTTTGTGATCCTTTCCCCCTACTGGGTTGCTTTGTCTAGCCTTAATTGAAGAGGGGGTGCCTAGTCTTCCTGCAACATGATATGCCATGGCTGGTTGATAACCATGGAGGCTGGCCCTTTTTTAGAAAAGAGAAACAGATGTGGAACAGGGGTGGGGAGCAGGCAGAGAGGGGAAGAAGTGGGTAGGGACTGGGAGGAGAAGATTGAGGGGAAACTACTGTTTGGATGTAAAATGATAATAATAAAAAATAGTAGAAGACATAGTCTGGGGCTATGGAGATGAATCAGTGGCTAAGAACACTTGCTGTGTAAACATGAGGACCTAAATTCAGATTTCCAGAATTCATGTAAAAACTAGGCATGGTCTTGCAGGCCTGTAATCTCAGCAATCAATTGTGAGGGAGGAGACAAAGATCACCGGGACTTGTTGGTCTCCATTTTAGCTGAAAAAAAAAGTGAGTTACAGATTCAGTGAAAAATATTGTTGCAAGGAAATGAGTAAAAGATGAAAAAGAAAAGCACATGACATCTTCCTCCAGCCTCTGAATTTGTATGCATGGACACATACACACACACACACACACACACACACACACACACACACACACACACACACACTCAGATACACGGCTACACAACTTCCTTGAAAAGACAATAAATAAACCAAAGGAAACAAGTTGAGCCAAGGAGGGCACTGCATGAAACAAGGAATTTCAATTACTCTCTAGTCGTGACTGAATCAAAACAAACTATAATTATAGACTGTGTAGAAAGAACAGTGTAACTACATGAACACAGCTTACCAACACAGATGGAATATTGCCAAAGATATAACTAAAGAAAATGTCATAGCCTTTAATAATTTTCTTATCAGTTAAGAGAGAGGAAAAATATAAAATAGGCATTCAATTTGAGTAGGAAGGAAAAAAATCTATACAACTAACTAAAAGTAGAAAAGGCAGAATAATTAAGACAAGAAACAGAGCAAAAAGTAGAGGAATTGCAAATAAATCCAATATTAAAATTTTCTAAGGAAATGAATACAAAATTTTTGGCCATCTGGAAAATTGGAAACCACCCTGGCTTCAGACATTCAACACTGGATAATGTAAAAGGAATATAAGCATAGATACATTGGTAGTTAAGATAAAGAACCATGAAATCTTACTGCTCATAAATTTGAATACCTGGATAAACAGAATGAATTATATAAAAAGGACCACAAGGGAATCAAAGTCCATATTTCACAGGGATTCAATAAACAATATAAATAATATGTTTATTGAAGGACAATTTTAAATAGCTAAATTAATAAAACAAACCTAGGTCACCAACAACAGAGGAGTGAAGAAAGAAAATGTGGCATACACTTAAAATGAAACTTTTTTTTTTTTTTTTTTTTGGTTTTTCGAGACAGGGTTTCTCTGTGTAGCCCTGGCTGTCCTGGAACTCACTCTATAGACCAAGCTGGCCTCGAACTCAGAAATCTGCCTGCCTCTGACTCCCAAGTGCTGGGATTAAAGGTGTGTGCCACCACGCCTGGCTAAAATGAAACATTTTTAAGCCATAAGGAAAAATGAAGTTCTGTAGTTTGCAAGAAAATCAGTATAACAGAAATATTCATATTAAGCCGGGCGTGGTGGTGCATGCCTTTATATACATGGCTTTATGTTTTAGGTTTTTTTTTTTAAATTAATTTAGCTATTTAAAATTGTCCTTCAATAAACACATTTTTTATTGAATCCCTGTGAAATATTGACTTTGATTCCCTTGTGTCCTTTTTATATAATTCATTCTGTTTATCCAGGTATTCAAACTTATGAGCAGTAAGATTTCATGGTTCTTTACCTTAACTACCAATGCATCTATGCTTAGATCCCTCAGATATCCAGTGTTGAATATCTGAAGTCAGGGTGGTTTCCAATTCTCCAGATGGCCAAAAATTTTTGTATTCATTTCCTTAGAAAATTTTAATATTGGATTTATTTGCAATTCCTCTACTTTTTGCTCTGTTAATAATCAATTTCTTGTCTTAATTATTCTGCTTTTTCTACTTTGAGTTTATTTGTATAGATTTTATTTATATGATATAAAGTCATATATGAAGTAGTCATAAAAGTACCTGGAAAACCAAAGTTGGCTAAGGTAAGGGAGGGACATTTAGAGGGAGAACAAGAGGTAAAAATGGTAAAAATGTGCTTAGTTTACAATGTTTACTAGTATGGAAACATTTTTAAAAATCTATTTAGGTGAACATGACACAGTGTATCCATCAATATGTGAAGAGAGATCTCAAACAATTACCTTAAAATTGCTAAGATGATCATATATAATTGCTAGCTAA
Source organism: Mus minutoides (assembly GCA_902729485.2). Lineage (NCBI taxonomy): Eukaryota > Metazoa > Chordata > Mammalia > Rodentia > Muridae > Mus > Mus minutoides. Next base: position 69,540 of record LR751313.1, on the reverse strand, counting down.
TTTTTCCTAAATTTTCATAAAGCAAATTATCTTTGAAAACATTTTCAGTGCATAAGAAGTAAGGGAAGCAAAACTAAAAGAAGTTTGAGTAGCAATGTCTACATAAGTTAGAGAGAAAAAGCCTTGGTACAGAGTTTTTTATGTAGTTAAGTATACAATTAGCAGGAAGAATTTCTTGGCTACAGGGTGTTCTTTACCTATGATAGGAGTAACATGTCACATGAGTGGAGAAGGGTGGACCACTGAAGAATTAATGCTGGGATGCAAAAATGTTCTAAACACACACACTCACATACACTCACATGCACACACATACACACACACACACACATACACACACCCCCACTTCTATCACAACATCCTAAAAATAACTGAATTATATGTACATAAAAGGAAAAATCTAAAAGAAAAATCATGTTAAGGTTTAAAACTGTAAGTTCAGAAAATAATTATGAGAATTGAAACAGTTGTTTATTTTTATCAAAAGAAAATGATGTCTTCATCTGATGGCAGAGCTGACAATTGTTTTCTAGGTAGTGAATAAAACTCAAAAGAAAATAATAATAAGACTCAATGAAATGATTAAAGTAAATACAACTGCTAAATAAAAGTAACATTCTTCAAAACTCCATAACCATATTTAACAGCTAATATAAACTAAAGAATCATTTTACTTACACACACACACATACACACAGAGAGAGAGAAAGAGAGACAGAGAGAGACAGAGACAGAGACAGAGAGAGGAGAGAGACTTTAAAATACAAATAGTAAGATGGGGTTGTTGAGATTGTCTTATCAGTAAAGTGTTTGCTTATCAAAGTAGGAGAACTCAGAGTTTGTATCCCTAGTTACTATGTAGAAGTGGGACATGGTATATTCATATGTGAAAATAGGTATAGTCTCTGTGGGAAACATTAAAGGTTCTTTGTTTTTTGTTTTTAGATTTTAATTTAATTACATTCCCCCCTTCTGCCTCCCACTGAACATTACTATATACCCTTTCTCATTCCCCTTCAAATTTATGGCCCTCTTCTCTATTAATTGCTATTTCATTCATAAATATATATCTGTTCCTAATTATAACCTTTAATCTTGATGTGGGTTTAAGAAATAACCAGGACAAAAAATTTGTAGATCAAAGAAAGTCTTCATATACTCCTAGTGGAAATGGTAACTAGCCTAATCACTGTGAGAGTCAACATGGAAGTTCCTCAACAATCTGACAACAGAACTATCATTTATATGCTCTGGTGATACATCTCCTGAGTATTTTCCCAAAGGATTCTAAGTCAGCCTCACAGAGACACTTGTGCAATAATGTGTATTGCTATTTATATTTGCTAACTTAATGACATCAACCCTGATGTCTAACCACAAAAGCATGGATAAAATAAATATGGTTTTATATATACATAATGAAATATTATTTAGCCCTAAAAAAGATTTTTTTTACAGGAAAATGGGTACAGCTAGAGATAATCATTGTAAGTGAATTAAATCATTCACAGAAAGATAAAATATTCTGTTTTCACTCTTTGGTTCCAAGATTTAATACAAATATCTAAAGTAATATATGAATAGGTGACATTAAAACAAAACCAAAACTGTCTAGGGGACAAAAGAGAATAATGGAGAAGAAAGAATGGGAATGGGAGAAGAGAGATGAATAAGGGATATGCAGATATGCTAAAAGCTCATCATATTCTTATATACAAACTTTTCTTATGTATCATGTACAATGAACAGACAGAATGAGAAATTTAAAAATTAATCATATAGAGAGGCTCAAAGAAGAAGAGGAAAAGGAGGAGGAAAAATAACATAATAAAAACAATAATGATGATTGTATTAATAATAATCATAATAGTGAATAACCACAACAAGAAGGTATGACTCTAGAAGATAAGTGAAGGATCTCTCTGGGTATATCTGTAAGGGAGTCTGCATAATAAAATTAGATGATGAGGTCTCTGATGAAAGGAATAAATGGATTCTTTGGTGGATTCATAGTACAGTATGATAGGGTTATTGGAAAGTGATGAGAAGTAGGAGGTAGGGTCTACTTGGAGCAAGTAGTTTGAGTGGAGTGAGAAGTGGTCAGAGTGTTATATATTGTCCTGATATTTTCTGGTGTCTTCCCTCTCTCTTCTTCCTGTCTGCAATGTAGGAGCTCCCCTGACACAGGGTCCTACCACAACTGGCCTAGAAATACCCAGTCTGGTGACTATGAACTAAACTCTCTGAAACCTTGAGTGGAAATAAAGACTTCATCCCTTAGACTGTTCCTGTTTGTTATTTGATCATACCTATGAGGAAAGTAATAGACACAGGCAACAATGACAATATACAAAGTTTTCATCCTGTAGTTCTATAAACTAGGAATAGATCCTCTTACACGAAATACACAATTTTTATCTATAAGGACATTGACTGAAATATTATATAGAATAGTTTATACCAGAATTAGGGGATTTATTAAATTATGTATTCCCATAATATGGAGCATTATGCACCATGAAAATTATATAGAGGAAGTTTAGTGCCATTTGAAAAGTTGCATGTTTGAGTACAAATTGAAGAGTTCATAAAAATGTAAAGTGTGTCATGTTTTGCATGCAAATGTATACACAGTGTGCAGTTATATATGTGAGCATGCATGCACAAGAGAGAAAGACTCTAGTGTCGTACCTCAAGTACTAGGACTGATTTCTTGTTAGAACTTCCCTGGATTAAAAAAAAAAAAATTCTACAATGCATATATCTGACTTGGTAATCTGAAAAAAAAATCAAAGACAACAAACACAGTTTCTATCGCAGTACGTGACCCATTTTCATTTTTCCCATAGATCTTTACTCATGAATAGTAATGTCACCTAGACACTCACAGAGGGCCCTGAGTCTCAGACTCAGAACCTCAAAGCTGCTTCGACTTCTTTTCACAGCGTCGGATGGCTTCTGGCCCACTAGCACTGTGCTGTCTCCTGGTGTTTTGGTCTATACTCTGCGTGCACTTGGTACTATTTTTTTTTAAGTATTATTCAGTCTGAGCATGCGGTTCAGCCACCTCCTTCAATGCCTACCAATCTCCTCACCAGCAACTGTGGATGATTTCCTTACATGACTGAAGTGTGTGTCCTCTGGGAAGTCCCATGATCCCCCTCCCCCAAAGCAGGAGATCTATTTTTAAGCTCTCTCTTCTCCCAGCTCTCTTCAGTTTCTCTCCCACAGCTATACTTTCTACAGCCACAAGAGAAGTCTCTCTTTTCTCTCTCATTATGATTCACATTTATCTGAGCTCTTTCTCCAAAATGTACTCCAGTGATGGTCATTTCATTAACAAGAGGAATGTAGGTTGTGGATCTGGAGGGGAGGGTGGGAATTTTTTCTCCATCTTGTTAGATTGATATACTATATACAGCCTAATATATAATATATATAATCTATATAGTATATCAATCTAACAAGATCTAATAACACTGTGTGTGTATATATATATATATATATATATATATATATATATATATATATATACACACAGTGTTATTTACTCTTTTCACTAATATTAAAAATTACTATCACTACAAGTTTTCTAAATTAGTTCTTTTAAAAAACTTATTTACTTAAATTTACTTTGTTTGAGGGTGTCAGAATCCCTGGAAGTAGAGTTGCAGGTGACTGTGAACAGCAATGTCTACGCTGGGAATTTAACTTAGGTCCTCAGAAAGAATAGCCAGTGTTCTTAACTATCAATCCATCTCTCCAAGCTCTAAGTTAATTCTTATATTGGAAGAAGAGGTGGTGATCTACTTATTAAGACTACTTTTTTTTCTAAAAATATGTACATTTCATTTATTTCTCTAGCCTCTGCATTCTCTCTGAATTGTTCTAAATGGCTGAGGTTTTCTTTAGGAAGGAGAGCTAGCTAGTGATGTCTGGAACCTATATAAACAGTGGGCTCAGGGGTGTGTCTGTGCTATTTCATAGGAGCTTCAGATGCTTTGGGAACATGAATGTATAAATATGTTAGAAAACTGCATGAGTTTATGCAGCCTTAATGGGCATTTGGGCAGCCTCCTAGCTATAGGAGAAGAAAAGGAGACAAAAGCAAGGGGGCATGGCTGGGTGCTCCTCAGTGGGGAATTGTACTTTTGAATTCAGCCTCAGGCTAGTCGTGAAATCATTTTAAGATGCACATTCCAGGCCCAGGTAGCCTTTGTGTATCACACCTGTTTCATCAAGGAAGTACAGGAAAGTACAAAGAGGTCTAATCATGAGTCCTAAGACTGGGCTTTCATACCGTCTGACTGAGCTCACCCTGCTCTCTGTGACTCTTTCCTTACCTGTTTATAGCCCCACATACTCATGTCCCATTTCTCCTGTATTTCCTGACCCTATGATTCTCTTGTAATAATGTTGACAGGAACTGTCCTGTGGTGAGGCTACTTCAGGTGATGTACAGAACAGAGTGGATACTACAGGAGTGTTAGCAAGAGTTCTAGCTCAATTAAAAAAAATAGTTTCTATCAAATTCTCACTGTCTTGAATAATATCTCTCAAATCTCTTTCTACCTAGAATTTCTAGAATGTGATCTGACTGAGAAACAAGGTCTTTCCAGGTGGGATTAGTTAAGATGAGGGTATATTGGATTGGGCTGGATTCTCATATCCAGTGACAGATATCCTTGTAAGAAAAGAACACAAAGGCCTACACTGGAGAAGGCCTCTTGGAAGACATAGGCAGAGATTCCATATAGGCAACCAAAGTCAGGATACACCAGTATTTGCTAAAAGCCACAAGAAAACAGGAATAGAAAGGAAAGAATCTTTTCTAGAACTTTCAGAGGAAAAGCATGGCCCTTCCAGCCTTTTATGTTAGACACGACCTTTCAGACATGAGAAAGAACACATTTCTATTATTTCAGCTCACCAATTTTCAGGCAATTTGTTGTGGTAGCTATGTCCTAGGCACCTAATATGTCACTTCTCTTTGCCCTATTGATCTAAACACCATGTCCTACAAGAGCTAGATGTAGCTTAAAGTCAGACAGCTTAGAGACTGGAGAAGAAGCAGGATTTTTTTTTTTTTTTTTTTTTTTTTTTTGGTGCGTACGTGTGTGTGTGTGTGTGTGTGTGTGTGTGTGTGTGTGTGTGTGTGTGTGTGTGTATGTGATGGGAATAGATTTTAGTGAAGGAAAATGTTGGGTTTGTGTTATGAGAGAGGAGTGACCGACCATAGGGTATTCTTGGGGCTGAGTATGACAGTGTCCTGTATCAATCACTTGAGCAGAGGCAGGGGCTCAAGATGAAGACTGCGGATTTGGAGCATCATGTGTGTCCTTGATAAACTGTTATTTAGCCATCTGAAACTGGGCAAAGACAACATTCACTAGCTTCCAGATTTTTTTCTCAGCTGTATCAAGGACAGTATTGCTTATTTCTTCTGTCATGGATGATTCTGTGCTGAAGCCACATGTGAAATGAAGCAGAAAACATCAAATAAATAGTCTAGGACAAAGCCTGCTTTCCCTTTTGAGGCAGCAGAGATGCCGCACTGGGGGTTCTGTACACAAAAACTTTCACTGCAGTCGACTTGGAGTTGATAGGAAACTGCTGCTCATAATCTAAGTGGACATAGAGCCCAGTGGTTAGAAATTCATGTTCAGTAGTTGATCTCTAGGAACACTGACTTGAGCTTCTGCAGTATAAACTTGTAACTGAACTTTGGCACAGATTGTTTGCATTTTAGGACTCTTTCTCTAGTTTTTTTTCAAGTGCATATGAATATATATTATATATAAAGATTAAAAATCATTGATTTATATGTTTATGTGGCTGCATGTGTTATATATACTAATGGGTTGCCCGTGAAGAGCAGAAATGGACATTAGATACCCTGAAACATATTGACGGGTGGTTGTGAGATGCCAGGTTTTCTGTAGGATCAGGGAGAGTTCCTAACCACTGAGACATTTCTGAAGTGTACTAGCTTTGAGGACAGAATTTGCTGAGCAGGTGTGTGCCTTCTTTGAGTGTCTACTATATGAGGATGATGGTCTTCTTTTTTTATTTTAGCTACTTGAGAACATCGCTTCTTTGTACCTTGGGTGTGCGAAGGAGTTTCAGGTATCTTAAGCCTTGGTTGGTGAAGTAGTTCATGGAAAGACCAGTACAAAAAAGCTTACAGCCAATAATCTGAGAGATTTCCAGTGGCCTGCAGATGTGCTAGCACAAGTTCCAGGTCCCGACTCTCTCTCACAGATTTCTTTCTTTCTTTTTTTTTTTAAGATTTATTTACTTTTATTTATATGAGTACACTGTAGTTGTCTTCAGACACACACCAGAAGAGTGCATCAGATCCCATTACAGATGGTTGTGAGCCACCATGTGGTTGCTGGGAATTGAACTCAGGACCTTTGGAAGAGCAGTCAGTGCTCTTAACCGCTGAGCCATCTCTCCAGCCCTCTCTCACAGATTTCTAATGTAGCTCCCTTACTAATGTTTTCTGAATTATTCTCTCTTTGTTTTAGGTCCAAGTCCTCCACATGGAAGGAGATTCTGTTTATGTTCCTGGAAAGTCTCTTTACCTTCCTCCCTCTGATTACTGGGTTTGAACACCTTTCTGTTTAGTAAAATCCAGGGTGTTAACTGCACTGTCCCTCTATAATTTATGCATTTTTGGTGTTGGAAGCTAACCTCCTCAGACAGCCTCATTGCCCAAATCCCTCAGAAGGCAGCTTCTATCCATCAGCTGTTCACCACAACTTCTCTCTGTTTTACGTTCCCAGTACTAAGATCTATAATATACTTATGACCATCTAGTGCAATGGTTCTCAATCTGTGGGTTGTAACAGAATGAAGCCATGAAGAAGGGAAGGAAACTAACATTTAGTATGTATTTGTGCATGTTATTATGCATGTGTGCATTGTTTGTGTGTGTGCTCATGTTTGAATGTGTGCTCATGTTTGAATGTGGGCTTGGTGGATGTATGCCTAAAGTTGTTGGGGATCTTCTTTGACCACTCTTCATTTCACTTATTGAAGCAAGGTCTCTCAATTGAGCCCAGATCTCACAGATGTCTAATAGGCCATTTGCTATGGTGAGCCCCATGTCTCTACCTGAAGTTTTACAGGTAGCCTGCTGTGTCCACCTACCAAGCATATGAGTTGTGAGGATCTTATCTTCAGGCAGTCCTCACACTTGCACAGCAAGCATCTGGTCAGCTGAACCATCTCCCTCATTCATGGGTTCCTTTAACGATCCTTGATGTGGATTTACTATCCTCAATTATTCTCAACAGAAAACTCAGTGAGAACAAATATTAGGGGTCATGATGGGATTGTATTTTGGGGTATGGAGCCAGATTGTCCAAGTTCAAATCCTAAATCTGCAGGATGACTTTGTGTAGGTGACTTACCTCTATTATTCTAATCTTCAAAATGATAATACAAGGTCTTAGGCGTCATGCCAGTTTAGGACAAAGTGTGGTTCAGTAGATTTTTTTCTTCATTACTCTTACACCTCTTCATCCACTTTGTCACCTCCCCTCCAGTCTCAGTTCTGTTTTCCTGTCCCACGTGTTTGTCTGGCCTCCCTACAGCAACTCTTTGTCACTGTTGTTTAATTTTACTTACTTTCTAACTCAACTCTTCTGGAAAGTAGAGACTTGGTTTTAGTGTCAATATCTAGCACCATGAAACACCTGTCTACAGCTGTTCTGACATTAGGTCAAGAGGCTTGTGTGAAGGACATTCCTGGCCTTGTGATACACTGTCAATACATGCCAGCTGCACAATCAAGATGGCAGTGATGATGGAGAAGCAGGCATTTATATTTGGCTCCTCAACATATACCTGGCATAGTTCCTACATGGTTATAGAAATACTTTGGGACCTCCTTACCCATAACTGAACCCCTGACTCTCTAATATATGTAATGGGCATATTAAGAACAACTTTCTCACAGCGCTGTTGAGTGCATTACATGTGACGTGTTACCTATAATATTGCACAAGAGCCAGCCTTCCATAGAAGGCAGCGTTTGGTAAAGTAATCATAACTAAAGGGCCTTAAAAAGCAAGCGAGTGGCAACATCTGAGCCACAATATCCTCAGCTGCAAATGAGAGCTTGTTGTCTCCTCAGCTGCAAATGTGAGTCTGATGCCTACTGAAGTGTGAATGGGTGAACATTGTAACTTCCAGAGTCCTGACAAGACTCATTTCATGTTCCTTTTGATCTGCGACATGCTGAACGTTCCTATTGTTCATCTCCTGAGTGCTAGTCCTGCCACTGTTTGACCTAGGAAACCAGAGGAGTCAGATGGCATCTCAAAGTGGAGGCCAATGATCTGGTGCTGGTCTGACTCACTGAGATGCTTAGCAGGTGAGTTTCTGCAGGGAAATGAGAGCTAACCCTGTTTTGTATTGGTTCCATGGTCATGAGTAGTCCCCATCTCTAGTGGTGGAGTGAGAGATCACCAAATCCAGGCTTTAAGGAGGAGAAGTAAATCTCCCTGGAAAAACTCTGGACAGTTGATCCTAGGAAAGATGCCAGAGGGCATGGCCTAGGATGCAACTGAGAATGGGAGGTGTGTCAGGGACTGGAGAGTTAATCCCTGAGATGCTAGGCTTTTGATCACCCCCTGCCTCCCTTAAGCTTCCTCTGGGCCTATGCCTTAGACCTTTCTTCTTCTGCCCTCTCCTTCCTCCCCACCTTCTACCCTTCCTTCCCCTCCTTGTTCTCGATCCCTTAGCTGACTAGTCTATTCAATGACTATGTGCTTCCTACAAAACCAGTCCTGCCCCTTAGCCCTTCTAGGAGGTTCGGATCATCTCCCCTCTCCTGGGAAGTTATAGGGGCCCATCTGTGGAAATGGACAAAAGGTCTCTGTAAACTCTATCACCCTGTACAACCATAAAAAATATTTTAAAATATTTTATCCTGTAAGTATTAAAGTGACTGAGGCAGGCAATTAGGGCAATTTTGCTTAAACTTTTTTTGCCTTTAAATTGCCACCAGAGAGCAGGAAGGATGAAAGAGCCAGCTCCGTTCCAACTTTGAGCTGATGAGAAGGTGAAGATAAAATTCTCCCTTCATCTGAGCCTCTTTTTTTTTAATTGTTGCTGACAGATAAAGAAATAATTTTTCCCTTCCTCTTTGCTTGGAAGCCACAATAATATTTCATCACCAGTGCTTACCCTAAAAAAATAGATTTCCTTTTCATCCTCGCCTGGTGATTTGGTTTGCATTAATGCCTTTCATAACTCATACATTTCGCTATTAAAAATTAATGCTTGGCACTGACATAAACAAATGAAATTTGTATTATTAATGTTTTACACAGGTAAAGCTCTGTAATAACAGATTCATCATAGAAGACTGTTTTAATTAAAAGACTCCCTGGTTCCTTGCACACATCTGGGAGACTGGTTTGGGTGGAGGCAGAAATGAAAAAAAAAAAAAAANGCTTGAGTGTAGGATTTAGAGGAGGTAAGGTTATAAAACAAGAAGTTATGTGCTTACTGACAGAAGCCTGATATGGCTGTCTCCTGAGAGGCTCTGCCAGAGCCTGACAAATACAGAGGCAGATGCTCACAGCCAACCATTAGACTGAGTGAGGGATCCCAGATGCAAGAGTTGGATTAGGGACTGAAGGAGCTGAGGGGGGGGGGGGGAGCAAAAGTGTCAATAGGCCAGATCCTGCGGAGCTCCCGGGGACTGGACCACCGACCAAAGAGTACACATGGAGGGACTCATGGCTCCAGCCGAATATGTGACAGAGTATGGCCTTGTTGCACATCAATGGGAGGAGTGGCCCTTGGGCCCAAGGGTGTTCAACAACCCAGTGTAGGGGAATGCCAGGGCAGGAAGGTGCAAGTGGGTGGGTGTGTGGGAGAGCACCCTCACAGAGGCAGGGGGAACAGGGATGGGATAGGGGGTTTCTGAAGGGAAGAGACAGAAAGAGGAAAACATTTGAAATGTAAATTAAAAAATCCAACAAAAAAGGATTCTATTAACAACAACAACAACAACAACAACAAAAGTTATGTGGGAAGATATAAGAGCAAAGGCCCTGAAGCAGGACCACATGGGCTGAATGACAAAGTCAAAAGGGAGTCTTCGAGGGTCCAAGTTTTGAGGGGAAGGTGAGGATATGTCCCAGGAATCTGTCAAGGACAATTTGAAGATTCTGTTTTCTGTATATATTTTTTCACATGCACAGATAGGTGAGATGAGGAATGAGTACTTCTCATCTCCCAGAAATGAGCTAATATTGAAGTTCTAACCCATATACTCTGAATTTCCTCTTCAGAATTCTACAATGTACTTAACCTACCTTTGGGAGGACCTGGAGGGAGCTGCGTCAGTCATTGCTGTCCACTAGTGTCCTAGAACTGCTAACACAATAGTCTGGGATGCTTTCATGAAATGAAGATTTGGGTATCATCTAACTTAGTACCTTCTTTCACAGATGGGGAACTCAATACCCCCAGTACATTATGTAGCCAAATAAGTGGGGCATCTGGAACCAGTTGCAACACCAAGGGGCACCTATCCCTCTTGAGAAAACTCTGACCTCATTCCGCTCTGACCAGATTACAGGATAGTCTGGTAGTTAATATTTTGGGTTTAAGTCCTCCTTCAGCTACTGTATTACCTCAGAATGTGTTTTAACTTTGGTAAGGTTATAATTTGCTCAACTCAATAAACAGATAACAATATGGATTTAGTAGAATTGTTTGAAAAATGCGCCAAGGTCACCCAGCACAGTATGTGACACTGCATCCCTCATTACTGATGATACTTACTCTTCTTTCCTCTCTCTCATATGGAATTGGGTATCATCTCTTGCATTGTACAGATGGTAAAATAAACCCATTAAGGCAAGGTAGTTTATGTGAGGATGCTCAGCAAGTTGAGGGTCTGTTCCTCAGGCTCCAGAGATGGAAAGTTGATCTTATTAGACTGCTGGAGTTTCCATGTATTATTTGAATTTTCCTTGACAATCAAAGGTCTTTGTATACTTAGGTTTCTCTGCCCTGCCTGCCTCTGTTGGGGAACCAGGAGACAGGGCTAATGCAGAGATATGTGACTTGGTGAGAAAGCAGACTGCCAGCTCTGCTATCACTATTCAGAAAGCAGCTCCAAGGGACTTTTCCATCCCTGTGAAAGTGCTAGAGGTGCTGTGATGCCCCATCAGAATGACTAATACATTTGAGGGTGTTTGGGAATTTACCCTGTATTAGTACCTACTTCTGTAACATCTAATGTATACCACACACTGAACAAAGCACCTAATATGCCTATTCTCACATAGCAAATAGGCCTGCAGTGTAGATGTGGTAGTTATTTTGAAGCAGTGAAATAGAGGCCCAGATAGTATACTCCCATTTTCACAGAGCCAATGATCACTGTTGTTTGGCTGTGTATTCAGTCAGTTGCTAGATAAGTTCTGTATGGCTCTGACTGTGCTGCTTACAAGGATCCAACTGACAAAACTGCTCCTCATGTAAAGCTATGGTCTAGTGTAGAATCTAAGAAATGAGCAAGGTAGTCAAGGAGGAACTTGTCTTTGTGACTTGGGGATGCTGAGGATGTTGCGAGAAGGCTAGTCCAGTGACTTCCAACAGCTTCTCAATGCATAGGAAATATCAGAGCAGAACAGAGACAACATTTAGCACATTCCAGAGCTGAAGGGTCTCTACTATTTCCCACATAACCTGGAGTGTGGTGGTGGTGGTGAGATAAATAGAGAGAAAACAGGGTACAAAGACCAGCATTACAGCTTCCTAGGTGGGTGTTCTTGTGAAGTTACTGTTTGGAGCTTCAGTTTCTACCTTGAAAATTGGAATGCATGCTCCTTTTATTGAGCTAGAACTTGGACTGGGAGAGAGAGATAACACTTGGGAAGCTTCAAAAGTGCATGACAGATAGTATCTGTTTAAATGAAGCTTTTTATGATTTGGACCAAAGAGTAGTCATATGCTAGGATGTCAACTCCATCCCAGCATCTGTTTGGGGCCATTCTGAGCAGGGCTGACTTGCCTACTTTGTATCCAATTTTACCACTTATGTCAAAGCTGAGGTCACCTCTCTGGGAGAGGACAATACACATTTTAAGTTTGCCCAAATGAAGATAGTATGCAGGGTGATGCCATCTGAAAACCATTTGTAGCGCATTTTGAGTCTTTTCCCCAACAAGTGTCTTAGTTTGAGTTTTATTTCTTTGAGCAGACACCTTGACCAAGGCAAGTCTTATCAAGGACATTTAATTGGGGCTGGCTTACAGATTCAGAAGTTCAGTCCATCATTATCAAGGTGAGAGCACAGCAGCATCAAGGCAGGCATGGTGCAGGAGGAACTGAGAGTTCTGCATCTTTATCTGAAGACTGCTAGCCTTCCAGGCAACTAGGATGAGGATCTTGAACCCCATGTCCACAGAGGTACCTATTTCAACAAGGCCACATCTCGAAATAGTGCCACTACCTGGGCCAAGCATGGTCAAACCATGACAAGATAAGCTTGGTTTTATGATAGTAGTCTATAGAAGAAAAATGTGTGTTATTTTAATGCATTCTGTTCTTTTCTCTACCTATTGCCAGGATGACTGCAATAGCCAGATGGAACAATAAAACCTTTCTTGGACTGTGGCTGTTGTGTTCTATGGTACTACAACAAAACACCTTAGGCTGGGGATTTTATAAACAGTCATTCATTCCCCACAGTTCTAGAAGCTGAGAAGTCTGAGATCATGAGGTAAGCAAGTTCTGTGTTTGGCTGATCAGTGTTAGCTATGAGGTAACAGGAAAACTACAGTGGCCTATGATAATGGTATTTCTGAGTGGTCAAAATGACTCTTTATTGCTAAATAATCTTGAAGATAAGGTTAGGTTTCCCCATCATATCAGAAACTAGTACACCATTATATTCTTATACAGTGAAAAGCATTCTGTATGCTCCAACTCCTCCATAATGTCATGATACCACTTGCACTGTGGTTTTGACTTGTTCTGTTTGGGAGAAATTATAGGATGAAATCCTCTAAAAAGGAGATCTGGAAGGGTAAAAGAGTTACCTTAACCAGCATGTGTGCCACCTACCTTATAAATGTTCACATAGTAGTGACATAAAAATTCACAAAACTTCTTTAAAATATATAACAAGGAACCCCCAAGGCCTTGATCAGACCATTCCAATCTTTTTGGTGTATCTGCTTTGTTTTGCTTTGATAAAAATAAATGTCCATTCAAAGCTCTCCATTGTCTCTTGATTAAGTTCTTCTCTTCAAAAAGAGAAGAACTTAAAAGCCTTGGTAAAATGTGCCTTCTGAGATAGTAACTTATGCTGCTTCCTCTGAAGGGAACTGACTCTGTATCTTCACATAAGGTGGAGCAGGACAGAAGGCAAAGTTGGGACTACCTCGTTCTCTCCAGCTCCTCTGTAAGGATATAACTCCATCTGTGAGAGTAGTGTCCTCACAGCCTCTGTCACCTCTTAATACCCACCTCTCACTTGTTGCAATAGCAGTAACCAAATTTCAACTCAAATCCCAAAGGAGACAAATGTTCAGACATGGTACACCCAATTTATATGTCTCACCAGAAAGTCATGCTGCTCCTCTGAGTGGTAGGCGTCCTCAATGGATGACACTGAAAGAGGGAAGGGGTGATGACTGTGGAGGGCACTACTTCATAAATTGCACATTGTTCACGGACCTCGACAATTGAGATGTAATTATATTAGTAAATGTACTGTACTCTGCTCAGCAGAGGTAATGGAATTTTAATTGCATGTGACTGTCCAGCCCTGCCAGCCCTGTCCTGGTTCCGCAAGGGTTTTTGATAGCTAACAGCATTTATGAAGAAATAGGTAAGAATAGAAGTGATTTGGTAGAGTCTATCATGAATCCGTAAAACAGTTCATGCTTTGCTGCCATTGTAGTGGTCCCAGGAGGCAGCCCAATTGCATGGATAGGGACCATAGTGTTGTATAATGAAAGAGTTTATATGAATCCCAAAGGTGAGATGGAACTGAGCTGGTGGGCTCCTGGTAGACTGCCTTCTCTTACAAAGGGAAGCCAGGGATTGAAAGACCTCTACTGCATCCGATTTCTATCTGATGCTATGTTTATTCAGAGGAAAGGAAAATAGATCTTGGGAATATCATCCATTTGAGACCAGCACTTCTGAGTGCATGGCGATGTAAAGAATATTTATTATTAAGGGACTATCATGTGAAAGTGAACATGTAGAAGTTAGAATATGGGAATTTTGGGTGACCTGGGAAGGTTTCCAGAAAGAGCGGGACAGAAAAGAGGATGGTCACACATCTGAGAGCCCATCATTCTGAGCTGTCTCCTGGTGTGTGTTCAAGTAAAGAATGGGCAGGTTTTGACTTATCTTTTGGTATCTTTTATAACACCTGGCACACAGTATGTGCCTAATAAATGTAACAGTGAATTGAAATTTCATGTGAGCTTCAGTAAGGCACTCTATCAGTGGAAGCTGAGACTGACTGAGTATTGTATTGAACGACTTAAATGTAGTGGAATTCTTCAGGTAGCTGTCACTCTCTTGATAGACCAGTGTAGATGAGCAACTAATGTTACTGTTGTCCCTGCGACTCTGGTGCTGGGAATAGTACTGTTTATTGAGTGTCACACATGTGTGACATATGTTCAGGAATACTTTCATATAGTTTCCCAATACAGCCTTTATGGAACCATAAGAGGAAAGTTCTATTATTTGGCCATTTTATAGAAGAGGAAAGTCTCAGAGACATGAGGTCATTTGTGTTGACTATCACAAATAGGAAGAGATTAAGGCTTGAGGTCAGGCCTTTGTTCTTGCAAAATCTCACATTATTTCCTTACTAGGCATGATTGACTATGTTACAAGGAATTATTAGACTAGTTGATATTGGCCTTCAATGCCAAGAAGTGAAAGGTAAACTTTTCTCAGACAAAATGTGTCTCATTTGTCATAAATATAGAGGGAATGCAGAGGAAATTGTGTATCATTCTTGAGATCAGAGAAGTTTCTGAGCCCATGAAATGACACACCTCATCTTTCTCCTCTTGTAACTCCGAGCCATGTGGTAGACTTCAGACTGCCCTCAAGATGGGCTGAGTTAATTAGGAATCCTTGTGGATGGGGGGGGGGCAGATATTTTTTGTACACCCTCATTTGAGAAGGCCTAAGATTGAAAGAGCTCTTTTCCCTTTATGACCTAATGAGCTGGAGGGGTAATATAAATAGGTGGTCATGGGCAATGGGGAACAAGGACAGAAGGTACTCTCTCCTTGCTACCACTTTGTTTGAACCATGAATAGAGAGCTCTTCTAGTGGACAAGGAGCACAGTGTCATTTCTGAATCCTCAGAGCATATCAGAGGTACTGACTGTGAGTGGCACATAAAACTTCTTATTAATGCTGGAGGAATTTCTCTGCCCCTCACCAGTACCCTGTTACATCTCCCCAGCTGCTTTCCTTTGAATGAATAAATGGGGGAAAAAAAGGCAAGTTCTGCTAACCTTTCAAAACATCTGCCTGGGGATACTCCAAGGGCATATTTGGAAGATCATGGCTGGTTGGATTTCCTGAGTGACTTCTGGAACAAGATACTGGTTGTCAGTCTTGGAGTTATTCTTGTGTCCTGAAGATTTGAGCTAGAGGCCTGGTTCTCTCTCTCTCTCTCTTTCTCTCTCTCTCTCTCTCTCTCTCTCTCTCTCTCTCTCTCTCTCTCACACACACACACACACACACACATATTCTTTCACTATTTATTTCTTCTCCCATATAAATTGTTGCTGAGCTCATCTTTAATTTTAATTAATGTTTTAATTTAGCATACACACCATGAGGCACTTTCTCAAAGGGAATAATTAAGTTAGAAAAAAATCTTGGCTTCCACTAGCCTCAGAGGCTGGGAAACTAAAGCTCTGCAAGGGTGGGCTTGTAGACCAAAGTCATTCAGCACATTAAGGATTATTTTTGCTTTTGTTTTTGTTCTCTATTTTTGTTTTTTGAAGATAAAACCTTTTTTTAGGGACCCTGGGGCAACTTTAGTATCTATTTATTCTTTGAGCAAATTCAAAGAGTCAAGAAGAAGTCAGTGATTGACATTATGGGACATCTACAGTGTGCATAGAGCTGGCCAAGAGGGATATATGTGCTGTATCCTATCTTCTCATCTTTGCTGAAAACCCACAAAACTGTTGTTTTGATCTAGCTTCCTAGATGAATATTCAGAGGTACAATGGCTCTTCTTATTCCAGCACAGGAAAAGGAACAGTAGCACCTCGAGGCCAGTCCCAACCTCTTCTCTTAGCTTGGGTTTGTGTTACCTGACTACTGTTCATGTATTTATCAGGGTCTACCTAAAATACTGAGCTAGCATGGAAATCCTATACATGAGAAAGGAAGATGCTCTGAATCTGCAGTAGAGTTAAACTTTATGATGATGTTCAGAGTCATGTTTGAGTAGCCTTAAAGCTCAGAGTGCCATTACCAGGCCCTCAGCTATTCCCCCTGACAACACAAGCAACAATGTCAGGACACTGTATGCTCAATATATTACAACTTAAAGGAGCAGGATCCATCATTCACCCCACTTTACAGACGATATTCACAACAGTTTCTATGCTTTGGAGGAAGCCTTGTCTCTTTCTAATTCAGACCCCAACTTTTCCCACAAGGACAATAGAGACAAGAAAGCTCTGATTAACACTAGTTCATGTCCCAGCACCCTTATCCCTGGCTTTTCTTCAGTGGTTGATAACTAGCTCACATGAAAACTGTGCTATAGAGGCTGGGGATATGAAAATTACTTAGCTCACAGAGCACTCACAAGCCACCATGGACAAACAGGCAATACCAAATGGAGGAGTACCCCGAAAGGTATCACTAGATATGGGTGATCATGCTGTGTAAAGCCGAGCAAGGTTATCTTAGAGCAGTGGTCTTTAACCTTCCTAATCTGCAACCATGCCATACAGATTCTCATATTCTGGAGACCCCAAGTCATTACATTTCTTTTGTTGCTGATTCAAAACTTTAATTTTGCTACTGTTATGAGTCATAATGTAAACATTCATATGCAGGATATCTGATATTCTACCCCTATGAAAAGGTCATTCAACCCCTAAAGGGATTGCAACCCACTGGTTGAGAATTGCTGTGTTAGAGTGATGGGGTCATTCTGGGGGGATGACACCTAGGCCATGGTTTGGGTGACAGAGGACACAAACTTATCCAGAGTTGGGCATAACTTCTGGAATGGAGTGTGAGGAGAAGTGTCACCAGAGCGGGGAGACGGCTCAGGGCCAATTTGCATTTCTTGCATTTTGTTGTTGACAGTGGTGACAGAGTCATGTGAGTTACTATTTCTTTATTTCCACTTCTCATTGATCTTAAAGTTCAAGGGGCAGAGGCTAAGACTGTTCTGTTCACCATTGTAACCACAGGGTCCAAAGATGGAATTTGGCTAAGATAGTTGCAGAACAAATGAATCAATTATTAGTGTGATGGCTACTTAGAACTAGCAGCTTGTCATGACCTAGAATCATTGGGGAAGGGTGTTTCAATGAGGGGTGGTCTATATTATATTGGCCTGTTAGCCTGTCTTTGGGGAATTATCATGCATACTGAAAGACCTGCCCATTGTGGCTACCATCATTTCTTTAGCATGAGGGATCCTGGATTGCATATGAGTGGAGAAAGCAAGCTGAGCATTGGTATGCATATATTAATCCATTCAATGCTCTCTGATCTTGACTGTGGATGGATGTAATGTGACCAGATGCTTCATGTTCTTGCCACCTCAGCTCCCAAGAAATGATACACAGTACTTAATGATTGTGAGTATTTTATCCCAGTAATAGGAAATGAAAACAAGGCGTTTAGTAAATGCTATTTGTCAACTCCTATTCCTGTTGTTTGTAAATTGTGAAGTCCAGTCACGTTTCAGTTTTGGAGAAACAACAGATTCTTGGCCTGCCTGAAGAATGAGGAGCTGGAGAGAGCCAGACTGGGTCCTCATCTGCTGTGTGGCCCATTGCCTTCAGTTAAACAAGGCCTTATACCTACTTCATTCACACAAGGCATCTCTAGTGTCTTATGGGTACCTGTCTTTTAATATTGGATCTTCTGACCAACCTACTGAGTGGTGTGCACAAGACTTAGACATTACTGAGGTGAAGACAATGTCATCGTGTTAAATGATTCTTGACTACTGTGACAATACTTTCACCCCTCAGATGACACACTCTTGTCTTGTTCCTCTTACTGGGGTATGGATATTTGGGGTCTACTTCTACCACCATGGTTCCTAGGATGCATAGTAGGAGATCTGAGGGCAACAGGAGGTCTAGGCAATGAATGACTTGCTCCTGCTTATTCTGATAGCTTTATAGTATCTCTGTGTATTTGGGTACAATTGGACCCAAGCCACATGGATTACTATCAGTTTATTGAGGTAGAGACAGGCATTCCAGATAATGTAAGTGGAGCAGAAAGCTGGGAAAAGCTAGAAACTCTAAGGCCTTGGGCCATGAATGTAGAGACTCTTTATGGGCCATGTATGTAGCAACCTCCTACTCCTCCAGCTTTGAATGATGGTTAACTTTGTGTGTAGTTTCTCTGTTCCACATATGCAGCCTTGATGGACTATGTCTTGAGGGTGTTTTCCAGGTTTTTGTTCTCTGGGTTCTTTGCTAGTCTTGATGCCTCTCTTCCTCCATCTTCTCCTGCCATGTTTGCCCTGAGGCTTAGCACCTTCCTGCCCAAGTGATTGTGAGCACTCTTACTTCTCACATTCCTTTTGCCATTCATGCCTTCTCAGTGCTACCAGACTGCCTCTAGCTGTGCAAACTGTACATTTACATGTTGTTGGTTGGCTCTCTGGGCTCCTAGGGTTACTCAACAGCAAGCAATGTGTGTCTCACCCTGTATGTCCAATCCCACATAGAAATGCTTTACCAGGAAAGAGGCTAGAAGAAGTTGACCAATCCCAGGAGGTGGTCAGACTGGAGGTAGTTTCAGCTGTTTCTGTGAGTTACTGTCATTTGATCTATCCTGGTGGGGGTCATTTGGCCTTCACCACACCTTACAAACCTTCCTTTATGCTGCAGATCTGAGGCTGTGTGTCTGGCATGTGCTCGAATCCATTGCTGCAATTTAGGAGTGTCGAAGCCATTTAATTAAATGGGATGGAATTGGATCTGCAAGGCTGTTATCTCGGATATTGTTTTCTGTGCACGGTCTGGCTCGCAGGGAATCTGTGGGAGTACTGAGAGCAGTGAGCTCTTGGCTTATTCAGAGACCTTGCTTCTCTGAACCCCACCCCCCCACCCCCCAGCCCAGATGGTATGAGAAAACGGCTGAGATACTGGGCCCAGATCTGAAGTCAGAGGTTCAAAGCCCCTCTGTGTGAAGGACCCTGAGGGTGGGTCAGGACCATTGCCAGGCAGCACGCCTCTCCCCGGGAGGCAGCCAGAGCTTCGAAAGCTAATTTTGCTGAAGGGAACATTGCCAAGACAGAGCAAGCTTTCATTTGCCTAAGTTTGCATCAATAATTAATCCAACCTGGTTTTACACAAGACCTGACATAAAATTATTAGCTCTGAGAGCTTAGCTTAAGCTGGTCCCAGAAGAGACTGATCATGAGCCCTGGAAGAGAGGACCTGGTGAGAAGGACAGGAGCTCAGAAAGTCACTTACACTACACTGTCCCTGTTCCAAGCTCCCACCATGGCTTTAGGCAGACCTCTGTCACTGTCAACTGTAACTGTGAACTTTAGGGTTATGACCCTGCTGAGGCCTTTGGTTCTATAGCACCAATTCTTCCTAATATTCACCAAGATTCTTGCATTCTCTCTCACAGCTTCCTGGGTCTCTTCCCTATGCCACTAAGACTGCCTTATCTTCAGGACATTCATTGTGTTGGCTGGCACACAACACTCATTCATTGTGTTGGCTTCTGTGGGAACATCTTACATGCATCCTTAAAGGCTTCTATCATTTGCCACCTAGGAAGTCTTTCCTGATCTTGTCAGTGAGAGACAGGTTTCTTCTGTAGCTCAGAGGTCTCTATTTTGAAAGACACTGTAGACTGCTTTGTACTGCATCATTCCCATCCAGTCTTCCTCCACAAGCAGATTGCAAGAGCAGTCATTAACAATGGTATATACACTGGATACCCATCCAGGAAGGGGAAAACAGGAGCCAGGGATGCTCTAACTGAGGGAGGGAAAAGTATAGCTCTGCTCTTCCTATGGTCATATTTTCAATCTTCTCTGGTTTGCTCAATAGCATGCATAGCTTCTCAGTGACAGCAGGTTGTCTTGGTCTTGAGACCTCTTCCTTTTGCTGTATTTATTTTTTCATACATATTTCTTGTTCCTTCCCAGAGAACCTCATAGGATTCTTACCTCCTTCCTCAGTCCCTCCTCTATGCCAGCAGTCATCACAATCAGTTTAAACATACAGATCCTGCTTTGTAGCCTCTGCCCACATATCCATCCCAGGCTTCTTTCCCAGTATTCCCATAATTCTCTCACTTTCCTGTTCAAAAATATCACAAACCACATGAGGTCCAAAGTCAAAGCCTACCTATGTAGGTCAAAGCTACAGCCTCACTTCTCCCTGCTTCCTTCTAACTTCTCTTCTCTGAAGAGCACCCATATTTCCCAGGAGGTCTCAGGCAGCTTCATTTGCCAACGTTTCTTGTAGATCCCTGTGTGCCCTATAAGACCTTTCCTGGCCTTTCAGGGATGACCTCCAAGTTGCCGCTGATATGCCTTTTTAGAGTAGAAGATTTTTTTTTTCACAGCAACATATTCTGCAAACTTTGATGGTGGCAGTTAATTGCCTTGTGTGATGTCTTAATCCCTATATCTGTCCCCAAATTTTAATCTCTTTCAGGAAGTGACCACATCATCCTATGTCTCTTTGAGCAAAGTTCTAATATACAAAAGTCAGTCAGCAGGTGCTCAATGAATGCTTGTTGAATTCTTAAATAAGTATGGGAACAGTTGGAACTGAAATTAGGCAGACTTACCATCTACTAGTAGTACACAGCAAGGTACCTACTACTTTACTGTTATTGCTTTAGTTACTATGATTTCCCATGCATCAACTAGCACCTATCTCTTACTGATCTGGTGCAGGGATACAGGCACGTTCTTATGTCTACATTTCAACTTTCAATCCTTCCAAGAGCACATAGACTTCTCAGATCTGATAGCTCTAGATTTTCTTTTAAGTACAGTTCTTTTGAAAGAATATTAACTGATTCCTGTTGTATTCTAAGCCTGAGGATATATGCTGGGGAAAGGATTCAATGGCACATAGTCCCTGAATTGGGAGAAGTCTCCTTTCTGCTTTAGGCAATAGGAGAATCCCAGCGATCCAGGAAGCAGAGTGTGACTAATAATGGACATTTCTGATCTTAGCGCTGCTCTGCTCGCTAACAGGCAGCCTCCGAGGTAATAGAGCCGTCACCACACTGCTGTCTTTAGCAGGCAGCCCTGGATAGTGAGGGAGCTAGAACATAGGAGAATTCAATCACTGTTTGAAAAGCATCGCCTTGTCTTGAACAAGATGGATCGAAGGCACCTGTGTTGGTTCTGCCCTGCACACCTTCCCAGCAGAAGTGTTTTCTTCTTTTGGCTTCCATTCCCTGTACAGTCCCCAGCCGCCTCCTCTTTTCTTCCCAATAAATCTCCTTTTGTTTCTCCAGAGACTTCACTGCCAAACCTGTCAGGAACTTTGCACAAAATAGTGTATTTCTGTCAAGAGCGCCTTGTGAGATGTTAGTTGTCTTTTGAACACTGGAGGCAGCCGAGATGGTGTGCTGGGACACCCTTGTCCTTAAGTCTGTTTACTTCTTGCCTAGCAAACTAGAAGCATGCTGATCAAGCCTGTGAGTGCAGCGGCAGACAGACACTGGGCTGAGCTCTGCTAGGCAGAAGGGACAATGGAGAAGAATTGATGCCGGAGGGTGTTGATGGGGAGACAGAACTTTCTGTGACTCCAGAATCACTGCCACTTCAAAGCTTAGGGAAATCACCATGTGAGGGGGTGGGGAAGCATGGTGAAAGATTTAAGACAAACTACTGTATGTCCTCAGGCCAGGCCCAGCCCTTCTGTGAGTAGAGTTCCTCATTCCTATGAAAGTGAGAGCAGGTGTTCCCTAGGGTGCCTTCAAGGCCTGCCATACTATCATTTCACAAATTTCCAGCAGCTAAAATTTGTTGGAAATGTAATTCTCTCTTGGTTATCCAAAGTCAATAGGAAAAAAAAAATATGGTCTAAGAGGTAATTTAAAGACCCAGAAGGGACATTCTTTTAGTGCAATAGAAATAACTATAATAATAAAATCTTAGGATCAAAGTACTTTTCTATCTCTTATCTCACTGTATCTTTCAAAATTCTTGGAGAGAGAGAGAGAGAGAGAGAGAGAGAGAGAGCGCCACAGATACCAGACATTTTACTTGATCGCTGAAGCCACTTGTAGAGATGTTTAAGAACTGCACTGCCCAAGTAAGATGGAGCTGAACAACACTACATTAGAAATACTGGTGAAGATATGAGATGGTGTGCATGGTTGTGGAGAATCCAGTCCCTCTAGGTGACATCTACGGCTATGAATACGTCATATAGAAGCCACAATGCAACACAATTACTCTAAAACACATGAATACATGTCTTCCTCTGACCTGATTGTTAGCATGACCGGTGATTCTTGGAGTCACCTGAGGTGTTGGCTTTAGAAAGAGAATCCCTACTTCTGTTGCTGAACTTGATACTATTGGCTCAGGGAGGGCTGGCAAGAAGGGGTGTTTCAAAGAGAGTGTGACAAATGGCACATATTCCAGGAAAGAATGTAAATACTCAACGTGGATACATTTCACTTGCTGACTCCGAAACCTTTCTGTAACAAAACCAAGACAGAACAAGAGCATGAAGCTATATAGTGGCAAAAGCAATAGTAAGGACATTGATGGGCTGTTTATGAGATTCCCATGCTCCTCTCTCTGTCCACTCAAAACCAAGCCTATACATGCAGTGTCTGCAATCTCATCTAATGAGCAGATCAGAGTCCTGGGACAAAGTGCCTCTACCATTCCTTTGTCTTTACTTCCCTTTCTTCATACAAGGACCACAAAATATCATTTCATATTCCTGTAATTGTATGTCATATTCTTCCCTGGCAAGTATAGATATATCTATACCTGTGCAAGTTAATATTCCAAGCACAGGCCAATGTTACTGATGTCAAGGTGCCTTTTCAAATTTTTACAAAAGTCCTGTATAGAGTGAGGCTCTGCATGCTGAAAGAGGAATATATGCATGCTTCCTCTTATCCCATCCTCTCCTGCAGATAACAAGCATCTTCCAAGGACATTGGGAACTACTTCCTTCAAACACCTCCTGTGGCTCCCTAGTTTTTGTTACAGGGTATAATAAGGGTGACAAATAAAAGACACATGTTATAACACCATGGGCCACATGAACAAAGCACATTTCCAGGTCCTGCTTCAGGTGTCAGTAGTGATGTGCATGGGGAAAAAGCACAGAGGAAAGCTCTGTGAGCTCACAGGGGACATTTCCCTCTGGTAAAAAAGACCTTCTGCAGGATATTTTAGGCTTGGCCATAGTTTCCTAGGAAAGGAGTACTCACAGTCTGTTTTTTCTCCTGATGTTTGCTGCTACAGAACCGTGACTCAAAGTGCTTAGGTTATGTCTTGCTGCCTGGTCACCACCATCTGATTAACACATCATTCATGAAAATGCTCTCTTCTGCCCTTTTGTGCATAGATCCCAACTAGAGAGAGTTTTGTGCTGTTACAACCACATTTCTACCTGGCACTTCCACAGTTTCAGAATTTTTGATAAAGGGGAAAGACATTATATCTGACAATATATAATAATTATAATACTATTAAACATGTGTCTGTCTGTGTAAATGTCTGTGTGTATCTATGAGTATATGTCTATGAGTGTGTGTGTGTTTGTGTGTGTGTGTGTGTGTGTGTGTGTATGTATGTATGCTTGTGTTCATGAATTAATGTCTCCATGGATGTTTCTATGCAGGGGTTGTATGTATTTCCATTTATGTTTGTGTCTCTGGTTTCCTATGTTAAATATAAAGATTTATGTTTATCTATGTGGCACATTCATGCGTGTGTGTGCATATATGTTTGTATCTTTGTGCTCCCTGCTCCTTTATCACAGACTCCAAGGACTCTCTGTGAAGTTGGGCATGAATGCCAGAGCACTGACTGCAGGAGGCACCGCAGTGTTTCTGAGATGGTGGTGAGTACCTCCCAGGTGAGAACTGTCTAAGTGTATCTGCCTCAGACCCCAGGGAACTGTGGCTTAGATCTCCATTGCTTTGGCCTTTTTGCTGTGAGCTGATGTGCACAGTGTTCCCCTGGTGTAGAGTGAAAAGCACCAAGGGCTTGATTGACTTAATGTTTGGGAAGATGGAAGCAGGAGGTTTGTCCAGTGAGAGAAAGTGTAAGGCGGCGAATGGGAAAGACACTCTCCAGGACATGCATAGTTTAAACAATGGTATGTGTCTATTATAGTTTTAGAGGCCAACATCTGATGCCTCCTTGAGATTACAAGGAGAAAACTTTTCTTAGAAGATAGCAGTCTTTGCAATTGTGGTATCATTGGCTTGTAGAGGCATAACTTGAATCTCTGCCTTTAGTGTCCAGTGGGGCCTTTCTATGTCCCATTTCTGTGTTCTCAGACACTCTACTCTCTCTGTCTATCACTTTTTTTTTTTTTTCCGAGACAGGGTTTCTCTGTATAGCCCTGGCTGTCCTGGAACTCGCTTTGTAGACCAGGCTGGCCTCGAACTCAGAAATCCACCTGCCTCTGCCTCCCGAGTGCTGGGATTAAAGGCATGCGCCACCACGCCCGGCTATCACTTTTTAATAATCAGGATTAGATTAGACTGGATTAGAGTTTCATCTTCTCCAGCGAGCTTCCATCTTGACAGCTTACATGGAAAATAATCTTGCTTCCTGATTTGGCCACAACCTGAGGGATAAGGCTCAGAACTCACCGTGTCTCTATCATCAGGGCTGCAGCTCTGCTACTGAAGGCAGGTATGGCATCATTTGGATTCTGGTCACTGTGTCAGGGCTGATCTCTGGTCCCACCTCTTGTGACTGTTAATGCTACTTCCAGGGGATGCAAATTAGGCCTTAAGTAGAAGCCACCCTCTGCTCTAAGTACACTTCACATGTGCTAATCCTTCCAATCTCATTAACGTATTTGACAGGTGTGATTCCTGCCCCCACTTTAGAGATGAACCATGTAGTCAAGGTGAAACAATGTGTGTTCAAGGTTACAAACTGTAAGTAGCTGTGCAGGATTAGCTTGTAAGTCATCTGCCTCTAGAGTCTATGGGCCTAAGCAGCTTCCTGAGGCCCTCAGGTTAGTCTATAAACAAATGAAAACTTTTCTACTACCTTTAAGAAAATTCAAAGGCAGTGAATGGTATGGACTAGGACTTCTCTGTGAAGCATGTCACTGTTAAAATTTGAGTAGCAACATTAATATCTCTCTTTTGTAGGCACAGCAACCCAACTGAGACATATAGGACTGAGACATATATGACTGAGACATATACATTGTTGTTCTTCCCACTCCTGTGTATCATTATCTAGCAGATCCTAAGCACATTCAGGTTTCCTTGCCCTTTAAGATTTCCACTGTATGCCTTAAAAGAATTTAAAGTTCCTTTTGATACACGTGAGAACTTAACAGTTTCCTCCTGCCTAGGTCACCTCTGGTTCTATTTTCATCTTCTATAAAGAGTTGTTCCAGTCCACTGATTTGCTATCACCATTCCCTTTGCTGAGCCTTTCTAACAGGGAGCATTTTCCACATAGGAGTCCTTCCCATAGGAAGCCTTTCCCACACCGAGACTTGCATCACAGACTATTCACAAACCATACACTTTTCCCAATGGCTCTTTCCCATGGCAATTCTTTTCCATATGGATCTTTTTCCACCTAAGCCTTTGCTACACTGAGCCTTTCCCATACTGTCTAATACTTTCTATCACTGGAAAAACCTCTTGCTTCCATCTTCCTGAATAATAAGTCAAAATGTATGGTAGCCACAAATTCATAAGATGCGCATTAGGTAGACTATCCTGCAAGATGGAACCGACAAAAAATTG
Source organism: Mus minutoides (assembly GCA_902729485.2). Lineage (NCBI taxonomy): Eukaryota > Metazoa > Chordata > Mammalia > Rodentia > Muridae > Mus > Mus minutoides. The sequence continues at coordinate 43,338 of LR751313.1, read as the reverse complement.
AAGATGAATTATTAGGTAATCGATTTCTAGAAAGTCTCCTGGTTAGAAGGGCCAATGCTATTTACCCCAAGACCTTGCTGAAACCATAATTATCACTTTCCTTTAGTTTGCTCCTGCATGAGTCTCTCTTAATACTCATACTTTATTCATTTCTTTTTGCAGACTTTTCCTGTTCCAAAGTTATTCAAAATACTGAACTGTTTCTTGTACAATTCATATATGGCAATACAAGATAAATGCAAAGATCTTACTAGTGGTCTACCTCCTGTTTCACTTGATCCTTCCAATACATACCTCATGGGGGAAGGGTGGAGTCATCTAATATCAAAATGCATCTGTCTAGGTATTTTGTTTTGTTGCTGAATATTTTCAAGAAAGCCATATCTCTTCTCAGATGCAGGGTGATAGATTCACTCCATTAATATTAATTTTCCTTTGCTGCCTTTATTGGAATTGGAGACTTCTTACAGGTTGTAAGCTTACTCAGAGTGTAGACCCTTCCAGTTACTTATTTGATCCAAAAACCGTGAATTGTGTACCTCAATCACGAGACAGTTTCACCTAATTAAATACCTTAGTGTAACTCTGGACCAGAGGTTCTACCTACAATCCCTACATCTAGTTGTGACTAAATATAGGGTGATACACATTAAGTTTTGTGTACTATATGTAAAGGAATAAACTTATAATTCAGGAATGTCGACTTTAACATAAGAAACAGGGAAAAGAAAAACCCACAGGTCAAGGGACTAAAGGACTTGTTTCTCTAGGCTTGAGTTATTCAGGTGTGTGAATAAGAAATATAGGTATTTTTGGAGTAAGTTTCTAAGGAATCTACCAAAGGATTCTATTTCTAAGCTGCTAGACCTCTGGAATTGCCATTTGCTTGGGAATGGAAATTTTATCCCTTCCCTTCCCTTCCCTTCCCTTCCCTTCCCTTCCCTTCCCTTTTCTCCCCTCCTCTTCTCTTCCCTTCCCTTCCCCCCTCACTCCCTCAGTTCCCTTTTCTCCCTCCTTTTTTCCCAGGCTGAGCTTACTGAGTTAGTTGATATGTATCTAAGGATGACCTTGAACTTCTGGCTTTTCTATATCTGCCTCCCAAGTGCTGAGATTATAGACAAACACACCACATTCATTTTATGTGGTTATGTGGATGGAATCAGGCTTCATAATTGACAAGTGATTAGGTTACAAATAGAGATACATGCCCAGTAATAGCTTTTCATCCCTGGAATACCTACCCTTTCTCCCACTGTGCTCCTGTCAATGGCACGTTTGTGGCCCTGTCCATGGTGCTGATCTCAAATTTCATCTGCAGTCCAGTGATGCTTCTGTAAATGACAAGCTCCCAAGATACCTGTGAGGATTGCTTTTCCAGTCCAGAAATGATGTAGAAGCTATTATGATTAGGATTCTAGACTTTCTTCCACTCATGCTACACCATTCATCAGAGTAGATTTCTGGTGAGAAAGATCTTGGTTACTTCTTGTGAAGCCTAGGCTGTAGCTGAACTAGTGACATTACTCTGTTTGCAAGGTTATTGCTCTTCAGTGCTTACCTAGTCGTCTTGATTTCTAAATGAAGAAAAACATCATCCATCCAGTTATGCAACCAGAAGCCTTGAATTTAATTTTTACATTACTATATTCCATACTCCAACACTTCTCCAAGTTCTGGCAATTGTAATTCCTCAATATCTTGCAACTCCATATTTCTCCAAGCTCTATCACTAGTCAGAGGAACCCTAATATTTTACATAGGTGGTTTCATTAACCTCTTTCCTAGTCTTCCAATGTCACTTGGTGCAATCTAAACTATCCTCTGTACCATAGTATTAGAAATCTTAAAGGCATAAAATGAATCTCATAATAGTTTGCGCTAAACTCTTCAACATTTTCCAACTGTATTTGGACACATATGGCACCATTAGGAAGGTAGCTGAGTTTATGTCTAGACATTCAATAGAAAGCATGAAGAAGATCCAGGCTCCCTGGACAAAATGTTGCTTTGGGTGGTTGGGTTCTGGTATCAAGGTAGAAGACTGAAGAGAGGTGCTGTGTGACAGGTGATCTCTTTCCATAGATGCTACACTGCAAGTCTGCAAATGTGTGTGTGTGTGTGTGTGTGTGTGTGTGTGTTCATAGGAACATTAGGAGGTGGATTATGGTCTTACAATTTAGGAATGCAGTCCATATTTGTTTAGAGTCTTTAGACAATTGCCTCATTTTTCTGAACAGTTTTCTTAGGGAGTTGGGTTGGAGATTTACATGTATGTGAACTTAGTAAAATTTCTGGAATGTAGCAAATTCTCAGTAAACAGACTATTTGTGCCATTATTAACTGATTCAGTAAATATGGTGTATGGCAAACTGTAAAAAACATATACCCACCTTCCCCCCTTGCCCGCAAGAGAGGAAAAAGTGGGCTCAGAGTCCTTCTGCGAGCATCACTTTATTAAATCCATGTGGAGAAAGAGGAAGAGAGGGGGAGAGCGTCCCCAGAAATACCTTGTTCAATTTTACCTCAGTGTGACGTATGTCGCTTGGGTTGGCTGGCTGCCCGTTACCTTAGGATATGTCCCGGGATTGGGCGGTGACTTGTGGCTGCCAAGACACACGTGCACTTGAACTTGTTTACGTATCTAGACAACCGGCAGGAGCGCGAACTCGGGAGCCGGTGGGCGGTAACTTACATCACGACGCCTGCGCATTGAGCTTGTTTACGTTTAGGCGACCGGGTTACCTAGGTAACCCGCTCGGAAGCGCAGCGGCTTTAGCGTGCGGCTTCCAACAGCAAACATTTAGGCACAAGAGCTGTTCTGATTCTTCTTCAAATCTGCATTCTGATTGATTCCCACCTGCCTGCCACCCTCTCTGATCTTCACAGGGGCCTGTGCTGCATATGGAGTGGATACCTTTCCCTCTTGGGAACAGAAGAGAGCTGCCGCTCTTCTTTATCATTTAGGAAGCATCCTGTCTTTGGTGAAATATCACCCTCGTGAACAAACACAGTGCAGTGTCTGACCTTTCTTCATGAGTGCTACTTTTTGGCTTCCCTGTGTTATGAGGAAGGAAGCATAGTTGAGGAGTAGGAGACCTGAATCAAAAGGATGTTTCCCAGGGGTCACCAGATGGATGCTTGAGTGGTGAATTCTGGGGCTGACAGTTGTAGTTCACATAGTTTCAAGGCTGCAGATTAATATGCCAGTTCCTGGAATTCTGATAGAGAAAAAAATTCCCTCAACAGCTGCAGATACAAAAGTAGGGAGATGAACTTGGCAGTGCAGGTGCCAAGAGCTAAGCAGGGCCTCAGCTGCTGTAGCCTTGGCTACTATGCTCTGATATCCCCCAAGTGCCCTGTGAAGCAATAGCAATAGTTGGCATCTATCAGAGAGAACCTAGATAGCATAGCTGCCTGAGTCTTCTTAGGTGGGTGGCAGGTGGTATTCTAATCCCTAAGAGTTAACAGTGCTGACAATCTAGAGCCTCAATGTCCTAATGTGACTTGTGACCAAAAACTGTCTATCCACAATGGAGGCTGAAGTCTTTAGAAATAAGAAATCTGAGGGTCTGGAGAGGTGGCTCAGCAACCAACAGAGAACTGCTCTTGAAATGAACATGAATTCAGTTCCATGGAACATCTCACAACTGTCTGTAAATCTGGCTTCAGATGCACAGACCTACTGTAATTAAAAAAACAAACAAACAAACAAAAATCAAAAAACAAAAAACAACTCTCTTAAAAAGTGAATCTACAGATGAAGCACAGGGTCCCAAAGGAAGGAGCTAGAGAAAGGACCCAAAGAGCTAAAGGAGTTTGCAGCCCTTCTAGAAGGAACAACAATATGAACTAACCAGTAACCCCAGAGCTCCCTAGGACTAAACCACCAATCAAAGAAAACACACAGAGGGACTCCTGGCTCTAGATGCATATGTAGCAGAGGATGGCTTAGTCAGTCATCAGTCGGAGGAGAGGCCCTTGGTCCTGTGAAGATTTTATGTCCCAGTATAGGGGATTGCCTGGGCCAGGAATGGGAGTAGGTGAGTTGGGAAGCAGGGGGAGGGGAGATAGAATAGGGGATTTAAGAGGGGAAACTAGGAAACATTTGAAGTGTAAATAAAGAAAATATAATAATAATAATAATAATAATAATAATAATAATAATAATAATAAAAAGTGAATCTACACAGTAAATGCCTGAACTTTCATGGAGGGGTAGGCAAAGCCCAGTACTAACCTCATCTTCATGAAGTTATTTGTTCTTGTAGGTTGTATTTTTTTCTACTATCAGGGCAAGTAATACCTTCTCTTCAGAGGGCACTACAGAAAAAGCTATGCAAGGAGCTGTTATTCCATGGTTACCTTAACTTTCAAACATTAACTCACAATCTGCATTAGGGGCTGAATGGGTGGTGGTGGTATAGAAGTGAAGTAAAGAAATAAAATGCCTGTGAGATTAGCATAAAGCAACCAGTCACATTATTCTCCTTGCTTCTTGAGCATTGAATTCATTGTATGTTGAAAATCTGAAGGAGCAGGGATTAGGAATGAGCCAAAAACCACTGTTCATTTGCATAAACTGGGGCAGATTCAGATTCCAGGGTAACTGAGGCACAGGGAGCCTGTGATTGGACTGTGGACATCATGGGACTGCCTTCTGAAGGTGGAAAAGAGTCATTAAAGGTCCCTCCTCCCACCCAATGCTATGAACCATTTAACAGGGTGATGTCTCATCATCCATGTTGGACAGGTGGCAAGGGCAGAAGCAGGTTGAATTTAATGGCCTCCGCAACTGGATGGGAAAGCTGCAAATTATTATCTCAAATTCTGACTATACCCAAATATATAGTCAGAAACAGAGGCCTGCAGATAGAAGGACAAGGTGTATAGTTAGGGCATTAGGAAGTAAGGAAGGAACAGAAAGAAGAGTAGGTCCAGCATGAAATCTCTTCAATCCTGGAGCTACCAGGAACCTACTTCTATCATCCCCTTGATGTCACTCTATCTGACTTATTTACATCTAGGGGGTCTCAGATTCTGCAGATNATAACACCAGTGTCTTTTATCCATTTTTCATTAACTCAAGAGGTTATCCTTTGTTAGATTTCACTTCTCTTGGCAGAGGTCAGACATAATTCACAGTTTAGTATGACTGAATCTCAATTAGTGGGTGTTCTAGTGAGACTTTTCTGTACAGATGATACAAGATAATCTTATTTTATTATTGGGGAAGTCCTGAAGTCTACACAGGTCAAGGATATGTTCAAGAACTAGGCTTAGAACTTGCTACCATTTTAAATTCTTTAGGATGAGAAAGTACTTATTATTTTGTGATAGGTAAAATTTAGAAGGTAAGGTAGGAGCAAGAAAATGGTTGAAGAAAGAAAAATACACATCAGAGAAATGAAACATGTTGTCACAATTTAGTGGCCTTTTTCTTGGGATTTGTGAACCTCAGAGGATTTCAGTATGTGGATAGGTTTTTCTTCAGACAAGAGAGATTCTCTTGTGCCATTTATACAGCTGTCTGAAAAGAGAAAAGTGACTATCCAGAAATCTAGCAAATTGCCCTCACATTCTGACCCTCTGTGAGTCTATTAGTAAAATGCATATACTCTTGTCACACATCTGGACTTCATCAATCCTTGTGAGCTCCTGCTGCTTCATTAGCTCAAAGCAGAAAGAATCTTTTGGTTGGGTCCAGGAAGCACCAGGATCTTAGTCCCAATAGGGCATTTTCAGTTTAGCAGTGTGCTCAGGTATAGTGCAAACTACTTCCTTATCAATGAGTCTGTTACACACTCATATGTCTGTGCAGTTTGAACTTGATCTCTGAGTCTTGTCTCATTTTTTTTTTTTTGGACTGAAGGATCAGTATTTAGTGGAGCATGATATATTGGTGGTCCCTAACATTACCTTTTATGTGTGCAAGGGGAGTGTACACCCTTTTCACTTAGAACAATATCTCTTGTGCCCATCTGTCATTATGGTGCTCTAGAGAACAGCTCATAGACTAACCAGGGATGCCTTGTTCCCCATAGGACTACAGTCATTGCAGAATATGGTAGGATTGGATAATATTTCACTTTTTATTTTCTTTACCTTTCCACTTTGAGAGTCCCTCTTCCAATAGCTAGCATCACCAAGATTCCTGCTCAGCATAATACAGGATTGTGAAGACAGATTTCCTGAATTTAAGAGTCTTGGTTCATACATGAAGTAACTTTATGAAGACTCATATCTTGACCCTCAGCTGTTGCTACCAAGACACAGTTGGGGAAAGGTTATTAACTTCATTGATGGATTGATTCATTAATGAGTTCATACTGTTAAGAGTTCATTGGAAGATATATAATGTGCTGTTAAGAGGTCATTGGAAGATACTCTATTTTGTTGTTGTTGTTGCTGCTGTTGTTTTTACAAAGTGAGTAATTCTATCTACTATGTTCTTCTACCAGGATGCTTTCATCTCAATTAAACCTAACTTCATTGAGTCAGTCAGTCTTGGAGTGAAATTTAGGATGCTATGGCACCAAGAAGTCTTTCTTTCCATTTGTTGTCTATTTTTGGAATTTTGTCAGTAATACAGAATTACTAACAAAATAGCCACCTTTCACATTTTAACTTTATGATCTTGGGCAGGTCATGTAAACTCTCTGGTCTTTTGCTTCTCTGAACCACCTCTTTGATTTGTGTGTGTTTATGAAGGCAGGGTTTCCATGGATTCAAACATGTTATTTATCTCAGACTGGCCTCCAATGAACTGAGATTCTACCTGCTTCACTTCTTTGAAAGTTGAGATCACAGAAGCATATCACTGCTACCAGCTAAATGGCATACAGATCTGTTTTTTATTCTTTCTGTTACGCAGAACATATTGAACCTGTTTCTGGAACATTCAGGCCATTTTTCTTGCTTTTCAAGCCTTCCTAAGACTACCCATTGGTGAAAGGAAGGACCATGTTTGACCTGTCTCCGGCTTCTGAGCCAAGTGTGCAGTATTCATGGTCAGATACCTGCCCAATGGATGTATAGAATATTTGGACTTCAGAATAGGCCAGATGACCTTCCAGGTTTCTTTCTAGTTGCTATTATTTGTGGATTTGTACCTTTCAGACTAGTAGGAATAAAGGGATCCAACTTCATGGAGTTTACATTGTGGAGTACTTTCTGGATCCTAGGCCTTGTGTGAAGCCCTGGAAATACAATAATGTCTCTCTTCAGAATTCACATTTGCATAATATAGAAATGTGAGATGGGTCATGCTTAGTGCCTAAGGAAAGGGACTGTGATGATGCTTATGATGTAGAGAACAGATGTGGCCCTATGTACCTGGTGGCAGAATTCAAAGACTCCACAGATGACACATATGAGCTGATCTCTGAAGATGGGCAGGGCATTGGGGTGGAGGCAGGGAGCTCTAGCTCAGATTTCAGGAATTTTTCGATTGATTGTGGTTATAATAATTGAATCAATTTCTTCATCACATAAAACTGATCATAGTCTTATATATCATCTAAAAATAGTCACCTAAAATAAATATATTTCCATAAGAAATGAGGTTGAGGAGTAACTAAAAGATTATATATATATATATATATATATATATATATATATATATATATGATATTTTAGATATTTTCTTTATTTACATTTCAAATGCTATCCTGAAAGTTCCCTCTACCCCCTGCCCTGCTCCCCTACCCACCCACTCCCACTTCTTGGCCCTGGCATTCCCCTGTACTGGGGAGTATAAAGTTTGCAAGACCTCCAGATACAAGGATGGAGCAGTGCCTGGCAAATTTTATATGCCCCAGTACAGTGGAATGCCAGGGACAAGAAGTGGGAGTGGGTGGGTAGGGGAGTAAGGCAGGGGAGGGTGTAGGGAACTTTTGGGATAGCATTTGAAATGTAAATAAAGAAAATATCTAATAAAAAAACAAGAAAAACCAAAAAAATTCAAAAAATGCAATTAAAAGCCAATTTCATTAAAAAAAAAAAAAGTCTGCAAGACCAAGGGACCTCTCTTCCCAATGATGGCCAACTAGGCCATCTTCTGCTACATATGCAGCAAGAGACATGAGCTCTGGGGGTACTGATTAGTTCATATTGTTGTTCCACCTATAGGGTTGCAGACCCCTTCAGCTCTGTGGGTACTTTCTTTAGCTCCTCCATTGGGGGCCCAGCGTTCGATTCAATAGATGACTGTGAGCATTCACTTCTGTATTTGCCAGGTACTGGCATAGCCTCACTTGAGACAGCTTTATCAGGGTTCTTTCAGAGAAATCTTGCTGGCATAGGCAGTAATGTCTAGGTTTGATGGCTGATTATGGGATGGATCCCCAGGTGGGGTAGTCTCTGGATGGTTCATCCTTTGGTCTTTGCTCCAAACTTTGTCTCTGTAACTCCTTCCATGGGTGTTTTGTTCCCTATTCTAAGGAGGAATGAAGTATCCACACTTTGGTCTTCATTCTTCTTGATTTTCTTGTGTTTTGCAAATTGTATCTTGGGTAATCTAAGTTTCTGGGCTAATACCCATTTATCAGTGAGTGCATATCAAGTGACTTCTTTTGTGATTGAGTTACCTCACTCAGGATGATATCCTCCAGATACATCCATTTGCCCAAGTATTTCATAAATTCATTGTTTTTAATAGCTGAGTAGTACTCCATTGTGTAAATGTACCACATTTTCTGTATCCATTCCTCTGTTGAGGGACATCTGGGTTCTTTTCAGCTTCTGGCCATTATAAATAAATATAGCACATGTCATTAGCATGCCAAACTTTTAAGGTCAAAAGTCAAACAAGGTATGTTATTGAAGGCCTCCTCAGAGCCTTTTTGGGTATTGATGAGATTGAGCAAGGAATATTATTCAAGCTTTCCGAGGCTTGGAATTCCTGTGTTCTGAGCTTCACATTTCTACAAGTTTCCTTTTTTCCACCTCTCTCTACATTGATATGGATTGGTAGAAGGAGGAAGAAGACCATAAAAGATCTCTGTATGGTACAAAAAAGCAGGATACAGCCTCCATCTCAGATCCAACCCTGTGAGAATGGTGGAGCCCAAACTTGTTGTCTTGCTTCTGGATGATCCATCCCTACCCACCACTTGAGAGTCTCAGCATGATGTTCACTCATCTCTCACTCTGTCACTTATCATTCTCATAATGCTTTCACAGAAAATATGGTGACACAGAATGCAAGCTGAAGGGTTGGGGTTTTCACTAGACCTGTCTATGCCCACTGTCTACAGAAAGATCACAGCCCTGCCCTCGGGTTCCTAGCCCCATATCCAGTGCCTTTCTAATCAACCTGTTGGTGAGGCTCAACCTCCAAGGGTTATCTGTGCTTCCTCTTGCACAGGGCTCTGGAATGGCTGATTACAAGTCTAACTACTTTACTCCTGTTACATTCCAATCATCTTGCAGACTGAATATTGCACAGTGAATACTGCATACTGGGCTCAGAGGAAATGCTCTAATTATGGTGGATTTGAGACCCCTGCCTTATAGTCATGGCCAGAATGGACAGTCCCAGAGGAAAGTACTAATGCACTAAACAGGTGAATAAGAGCTCCATTTGCCTAGAAACTGTGTGTGTGTGTGTGTGTGTGTGTGTGTGTGTGTGTGTGTGTGTATGTGTGTGTGTGTGTGTTAGTCTTCTAAGCTTTTACTTGAGTTATTCAGTGACATAGGCCTTTTTTTTAGGGTTTATGTGTTCTAGTCTTTTAGCATTCTGTCTGGCTTCATGGACACTTTACTAAAGAATTTTCAAATATTATACTCTTGTCTATCAGGCATTAGAAAGGAGAGGTCAAACCTTCTAGGATGAGTTGGGTAGACAGTCAAGGAAACAGGTCCGCGTATAGTTTCTCAGGGAGGGGTGGGGCCTCCTGTAGCTCCCTCTTACTGCTGTGAGACATTGGCCAAAGCACTTTGCCTCTTTGTCTTTTTATTCCTTTATTGTATAATAAGGGTTACTATGATGGATGTATTATTCTAGATGAAGCACCTAGAAAACAGCAAGTGCTCAGTAAACATCAGCAAGCGCAATCTTAAGAGCTTTTATTTATTGAGAACTTTCTGTGGACTCTGTACATATCAACTTGATTAATTCTTGCATATAGTAAAAAAAAAAAATTAAAAAAGAAAAAAAAATCCCTAGATGTTGACTCTATGTGATAGAGCAAGAAAATGCATCTCTGAGAGGGTGAATGACTCCTGTGACATCACACAGCTTGCCAGAGAGCAACAAAAATACTGCTTCTGGATGAGTGAGAGAGCTCTGCCAGTAAAAGCACATGTTATCAAGTATCAAGGCTGATTACCTGAGTCCAGTCTCTGGAACTCATGCAGTGTAGGGAATAAGCAACTCCTGCAGATTGTCCTCTGACCTCAGCATACACTCTATGGTGTGCTCATCCCTGACCCCAAATAAATGTTTAAAAATTAAAAGAAAATTGAGCTTGAGTCTTTCAGACCCCAATGTCCAAGCATGTTCTTCCTCTTAGCTTTACTGAGCATGTTTGACTGAATGCTTTCTGTTCCCTATAAAAATCTGGGGCTCTCAAGAGCAGAATCCTATTCTGATTCATCCTTGTTCCTCCAAAACAATGTACAGAACATAGTGATGTAGACATCATCACTATGTCTAGTGAGTGAATAGACTCTGGGTAAAAAGCAAGATAACATTTATTGAGCCCCTACTGTGTGCCAGACAGGGAGTCAAACATCTCTTTAAAGATCCTGGCAGGTATTATCGTTGTTTTACAGTTCAGAGAGTAGCAGAGGACTCACTTAGCTCCCAAGTTAAGAAAGGAGATTGGATGTTAGATGACCTTTTAATGGCCTTTGCAAAGATACACTTAAAAGAAAATGGAATTTTAATGCTATAAAGAATTGCAGAGAAGCAAAGATGATGCCCTTAACCTGCTCTGTCTAGCAGAAGGCAGTGCAGGGGAAGGAAGGAAGATTAAACAAAAAAATTTCCGGTGACTCTAAAACCTTCTAGCTGCATGACATTGGGCTAGCTCTTCAGCATCTCTGGGGTATGTTGTGGTATGGATGTAAAATATCCCCTTTACATTCACGTGTTTGAACTCGGTTGCAAGCTCTTGCTGGTGCTATTTGGGAAAATTGTGTGTCATTTAGGAGGTGTAGTCTTGTTGGAAGATATGAGTCACTGCGGTTTTGGTTCCTTTCCTGTTCACTGTGCTTCCTGGCTGTGGGCACAATGTGACAACTGGCTTCCTACTCAAGAGGTCATCTTATTACTGGCCCTCTGCTGTATATTCTCTGTCAGGATGGAACGATACCCTTGCGCTGCAAGCCAGAATAGAATCTTCTTCCCTAAAACTGATTCTTGACAGGTTATTTTGTCACAATAACAATAATAAATAAAACAGTCTTTGTGGGAAAAAAAAAGCTTCAAAGCAGAGAGCACATGAAGAACTTGGGGATGGGAGAATCCAGAACTAGAATAGCAGATGAGTCAAGGTCTCTGTGGTGGGTTGGATGGTGCAAGATATGAATTAAAGAGTTAGGTTGAGAAACCTGTCTAGGTTCAGTTCTTGTGAACTTCAGAAAGGCAATCAAGCTTCATTTTTCACAAATAGGAAGAATTCAAGAGTTTCATGCAAGCCAAGAGGCTGTGGTACCTTTCTAAATAAAGCTTGCTCATGACTTAGAAAGACAGAATAGTAAGAGGTGAAATTCATTCTGTATTGGTTGCAGAGCTATGATTTTCCCCTTTAATGGATGAGGAGCATAGACAAGAGGGAACTATAAGGTGACTTCAAGGTCTTGAGAGGTGGATGAGATAGAGACTAATGGAGAAGGGCTTTAGGGGTTAATGTTTTTTTCAAGGAGATGTTGCATTTTGGATCTTGTAGGCATCCATGTGGAGATGCTGACAGGATAGTGGATGGTGAATCATGTCCTGAGGATATACAACAGAGTCACCAAAGGGCCCCTAAGCCTTGGGATAAATGAGACTCAAGAGTGGAGCTAAGGAACCCCACAGTTTGGCAGAGTACAGAAGCAAGATGCACATGGAATTTGAGATGAGTGAAAGATTCAACAGAGGAAAGTGCAGTTATGAGTAATGATAGACATGGGAGGAACACAATAAGAGATTCATGGATACTTGGGGAGGAGTTGGTTTTTCAGGGGAGTCAAACATGGAGAATCCAATCAAAAATCAGGGTAGACAGCAGACTTAATTGTTGTTTTGGATGTAGCTGAACTATAGATGACATTGATATGAGCTGTCCTCTTGGACTGTTCTGAATAGACTGGTAAAATGTAAATAATTAAAATAACCAACAAAAACTAGAAATTTGCATGGAATGGGATGAAGTAAGGGTGTAAGAATTTCAATAAATCTAAAATAGAAAAAAAGAATTGAAATGAGAATTTGGCAGTAGCAAGGTCATTTGGTGAGAAATGCAGTAAAAACTGAAAGGAGCTATTGAGTGACAATTTTATACATCTAGGTGACAGATACCATTATCCATGTTTTTAATTGTGAGCAAGAAATAAATTAATACATTAGTAAAACTCACAGTGCCTAAACAAGACCAAGTGCCTGATAAGGGGAACCATCCTCTTCCTCTTCCTCTTCCTCTTCCTCTTCCTCTTTCTCTTCCTCTTCCTCCAGTTCACCAGTAGCTAGAAGTCAGCATGTTTGGCTCTCTGTGGGATGCACATGAATACACAACTAGGACTAGCCAGTGATGTGAGTGGACATGATACATAGCATGCACAGGGTGCAACTGTTCATCACTAATATGAGATTTTCTGGAACATTCCTCTGGGTGTATGATGATAACAGCAGACATCAGGACAGAACTTTCACCAGACTAGGCAACAATGAGCATGTCTTCTGGAAACCCATGAAGTAGACTGCAGCTGTTCTCTTCAAATACTGCATCTTTGGGGATGCTCATTTCTATAGCTGAATTTTACTTCGGACTGAATTAGTGGTCTTGGCAACAGCAATTGAGTCGTCCTTGCACAAAGAGTACTCACTGTCAAGCTGCGAGTCCTATAGGACTATAGGTGTGATGGGAGGTAGTACAGAGAGAAATATGTAAGGTGCTCTTTGAATGGGAACCTTGGAGGTGGACCTTATTTATGCTGAGCTTAGAAGAACTTCACTGAGGAGGCGCTAAGATTCAAGGACTGAGAGACAGTTATCCTAGTAAGAGAGAAACTATGTGAAGGGAGTAGAGTTGAGGGAGGTGATGGATCTAGTTCCCTTCCCAGATGAAATGAAGGCTATGCTTGAGATTTTGGATCTTGACAGAAGATGCTAAGAGCTTAGTGAGTACACACAGGTGAAGCTTAGGTAAGCAAAGTAGTGCTTATCTTAGGCATTCTTTTATTTACCCATGAATGAGAAGTAGGTCTAGAATCTCATTTTCTTAACTCACATGAGTATGGGCTGGAGAATTCTTGTCCCACATGTTGAAATGCTAAACCCCAACACTACCGGTGTGACTGCTCTTAGAAGTAGAACCTTTAGTGAAGTTATTGCATTCCAGTAGGCTTTTTAGGCAGTGCCACAATCCTAGGTGATGGGTGACCTTTTAGGCTATGTGAAATCACAGGGAAGGACAGATACGTATGGGCCCAGAAGTTAGGCTCAAAGTTCAGACCATGTTTCAATGTTTTTTGAAATGAACATTCAGATTCTGGAATTGTGAAGGTAAAACATACTGACTAATCACCCAAATGAACAAACATACAAGCAAGAAATCAATCAATCGATCGATTTATCGATCAAACAAACAAACAAACAACTCAACAACAGCCATATTTCTGTTGCTCAGGTCATTTTTTGAGGTACTTTGTTATTGTGGCTCTTGAAAATGTGGTTCTCAGCTTCTGCATATTTCTAAGTTTAGGCATCAAGACATTCTACAGGAATTGCTTCTGGGATCAACACACAAGAGGTCTCAGGATCTTTGGAGAGAAAGGAAAAGGGCCCAAGAAGCTATGGTTTTAGACATAGTTCAATGTGCTATACACATGGGTATTTTTGGACTTGTCCCATTCCTAGCTTATTGCCACCAAAGCCTGTGGCCAGAAGTCAGACATCATCATGCCCAATCTCAAATTGGCAGGCTAGAATTAGTCAATGATTTGAACTTTGCTTTCTTTTGCTCCATAAATCCCAAGAGATGTTTGCCCAAAAGTTAACAGGTAAATACAATGTGCGTTTTGACATTTTGCAAAGGAAAGGAATTCCTATTCTCCTATGTCTACAACCCAGTGTAAGGTTATGATGTAGAGCTGTTGAGAACAGAAAGGCTTGCACAGGACAAGTGTCATCCCTGACACTGCCTTAGAACCCTGTACTTTACAACCTAAAAGCTGGCATCTAGATGCTATCTCAACCATGGGAAAAAAGTTTGGTTGGAAGTACTGACACCTTTTGTTGGTGAATTAACCTTGCCGTGCTGCCTCATAGAATCTGAGACCAGAAAGGAGATGAATAGGCATGAATGTGGGCCTGTGTCCTGGAGGCTTTCTGCAGTGATCTTCGTGTGAGAGTTCATGAAAAGGAGCGCGAGTGTGAGCAGGGAGGGGAAGTCGTTTCCACCTCTTCTGCTGCTGCAGTTGGCTCCATCTCTGTCTCTACCTTGCTGTCTCATTACTCCATGCTGCCCTGCCCTGAGTCTGGTTGGGCTGGGCCAACGAGAGGCCTATTAGCCGGTGAGGAGTGCAGCCAAGCTTCTTTTGGGGAGAGCAGACCTCTTCACAAGTGTTACAGCTCTTATGACAGAAGCTCTCAGATGACAGAGTAGTTCTCATACACCTTTAATCCTTCCAGATAAGATTCTTATATACAGTTTTGGGGTGAGTAAGGGTCTGACAATAGATACTTCTCATTGGCTTTATCTGAGAGCTTGGGGAATGTAAAAGGATTGTCTTCAGGTTGTCTCAGCAGGTAACAGGGGAAACCTTTTTTGCATGTGCGAGGGCTTGGTGCTGGTCCCACATGACTGATGACCACACCCCTCCCTGAGCGGTGTGGGAGGCTGTGGGAAGCTGTAGCTGCGACAGGAGCCAGGGGCCCAGGGGGCATGACCAAACACCTGTCATTCCTTGCAGGCAGAAGTCACCTACAGGGTCTCCTGGGTTCAAAGCCTGTGCTCCACTGGGGACTAGGCCATCTCTGCACAACTCACTGCCCCATACATGAAGTTCCTTAAAGATCCTTGTTACTCATAATTCCAAGAAGCAGAAAGTAGACCAAATGAAGTCAAGCCCCCATATAGAGCTTGGGCCTTTGATGGTACTTACCCTGCACAGGAAGACTTTATGGAGCAGAATTGTAGACAGTGTGGGTCTGATGGAAAACACCTTCTTTCATGAAAGGGTGGTAGAAGCCTACCTTGATCCTTCAATAAGTTCCCAAAAACTTCAGCAGATGCCTGACTACAATATAATGGAGCTATGGAGGTGGCACAACTGAGAAGCCTTAGTGACACAGGCATTGTTCATGTCCCTTTCTGAGATGCCACAGCCAGGTTTCTGATCCTTAGTTTTCTTACCCCTTCCACAGACACTTTATTTATCTCTATTGCTGTTAATTTTTAATGCTCAAATCCAAAAAGGTGGTGGGAGCTGTGCTTGGGTTGGGAGTGCTCATTAGGTAACTGTTCCACTTACATGTTTTGTTCCCACCTCAAGTCTGGGATGAGAGAGGTGTGAAACTGAGCAGTGCATTTCAAGCCCACATGATCTAAAATGTGTTCCCTATTTTAAACCCGGCTTATTTATATTTTTTTAACAGTTACTTTTTATAAATGGAAATAGAATAGCAATGACGAGCCTCTTTTCTCTTTGTTTCTTAACATAGATTCCACAAAGCTCTGGCCCTGGTCTCTCCTATTCTGACAGCATCACCCCTAATAGCTGGTCCTGGATTTCTCCAGTGAGCCGGTAGCCTAGTTGCTGGTTCTATTTATGGCACTTGCCTTTGAGAGCATTCTTTCCTGATAGGTCTGTCAAAGGTCATATTTGTTTCATTTAAGATGAGGAATATGGATTTGGGTCAGACCAGAATTCTCTTTATTGATGATTAGTGGGATATACCACTCAATGTCAATTGCAGTATCACTGAAAGACAGTCAACGAGAGAATCTAATGCATGGTTGAATGCATATTTTCTGAGTGTCCACAGATCTAGGAGTACCCAGTTCAACATGCATTGAGGATTTTTTTTTGGATATTATATGTTCTGTGTTTTTTAGACCTACCTTCTAATGAAGATTCAGTCACTCATCGTCAGTAGCATCATGGTAATTCTGCTCTGATGCTCTGGAATGTACTTGAGGAAACACAATATGAATATTTGATTTGGAACTGATCATGGATTTATTCAACAATCCTGAACTCTGAGCTGGAGAGAGCATTTGCGTAGAGAGATGGAGCTAAGGCTTTGGATTCAGTCCTGTGTTTGAATTCTGAACTCATCACAAATGAGTTGAGTCAATATTGGCAAGCTTTTTCACATACTTGAGCTCCAGTTTGTTCACAAAGGATAAAGAGAGATACAGAAATGTTCCACAGGATTGCTGCTAAAATAATATAAAATAGTAAAGTCGAGATTCAGCAGCTTATATCCAATATACAATGGTTTCCTTGACCTCCCTGGTCTCCTCTCTACTCTGCACTGGGCAGTGTGTGAAGACAGCTAGAAGGTGCTCACATTGTAGACTATGAACTGAGGTAGTATAGTTGTGGCTTCTCTCTAGTGCTTTGGTATACACCCTGCCTTGGCACCCTGCCTGGTCTAACTCCACCCTAGATAACCAGGTACAGCTTACTGACTCAATAGATGTGGACTTACAGAAACTAAATTGAGGGAAAAGACCTGCCAGAAGTTTGGGAGAAGGCTGTTACAGCCGAAAAATGGTGGAAACGGTACACTCTGAAACTTTGGTGGTGTACATGATTTAGGAAAAAGGAAGGGTGCAGTGGTGTAGCACAGGGATAACATTCTGAATGACAATAGCAAGTTGAGTGATAATGAAGATGCATGAAGTAGAAGGTGGCAGAAAAGGGGAATGAGGGGAGTAATGGGAGATGAAGCCAGAGTGGGAGACATTACAAGGACATGAAAGACTTTTAACTTGAATCTGTGGTAATCATTCAGCACTTAATTTAAGGTTACAACATGGTTAGAGCTCCAGTTTAAGCTTATCACTTGAGATGAATAGGAGGGACACAGTAGTAGAAACAAGGGGCAGGGGCAGTCAGGAGACTGTAGCCATAGGCGGGGAAGCAGAGGACTTTTAAGACCAGGGCAGAGGCATAGGGAGGAAGGGAAAGTACGGTGAGAGCTTGAAGCTACATCATCTCCAGGCCTGAGTTCCCATTCAAATGCAGTACTGGGGATGACTGTGCATCTATGGAATGTGATGGGAGATCTCCTACCCTTCCCAGTGAGGAATAAGGCTGTTGAAAAGTTCTTTTCTAAAAGTTTATGCTAAGGGTGAGCAACTGCTATGTCATATCTTTCTTTACTTGGCTTGTCAATCTGGTAAACAAAGGTATTGTCAAGCTGCCTTATTGAGAAGTGCTTTAAATTAGCCTTGACAGGTGGATTAATAAATAATAAGGCCTGAATGGCTTATAAAGAAATCAATTGCACCATAAATTTTAAAATGCTTAACCTCAACCCACTGATGTTGCTGCTTTCTTGAGTGATTCCAAAGTGTGCCCAAACTCAGTTCCAGGCAATTTCATCACTAGAAACATTAGCTGGAATGCATACAAGAATGCTTCTGGAATGGCTGAGAAATATTCAGTAGACAGGAACTCTTTGTAGGAAGCATGTACATTTATTCTGATTCTCAACCTGTAATGTTAGGCATCTGATTTGGATGCAAATCTCTTTGCATAAAGTCCCTGATTTTGCCTGGGCTGGAAGGGGTCCAAGGCTCATCTGAGCCAATGGCCCTGATCCTTTCCAGGCTAATATTCTGTGATGTTTCCTTTATTCTACTGAAATGGGATCCATAAATTGTGTCATCTACCTAGACATCTCATCTGAAAGATCTATATAATTTACCAAACTGCAAAATAAATGAAAAATAAAAAGAAAAGTAATTTATAATAAAGTAGGATGTGTGTTGATCTGCGGAAGGGTAGATGTGACTGAGACTAGCAGTCAGCAGAACAGATGGATGACGGTTTGATGGAAACAGAAATGAGTTCATGGAATTGGCCGCTCAAGTACAGGAACAACAAATTGTGGTTTTTCTGAAATAGAAGAAATCTGACCAAAACAACCATAGTGCTTCCTTCATTAATATGGTGGCTACCTCCTGGAAAGCTGGTGTCTGTTATTATTTTGCAAAAATTCTTTGTCTATGGGTGAAATGCAACCAGGATTTAGAGTTAGATAACTACATCCTCTTCCCTTCACTTATATCCTGTGTGTGACACTCCAAAATTGAGAAAGGCGTGTTACAGTTCTTTCCTGAGCCTTCTCTTGTTTTGTAGTCTGTCTATCCTTCAACAAGCAGCCAACCTTTCCATCTACATAACAATCCTCACTGCTTTTAGACTGTCTGAACCTTTTAAAAAGCTACATCATTAATTTATTTTGTGTGTGAACATATGGCATCCTTATGCCATGGCATGTGTGTGTGAGTTAGAGCAAATTTGAAGAACTTGGTCCTCTCTTCCACCATGTGGGTCATAGAGATTATTTTAGGTCATTATGCTTACACACACGCACCTTTACCCATGAACCATCTTATTGACTTCCCACATAACCTTCACTGCTTTTGAAATGTCTAAACCTTTCAAAAATTACATTTCCTAATTTATTTTGTGTATGAACATATGATGTGCTTATGTCACAGCATATGTGTGTAGGTCAGAGGAAAATTTGAAGAACTTGGCTCTTTGTTTCCACCATATGGGTCTAAAAGATTATTTCAGGTCGTCAGACTTTTGAGCAAGCACCTTTAATCTCCGTCATCTATCACCATAACTAACAAGGCAGATGGGGTCATTTTTACATTTATTCATCCTATCTCCACTACCCCTATCTTTTCTCTTCTAAAGAGCCACAAAAAACCCCCCAAACCCCAAAACATAACAAAAACACCCACATTAGTATGAGAGATGACTCATGAGAGAGTTGCATCCCTGGAGCCCCCTGCCTAACCAATAAATTGTTCCTCCAGAGAGCCTCCAACAGCTATTTATTTCTTACATTGCCTAAGGCAATTGTGAATCTTGTAACTATCTTGAGTTTCCTAAGCCATGCATGCTTCCTAGCTTCTTATGAGCCTCTTGTCTGTCTCATCTCCAAGAGGAAAGCTCTCAACCCCGAGAAAAAAGACAGAGAACACCTCGCAATGAGCACTGCATATGGAAGTAGCATATGAGAAGAGGAGGGAAGGCAAGGGAAAGGAAGGAAAGGCAAGGAAAGAGTGCCTAATTGATTTGACTTCCAGTAATATAAAATCTAGAATGTGGAAGATGATAATCAAAAGTTCATATTTAGTTTTTAGTAGTTCAGAAATGATCTGTGACCACACAGAAGAATTAATGTGGCATAGAGGTACACACTTCTAATCTCAGCACCCAGGAAAGGTTCAGGGATACAAGATTAGTCTTTAATATATAACAAGCTTGAGGCCAGTCTGGACTGTATGAGATCCTGTTTCAAAACAACAATAGGGGAAAAAGAAACAAAAACAAAAACAGAGGGGGATGAGGGTGAGGTTGAAGCTGGTGAGGAGGAAGTGGGTCTAGAGAGGTGGCAGAACAATTTGTTTTTCTTTTGATGTTCTGAGTTGTTTACGATACACACATGCAGTATATATACACACAACAAATGCAAATAAAGATCTCTGAAAAAGACTAGGAAGAGAAGGAGGAAGAAGAAGGAGAGAAAGTAGAGGGACAATAAGGATCTTAAGTGTCATCCAATGCAACTCTTCTATTGACAGAAGAGATTACTGTCTCCAAGACCAAACTTTCTAATCTTCGAATGAATTTAGAATGAACATCAATTATCCTTACTCCATATTGTGTGGAGAATCTCTTCTAAGAACAGATATTGATAGGCTTTGCAAACTTAAAATCCTTTTGTATATGTGAGTCAAGAATGTTAAGACAGAAAAAGAAGGGCTAAAGTTTTCAACTAAAAAAGGAAGAGTACATGCATAAGAGTCTTAATTTGTAGGCCCCAAGGGTCACAGAGGTTAGCATAGCATTCAGTACAGGAGAGTCACACTTATTTCTGGGGCTTTTGGTTTTAGCTGTGCATTCTCAATGAAAGACAATTGATCTGGCATCCTGCTCTGGCTGTTTCCTCATCTGCCTCTCCTCATTCTTCCTTGGGAAAGCGCTGAGGTCAAGCTAGCTGGGAAGGCTGCAGAGAATCCTGAGTTAATGTGAAATCTGTCTGGGCTACTTATGTGGCACGTCTGGAATATGAATGAGGCTAAGCCTGGGAGCCGGGACCCAGATTCTGTTCAGCCCAGTGGAAGGCAGCTGGAGGTAAGCAGAGGCCAGCACTAGTGTGTGTGTGTGTGTGTGTGTGTGTGTGTGTGTGTGTGTGTGTGTGTGTGTATCTGTGTACATGTGCATGTGGGTGGGTGTATGCTTATCTGTTTTCACACTGTTCTTTGCAGTGATTTTCCATGTGTTCATCATTTGTGAGTTTTTAGAATATTTTTCTATTATTTATTCTGTGTTGTCCTCATAGTGAGCTCCAGACAGGTTGATTTTATCTCCTCTGTTTGTAGAACCTCCTCCTCCTCCTCTTTCTCCTCCCCTGCTTCTCTTTCCTCCCACAAAGTGGGGGAATGGAATAAAATGAAGCCCTGCTTAAGAAGAAGGTTGCTCAAGGGCATGTAGTGAAGCAGAGGAACTCCAGCTTTCCTCTCCATGTCTGCTGGCAGCACAGTCGGAAGCATTCCTGTATGTGCCTGTGAGCTAGACAGTCAAGATGTCCTTTGGATCCCACAGCCACCAGCCTGGTTCATGAGTCCACTCTTTGAATAACCACTCTAGTACTCCTTCCAGACTGGTCTTTTGCATTTTACAGCCTGCTTGCACTGAACCAGTTCTCTGAATGTGGCCCCATGTGAACTCAGTATTATGCAAACCTAGTCTGAACTTGTGCAATCTGTGTTAAAAGCTAAAGCCTTAAGAATTGAGAAGACACAGTGTGTGATCATGACATGGAGGAGATGTTTTTCCTAAACACCCAGTGCAAAGCTGAACTCATGATAGGCACTCCATAAACGTTTTAGGATGGGCAACAACAGCCATGTCAGTGTCCCTTTTATAGGTTCATCAAGATAGCAGGAGGAGAACATTTTGAGAAGTAAGTCAGAGCCTGGGAAATGGGTCACCGTTAAAAGAAACCAGAAACTGTAAATTCCTTTCCCCACTGCCTGATGTTGAACAGTCAAGATAGCAAGGCACATGATCCAGAAGGACATGTCCTTAATGTTGCAAGTAGGAGCTGTAGAAGCCTACACTAAAGGGAGGCTAATTTGTCCAAAGCCCTGAGATTTGGATAGGACAAAGTCAGAAGATATATTCTAGCTAGGTTATGACAGAGTTCAAACTCCTTTCTAGAGAACAACTTTCATATAATAGGTGCTCAACCAGTGTCCACTAAGTAGTATCAATACTTACAGCAATTCTTGGTCATATTGGGCATCTGCTACCATGACTTTCAGCCTTTGGCCTCTGCTACTAAAGTTGGAGTTGAGGAAGCCTAAGCTTATATTAGGTTTGAGATAGTGGTACCAGGACGAGAATTTGACTCTTACTCTTGCTGTCTTGCGCTGTGTCGCAGCTGATTTGCAGAAAGAGGACTGGGCATACTGTATCTGAGGAATCAAGGCGGTAGTGAAGGAAGGTTGCATTTCATCTCAGCATTTATATTTCCCCAGAGTGGATCCCACTGCATTTCAAGAGCAGTGGTAACACACTTAATTGAAATTCATAATTTCAGCCTTCATTAATAACCCATCTTGGGAAGCAGTGGGCTCCATGACCATTAGTGATGAGAAAGATGCAGACATATGTCTGCAGAAGGGAGCAGAGAGCCCCTGGTTCATTTTACAGTTGATTAGAGTGAGTTACACGATGCCCTGCATGTAAGTTGTATATTTAATAGGAGAAATTGGCGATATGTGAAGTTATCAGAATACTTCAGGTGCACTCGCAGGCCTCCAGCCAGCAGTGCTCATCCTAAATGGCTTGGCGACCCTGCAGCAATGGGGCTTGGGTGCCATTGAACAAGATGGATAATGTGATTGAACCTAATCAGGAAACAAGGAACCTTCAGCAACTGACTGCAGATTCCCGGGGCTTCTGTGCAGTCGGGGCGCTGACACAGCATTCCCTGATGTCCACATATGTCACCCTCCCTTGTGTGATGAGGTCTAGGAAGTGCCGGGCTCCATAATTCTGTGCAGTGTCTCTGACAAGTCCGTTCTGTGGGTCACAGTGTTGATATCTGTAAATGCGATAAAAAGATGATGCTTTCACATATGCTAGAACTGGCATTTAGTGCTTGAACCCAGTTTGACTGAAGTACCGTATGGTCTCTGATGCAACAATACCATTGAATTACAATGACATTATGACATAGATGTAATGTAAAGGAATATGTGAGCCTATGTTCCAATGAATCTTTATTTACAAAAACAGGTAAAATGTACTGATTTGCCCAGTTGGCTACAGTTTGCTGGTCGCTGATCTCGGAAATTTTGGGCAAAGGCTCGCCTATGTTAACAACACTTGGAGGCTCATGTGTCAGTCTCGCCTGCTGGGCTGTGGCTTGCTTAAAGACAGGAGAATCTTCGCCTTAGATTTCCTTGCATTCATAGGAACCAACCTGTGAGTTATCCCAATTAATTATCTCAGCAATAGATGTACTCTATTTTGTCCCTGCTTTCAGACAGAGACACAGAGATGCAGAGAAGTAAATAATTTGGTTGGTAAATGTTGGAAGCAGGCTGGCTCCAGTGTTCTTATCTCTTCTCAACCACAACCACTCAGTGACTGGGATAGAAGACCAGATCGTCATTAGCCAATTGAGCATTGAGTAGGTAATGCTGTAATTTCCCCACCCAGAAAGAGGCTTCCCACTCTTCCACAGCAGCACTTACTGTATGCCTGCCTCATTAAATTACCCATTAGATTTGGCTCACCTCTCATGAATGCAGATCTTCCTGGATCTCAATGCTTTTGTCTAGTATATTTCTCTCCCCTGTCCCCTGCTTTGGAGCTGACCACCCTTTCTCTAAAGTTGCCCCAGCTAGAGATGACTGTTAAATTAATTCTGCTTGAATGACCAAAGAATAGGCAGGGTTTGGGTTAGAAGTTGTGCTGGCTCTAGGATGCTTTGCCAAACCCATTTCCTGTGGATTAGGTCCTAAATCCCTATAGTTTAAAAACAAAAATCTGTTAACTTGGCTCTGGGAGGAGGAATAAAAGTCTTTGAAATTCTGGTCTCGTCCCCAAGTACTTATGACCAGAGTCCACAGAAGGATGCTGGTTTGATTTTGCAGAGGTATAAAATGTAGGTAGACAGTGATGTGAGCATTGCATATTTTAGATTTCATGTGCATTTTTTAGTCCTACTTAAGACTCAGGGTCTGTGCTAAATGCACAACATATCCAGTTCCCTCTAATGCTTACTGGCACCATCCATGGTGCACTACATAAGTCCTACTGCCTACATGGGAAAACTGAGGCTTAACAACCTAGTAAAACCTCTAAAGGTATTTATGAGTGAAACCAGAGTTCACACCTGAAGCTCATTCTTGAGTTTAATACAAAATGTGTGTGTGTGTGGGGGGGGGGTGAGATTTACTCAGTTGTGTGCTGTATTGTTCCAGCTTCATGCAAATTAATTTCTCAAACAGCTTGATGAACTAAGCATTTATTGTTGTTAGATAGATTGGGGCATGCCTGTTCTTGGAGGACATAGGATTGATACGAAGAGAAATGATGCTGAATCCAGACATTAACTTCAGGATGCTTATCACCTCCTGGAAGCACATACGATTTTTAAAATTAATTAATTAGTTAATTAATTAGCATCCCAAACTCTGCTCCCCTTCCCAGTCCCTCCTTCTCAGAGTCCCTCCCTCCATCACTCTCCCCTTCTCCTCTGAGAAGGTGCTCTGCCTTCCCCATATCTTTCTGGCCTGGCTCATCAAGCCTCTACCAGATTAGGCATATCCACTCCCACTGAAGCCAGGCAAGTCAGCCCTGGAGACTGAGCTGCATGTCTGCTACATAGCACACAGGATTTTTAAAGATAGAGACATCTGACATGAATTATAGCAACCTTCTAAGGTCTGAAGTTATGGGGGTCACGGCTGGGGTAGTATACCTGGGTTCTCTGAAACTCCCCTGGAATATTCTGGTATAGAAGCAGGGTACCAGCCATAGCCATACCCTTTGGATTTGGGAGAAGTCATCTGGGGTACTTCTATATTCTCTCTTGTCCATGGGTTTCTAATATTACAGGGAGAAGTGAGCAGAAATGATCATATTCAGGCCAGTTGTAAGGATGAAAAGCTGTGGGTGCTCAGAGATGTGACTTGTTACTACCTAAGGCTATAATGAGACATAGTCTGACATCAAGGAACAAGGGAGGCTGGGAATCTTAAGGTCTGCAGGACAGGGGGTTTGCAAGGCATGTGAGACAGAGGCATTGGGAGGTCATACAAGCTTCATTAATATTAGCTCAAATCTTCAAAAGTCAAGGTGTTTCAGTCAGTGACTGTAGAGACCCAGCATTCAGTATCCATATGTACACCATGAGGATGAAGTCGGTATGCCCACAGAGCTTTGAGAAGCATTGAGGACAGGACTCTAAGCACTATGCCTGTACTCAGGAAGGGAAATATATATAAAACTCTCTTTCAGCCCTGGGTTTTTATTATACAACTGTAACACATGACAAGCCAAAGTCATGCCTTTAGTCATCTTGACTAACACATATTCAGCAACTCACCCATCTCAGGTGGGGGTTCAGGTATAAAGTAAGGCAGCCAATGTTACCACACTCCTATAATGTGAACTGCACTTGATATTACAGAAAGGAAGTAGGTGAACTATGGAGTCTCCCCTGAACCAGCTCCTGTCAGAGAGTCAGAGAATTGCAAACGACTCCGAGTCTCTGAAATGGGCGGCTTGATGCTGCCCCAGGTTACCTGTCATAGGAGACAATACAGAGAAACTCTGTGAGGACAGTGATAGAGAGCAAGTGTCCAGCAGCATCATAGGCTAAGAGCTTCTTGAGCACTATTTCATCTACTCCCGTCTCATACTGAACATCTCCATTTGAGGACATCACTTCTTTATGGGCTTCAGTTCTCTCGTGTGTCTTCAGGACTTGCAAAGGACAGTATCATTTAGAAGAGAAGAAGTAAGCCTATTCTTTTATTGCCCTTTAAACAGTCTGAGGTAAAACCTATGTAAAGGAACATGATATATACTATGTTAAACTGGTTAATACACTTGCTGTATATGATGTATATCATAGTCTAATGTATGTAAAGCCAGTCTCTCTTTCTTTCTCCTCTTTCCCTTACACTCACGTACACACACGCACACACACACACACACACACACACAACCTAGTTGACCTCTGTCATCCCACATAGTGTAAGATAGATAATAAAAACTATAGCATAAACTTAGATCTTTATTCCTCTGAAATACTGTTGGATGAAAGTTATATAAACAATTATCTAACAAACACTGTGATAACTGTTGGCAAAACAGAAACAAGGAATGTCAGGAACTAGGGTTTATCCTATATTTGATATACATTAGTCTCTATACTAGTTTTTCCCATTGAGTGGCATTAATGCATTTATAAGTCTTGTGTAATCAGTCATCTTTGAGTTTCAGTTGTACAAATATTCATAAGTTGCTTTTGCTTTCTCAAGGTTGCATGCCTGATGGATAAGTGGCAGAGTTTGAGGCTGTGAGCATCAGGCCACGGTCCTTATCCTTAAAGAACTTGTAATCCAATAGAAGCAGTAGTTTGATTGTAATCAGGGAGCAGAAAGGGATACAATCATGATGAAGGAAATCAAAGGGGTTGCCTCACCCAGACTTGGTGGCATCAGGGAAGATGGTTTGGAGAGATTAATAAATGAAAGGAGTTATGCATTATTAATCCAATTGGCCAGGGGTGGTATGCGGAGGATAGGACTAGGTAAGTGAATGAGCCACACCTTCTATTCAGTGAGTACTAGACAAGAATACTTTGGCAGACAGAAAATTCATTGAATATTAAAAGAGCAAAGGAAAAGCTCTATGTGGCTTGAGATGTTGAGATGGGGGTGCATAGAGCAGGGAGTAGGGTGTAATGTGAAGTAAGACCACCTAAGGCTTTAAAAGCCCTAACTGAGATCCTCCTATAGCTAGAACTGACAATGTGGAGAGTGACTGGTTTCTGGCTGAGACATCTGAGGATGGGACAAAACTAGAAGCTACCCTGCATCTCTAACAGCTATCCAATCTCAGTTTCAGAAGTCAGTCTGATTACATTAACTCATTTCTGTATTTGTTCTGAGCTATTCATAAAACATCAGACCAAAATAAAAGGGGAAAACATCAGAGAAAGAACCAAGCTTCCAATAAAGAATCAAATTAGATGTGATTCAGAAGAGAATCAAAGACAACAGGATTTTATTTCACAAGGATAAGATAAATTGTCTTCCATAACAGGACAAGCCAGACCCGTTACTGAGCATGAGTCCCTTTTGTAAAAACATTGAGCTATTGGCCCATAAACTCTGACTGCCTGGCTGGAGCCATGAAAGAGACATTCTGGATAGATGGATTGTCCATATACCTGAAGCAGTAACAAAGCCAATGCATCCAATGGTCTACCTTGTCCTGTGCCATTAATCTGAGCGCAATGACTGTCATTTGGCCTTAAAGAAAAGAAAAGATGCAAACTGCTCTTTCTGTGATGTACCTTAGGTGGGGACAAATCTTTACATTCTTGGCTCCCACTCTACCTGCTTTTGTATAAGACACTAACTTTTATCTGACTTGCCTTGGAGTTGTACATTTCATCTTTTTCCCTCAGAAGACTATAAGTTGCTAAAAACAAGAATTTTGCCTTATACAACTTTTACGTTCATCCACTGAAGTCCAAAACCTCCTCAGAGACCCCTTAGTCAGACATCTCAACTTGCTGCTGAGAAGCGAGGTGTGGTGAGTTAGTGACTAGACCAGAGCAAAGGCCAGATGTGCTCACTTTTGTTCCTTTGAGTCCCCTCAGGTTTTTGCTCCCTTGGCTGTCAACTGCAGCCCCCTCATAGCCAGTGTTGTCTGAAAGACATTTCAGCTTAGTAAAACACAAAGGCTGCAATAAATAAGCTTTTCAGAAAGTATAGCTGAGGTGGTTATTCATCTCACATAATTACTATGAACATGAAGATAAAGTAGATAGACCAGCTCTGCCATTTACACAGGGTGTGGCCTTAAAAACATAACTCAGAGCCTCTGAAAAGTGAGTTGGCTGCGAGGATTTAGTGAGATAGAGTACTTTATCCTCAGTCGTCTAGTGTCATTAGAGGGTGTGGCTGTGAACTCTTCACATTCTGAGAAGTTACCAGATTACCAACATTCCTGTGCTCATCAGGAGTCACCAAAGTTAAAATTATAATTTGAGTTTTGTAGCGACATCTGGTAAAGGTGATTGTTCTCACCCAAGATTCTCTGTTCTGACTTTTCACAGGACATTGGGAAGGGGTGTAGCAGCCCTGTCACAATAGCAGAAACTGAATGTAGCTTATTGTTTAAACAAATAACCAAAGAATTTAGAGCTAGGCCTGAGTGAAGATTTTAAAACAAGAAGAAATTCTAGAAAACTAAAAGTGATTATTGCTTGTCTTGACATAGACTCTTGGGCTTTTGCAATTCTAACTCCCTTACAAATGGACAGACAAGTTTCTATTGTCCCGAAGTCCCCACTGACACCCTGCATCTTTCTGAATAACATCTTATACATTTATCTACTCTTGACAAATACCCTATATATTCCCATCTGGTGTCAGGATTGCTGAGAAATAGCCAGAATTAGGCCCCAACTTGGCTACCTGTGAGCTCCATGACTGCACAGATGTTGCTAAGTATTGAATCTCTGAGACTCAGTTTCCCTATCTGCAGTGTAGGATTGACAATGTATTCACTATAAAGAAACCAAGAGGAAAGAACCAAGAAGCAAAGCTATCTGTACAAGGATTGACCTTTTTGATGTCCCTTCTTGGACCTTTAATAAGCATTTTATTATTAGTAACCTTGGGGCCTTTTGTTTTTTTATTTTTATTTATTTTTTGTTTTTGTTTTGTTTTTAGTTTTTTGAGACCGGGTTTCTCTGTATAGCCCTGGCTATCCTGGAACTCACTCTGTAGACCAGGCTGGCCTTGAACTCAGAAATCTGCTTGCCTCTGCCTCCCAAGTGCTGGGATTAAAGGCATGCGCCACCATGCCCGGCGGAGCCTTTTATTTTTAATAGAATTACTGGTTTTATAAAACAGCAGATTGATTCCTTGGCATCGAACCTTTGCAAGTTTATTATCATAGACTTGATTTGGCTGACAGAGGCCTTGCTGAACCTGAGGTTGACAATTCTCCTTTAGGAGCTGCATAGGATTCAGACCTGTGCATACTGGTTCTTGATAAAATGAATCCAGTATGGGCACCAGCATGGGTGCGAGGCTAAGCACCGCAGGGGAAGGTCTAACACGGACCATCTCTGAATTCCTTGTGAGACAAACCTGGTTTGAAGGAGGTTGGTATCTATTCTCAACATTATCCTAAGGATTTCTCTAAGGCTCTGCCTCTCCTCCCCAAAAGATACCAAGAGCCATGACAGTCAGTTGTGACAGTACCCAAGGGAGGAATCAGGACAATACTCCCCCAGCTGGTTAATGCCCACTCATCCAAGGATGAGATGACTATTGATAACCCCAGTTACATGAGGCCTTATTGTTCATAATTGAAAGGGAGGAGATGCTGGGAGCCATGGCTTTGTGGATATTTTCTAGCTTACATAAACAATCCTGAGAGAACATTCATGGTCATAACAGTAAGAATGTTTATGGGAAAAGAGGACACTGTGACCGTTGGTTCCAGGAGCTGAAGATTGCCACCTGCCCTTCAGAGAGAGCCCCTGGGCTCTTCCCCCCTCCCTTGGAGCCTCTTCTTGCTTATGCTTATATTGTTACTCCTGAATAAAGTTTTTAGAGCTTGATCAGTATTGAATCAACTTGCCCCCTTATTCCTCTCTCTCTCTCTCTCTCTCTCTCTCTCTCTCTCTCTCCCTCTCTCTCTCCTGCCCTGGGTCCCCACTGATTATCCTTGCAGGTCCAGGGCAAATAATGACTAATAAACAGAGATAAAATGACCCCAAGAAAAACAAAATTTCCAATGTCCACAAATTATATCTTAGCATAAGATTCCCAGATGGAACACATCTGTATCCTATAAGTAGCAGTATATGGCAAGGTTGTCTTTGCTTCAGTGTGTGTGTGTGTGTGTGTGTGTGTGTGTGTGTGTGTGTGTATGTTCGTGTTCTTGCCCATGAATGTATATGTGAAAGCTAACAGTTAACATTAAGTTGTCTTTCTTTAATCAATTTTCTATCTAACATTTTGAGACCAAGTTTTCCATTGAACCTGGAACCCATCTTTTCAGCTAGACTGTTTGACAAGCAAGTGCCTGGAGTCCACACCCCCCTGGGTTACAGTTATGCACTACCATCCCTGAATTTTCTATGGATCTTGGGAAGCCAAACTCGAATACTTATACTTAAGTAAGGTTTTGCATTTTTATATCTAGAAAGAACACATTGAGGCTAAAATGTTTATGTATCTTGGCTCCTTCTCTGCAGAGCTTTAAAAACAGCCAAGACACAATGAAATACTGTCTCATAACACATAGGGAGGACCTGGCCATTATGATCACCATTTTATAGCTATTAAGGTCCAGAGAGGTTAAATGATTTGCTCAAGGTCACACAGCGAGTCCAGCTCAAACTTCAGGTCTACTAATTCAGGATGACCCATTAAAGCATGGTACCCTGTCCACCAAATAAAAGAACCCCAAGTGAAATGCTGATTGTTAAGGAAGGAAAATGGCTATTGAGCTACAGACGTTGACATTTAGCCAGCCAGAAATCATTAATGTGGCCAGGTTTAAGGAGAGCTCTATTAAACTGTCCATCAAGGTCTTTACTCTTAAATGGATTTATGGAGAGAGGGAAAAGTCCAGGGTAGCAATAATGTATTAGAAGTGGTTTCTTCTTTGTGTGTTGAAAGTTCATGGTGAATAGTGGGGAGAGAGATACACGCTGGAGAGGAAGAGTTCTAGACTGTCAGGGTGAATTTCTCAGAGCACCAGAATCACAGAAAAACGGGGTTGTGTGCTGGTGATAACTGCTCTGCATCGTCTGATACACTGCCCTTCTTCTCTGAGAGTGAGAACTGTATGTATCCAATATGGTCATGTAGGTAAAGCACAGAGTCTATCTTATAGTTCATAACATTTGGGTATTTGATGTTGATTTTGATAGAAAACAGAAAGTTCAGTGCTGGGGAGGTATATCAGTCAGCAAAGTGCTTGTCATGTATTCATAAAGACTTGAGTTTGATCTCCAGAACCTACATGAAAGCTGGGCACTCAGTGAATGTTTATAATCTTAGTGGTTAGGGGGTGGGGTTTGAAACAGGAGGATCCTTGGACTTCTCAAGAGCCCAGCCTGTTTGGTGAGCTCATGATCAATCAATGAGAGAGGCTGTCTCAGGTAAGAAAATAATGGCTTCTGAGGAAGAACACCTCAAGTTGTATACATATGCATGCTCACTTGTACACAAATAAGCACCAAAACTGAAACACATAGCAGAGAGAATAAGGAGGATGGAAGAAATGAAAAAGGAAGGGAGTGAGGGAGGGGGAAAGGGTGGGAAGGAGAGAGAGACAGAAACAGAGGGATAGAGAAAGAGGTAGACACAGAGACATACAGAGATACACAGAGAATAATAGAATTATGTTCCAAAACTAAAGAAATGTGAGTCCAGAGCAGTCAAAGATGGCCAGTGTGTGAAAGAGGAGAAAGGGGAGAGAAAGAGAATACTGAATTTTCAGGCAAGCAAATTAATTGGAGAAATTCAGAAACAGGAGAAAAGATAGAAGAGATTCAGAATGCTTCAATGAAAGGCAGCAGAGTGCTGGGGATTTTCTTCTCAAATGAGGCTGGGGCGTTCAGCCTTTCTTTCTTCAGAATGGCAGAAACTCAAATGTTGTCCAGACTTCTGATACGTGTGGGCATCAATGAAGAAAGTTCCAGAACACATTGCCACTGGTAACTTTGTTCTGAACAGTGAGTTTTAATCTGCTCTTCAGAATGTATAGCCATTTGGAACTTGTGCCTTTTGATGGGCACCTTTCACTACACCCAAAATAATAGGACATGAACACTGACAGAGGAGCTTTGGGGTGAGGGGTTAGTCTTCAAGGTATTCAGGAAAGACAATGGTAGTGGCTTCTAGGACACAGAAGCCAGTGATTAGTGGGTTTGTTTAAAGAAAACCAGAAGATAACCTAGAATAAACAGGGCTGGACCATTCCATGGCATGGACTGACAGGGGCAAAGCTTGGAGGCTGGAAATCACTTGGCTTCTGAAGAGAATTTGACTCAGGCATTTCCATATTGTGAGGTGGGGAGATGGACTGCAGATGATGACAAGGTTTTGAGGAACTTTAGGTTCAGTTTATGGAAGGCATTGAGTGCTCCACTGAAAAGTCAAATGTTTGGATATTTTTATGAGGGTAGTGGGAATCATGTGTGTGTGTGTGTGTGTGTGTGTGTGTGTGTGTGTGTGTGTGTGTGTGAAAGAGAGAGTGAAGGTTCATGGGAGCTGAATGTTTTATTTGAAAACTGTCACCTTAGGGAAGTGGAGTGTGAGAGCAGGGGATGGTTTATGGCTATGGAGAACAGTGTACAGAGGCTGCCAGATCCTCCTGTCTTCCCCTAGCTGCTCTTGAGAGATGGTATTTGGTACCGTGTTTCCTGCTTAAGAAATCTTTATTTATCTTTATTTTTATTCAACTATTACTCAAAAGTCTCTGTCTCTGTCTCTGTCTGTCTCTGCCTCTCTGACTCCATGTCTCCCTACCTCTGTCCCTCCATCCCTCCCTCTTTCTCCTTCTGTTGGGTCTGGTTGACAGGCAGTGGAATTACTCATTGGGAATATCTGAGTTCCTGGAGGACTGAAATCCCACAACTAGTCCTTGAGGATCTCCAGATCTCAGGCACCACTCCCTTCCTTCCACTTACTATGGCGGAATCAGTAGAGCTTAGTCTGATCTTTCCTTGGAGCTGCATGGTTAGGGTGCTGCAGAGTGTGGTTACATTAAACAGGATCTGACATTTACAACCAGGCTGGTAAGGATTGCTAGAAGATAGAAACCCAAGTTCTGGGTCACCACTGTTAAGAAAGTATGGATGAGGTGGGAAAGGCCACAGACATGACGACTAAAGGGAGCAGTGTACACAGAAGTTGGAACAGTAAACAGCCTGGTGGGTTTGGAACAGACAAGCCATAGTCTGCAGTGTTCAGTGGGAGGAGTTGAAACCTCAGGGTCCTTGTCCTAATTTAGAGGTGGGCTTGTATTCCATCCCCACTGCTTTGGAGGCTATGAGGGCCAGTGTTAGTTATTTGACTTTTTCTGAACTCAGGTTTTCTTATTTATGCAAACGAAGGAAATGATACTCCATTTGCAATACCATGAAAAAGAATCAGAGAGATGGCAACCGAAAAGCATCTATCTCAGTGCTTGTATAATAAGCAATAGCTATTGTTATACTTATTTTCATTCTCAGTGCCTAAAGACTCAAAATAGAATTTAAATCTGGCATCTAAAAGCCCTTTCTCATTACATGCCAATTCTAATTCTTTAAAAGAGGAGGTGATGTGTTCAATAGAAATGACATCAATGATGACCAAATGTCTACTTAAAACTAACATTGTTTAAGATACAGAAAGCAAGGGTATAGGATGTGAGGGTTGCATTATCCCCATAAGGATGGATGGGTAAGGGAAAGGTAAAAAAGCATGTGTGAATGCATGGTGGGGGTGACGCTGATTTTTTATCTTCTTGGCAACATAGAATTCTATTTTGGGGCTTGGCATCACGAGCCAAAGGGTTAGCATTGCGTCCCATATCTCCTGGCTGCAAAGCAAACATATGCTATCTTTCTTGGCAATGCATTGGCTGCTTGAGCAGAGTGAGGAGGACAAGAGGTGTGTGCTTTACATCCCAAACCTGCAGGGCTCTGGGAACTTTCCGGAATTCTAAGCTGTTTATTTTGGGAGTCCTTCAGCTTAGTTGGTTGGTATTTAGAGACAGCTAGAAATTTTGCATTGCACTTTCATTCCAATAGAAGAGAGAGAGAGAGCAGGGGGTGGGGGGTGGAACAGAATCTGAAAACCCCGAAATGCCTTCCAAATACTGGTAAGTCAAACAAGGACAGCCTGACTCCAGTCTGCTCTCCTCCCCCACTTCAACCTCAAATCCACAAGGAAACAGAAAGAAAAGCAGCAGCGATGTGATGACTCCATGAAGCTCCAAGTGAAGAGTTCCCCACAAAGATGCCAGACAAGGAGACTCCCTTCCCATTAGCTGATACAAGAAGCCTTTATCAGTAACAGTGGAAGGAGACAGTTGAGGAAGGCAGCTAGGCCATAGCCTAGATTGAATTTCCATAAGGGTGACTCTTCCAGCCTTCGTGTGTGGTTTAGAAAGGATCTTTTTTAAAAGTTTCCATTAGCCATGTGATTGATCTCCTGATGAAAGCAGTAAGAAGACCTCCAGAAAAGAAATGTGATTACAGTGTAGAGTGGACACACACTAAGTAGCAGGTTTGAAGTTCACAGTTAGTAGCCTCTATAAACCATACTTCCATGTGACTTTCATTATTTCTTTGTAACTGTCCTTAGCTCCTGACTCCACATCTTTGCCACAGGCAGGAAACTTAATCTTGAACATCAAACAATTTGACTCTGATTCAGATGTCATTGATTTAGGGTTTAAATGCAGGCAGTTTAACAGTCTTGCTACTTCCTACTTATTTTTTTTTTTCCAAGTGTGAGGGGGTGAACTCATTTCTATAAGCCCTAACTTTTATCAGCCTGGGATTATCAGGAGAGCATTTGGTTCTTAAAGGGACACTGAGGTGTGAGGTGTTCCCATGGCAGTTCTTTGACCTTAGTGCTCATGCTTCCCTGTGGCTGTCACTCACATCTTTATTCTGTATCATAATTGAACTCTCTTTAACTGTCCTAGTCCAGCTGCTCTGTCTACATCCTCATTGTTTCATGGTATTTGAAATATAAGGATCTGTCTCTGGCTCAGCCGTTTACTTCGGTTGATGAATTTGGCTACCTGGAAATTGCTCTTTATAACCATCTCGTGATATTTCTGTTCTTAACATTCATGACATTTGCTTATGACATAGAATTCTTTCTCTAAAGGAAGGGGATATGACAACATCTTTACCATAGTATCACTACTTTAGCTGATTTTAGCTCAGCCATGTGACTAAGTTTCATCAATAGAAACTGGAAGAAAACAATAGAGTGCCATTTTCAAGCTTTAATGGGCACATTAAATTTGTCCTTACCACCTAGACCTTCCCTGTTGCCAACAGAGCATTCCTCAGCTTGCCCTTGTGGATTGGGAAGAATAAAAGGCACACAGGAAAAGAACTAACCTGACTGTGTCTATCTCCTAGCCCAAACTGATCGGCTTCTGTGCATAGCGATATGTGGTTGTAACACATCATTTTTTTTTTTTACTACTAGGTATTTTCTTTATTTATATTTCAAATGTTATCACCTTTCCTCCTTTTCCCTCCGAGAACCCCCTATTCCACCTTCCATCACCCTGCTCACCAACCCATCCACTCCCACTTCCCTGTCCTGGTATCTCCTACACTGGGGCATCAAGCCTTCACAGGACCAAGGGTCTCTCCTCCCACTGATGACCGACTAGCCATCCTTGGCTACATATGCAGCTAAAACCATGGGTCCCTCCATGTGTACTCTTTGGTATAGTTCCTGGGAGCTCTGGAGGTACTGATTGGTTCATATTGTTGTTCCTTCTATCGGGATGCAAACTCCTTCAGATCCTTGTGTCCATTCTCTAGCTCCTTCATTGGGGACCCTGTTCTCAGTCCAATGGTAGGCTTCAAGGATCCAACTCTGTATTTGTGAAGCACTGGTGGAGCTTCTCATGATACAGATATAACAGGCTTCAGTCAGCAAGCAATTGTTGGCATCCACAAAAGTGTCTGGGTTTGGTGATTGTATATGGGATGGATCCCCAGGTGGGGCAGGCTCTGGATGGTCATTCCTTCAGTCTCTGATCCACACTTTGT
The DNA here is from genome assembly GCA_902729485.2 of Mus minutoides. Classification (NCBI taxonomy): domain Eukaryota; kingdom Metazoa; phylum Chordata; class Mammalia; order Rodentia; family Muridae; genus Mus; species Mus minutoides. The sequence continues at coordinate 7,859 of LR751313.1, read as the reverse complement.
CTCTATAACTCCTACCATGGGTATTTTGTTCCTTCTAAGAAGGATGGAAGTATCCATAATTTGGTCTTCCTTCTTCTTGAGTTTCATGTGTTTTGCAAATTGTATCTTGGGTATTCTGAGCTTCTGGGTTAATATCCACTTATCAGTGAGTGCATATCATGTTCTTTTATGATTGGGTTACCTCACTCAGTATGATATCCTCCATATCCATCCATTTTAAATGTTATTCCCTTTCCTGGTTGCTCTCCCCAAATCCCCTATCCAATCTCCTCTCCCCCTGCTCACCAACCCACCCACTCCCTCTTCCTGGTACTGGCATTCCCCTACACTGGGCATAGAGCCTTCACAGGACCAAGGGACTCTCCTCCCAGTGATGACCAAAGGCCGTCCTCTGCTATATATGCAGCTGGATCTATGGGTTCCTCCATGTGCACTATTTGTTTGTGGTTTAGTTCCTGGGAGCTCTGGGGGTACTGGTTAGTTTATATTGTTGTTCTTCCTATGGGGCTGCAAACACCTTTAGCTCTTTATGTCCTTTCTCTAGCTCCTCCACTGGGGACCCTGTGCTCTGTCAGGGACTGGCAGAGCCTTTCAGGAGACAGCTTTATCAGGCTCCTGTCAGCAAGCTCTTGTTGGCATCTGCAGTTGTGTCTGGGTTTGGTGGTTGTTTATGGGATGGATCCCCAGGTGGGGCAGTCTCTGGATGGTCATTCATTCAGTCTTTGTTCCAAAATTTGTAACTCCTTTCATGGGTATTTTGTTCCCCCTTCTAAGAAAGATCAAACTATCCACACTTTGGTCCTTTTTCTTGAGTTTCATGTGGTTTGTGAATTGTATCTTGGGTATTCTGAGCTTCTGGGCTAAAATCCACTTATTGGTGAGTACATACCATGTGTGTTCTTTTGTGACTTGTTTATCTCACTCAGATTGATATTTTCTAGTTCCATCTATTTGCCTAAAAATTTCATAAATTCATTGTTCTTAATAGCTGATTAGTACTCCATTGTGTAAATGTACCACATTTTCTGTACGTATTCCTCTGTAGAGGGAAATCTGTATTCTTTTCAGTTCCTGGCTATTATAAATAAGACTGTAATGAACATAGTGAAGCATGTGTCCTCATTACATGCTGGAGAATCTTCTGGGAGCCCTCAGGTAATATTATGTACAGTTTTCTGAGGAACTGCCAAACTGTTTTCCAGATTGGTTGTACCAGCTTACAATCCCATCAGCAATGGAGGAGTGTTCCTCTTTCTCCACAACCTCAACAGCATCTGATGTCTCCTGAGTTTTTGATCTTAGCCATTCTGACTGGTGTGAGGTAGAATCTCAGGGTTATTTTGAGTTGGATTTTCCTGATGAATAAAGATATTGAACATTTATTTAGGTGTTTCTCAGCTATTCAGTAATTCTCAGTTGAGAATTCTTTGTTTAGCTCTGTACTCCATTTTTTAAATAGGGTTATTTTGTTCTCTGGAGTCTAACTTCTTGAGTTCTTTGTATATGTTGGATATTAGCCCTCTATGGGATGTAGGATTGGTAAAGATCTTTTCCCAATCTGTTGGTTGTCATTTTGTCCTATTGATGGTATCCTTTGCCTTACAACAGCTTTGAAATTTTATGAGGTCCCATTTGTCAATTCTTGATTTTAGAGCATAAGCTATTGGTGCTCAGTTCAGGAAAATTTCCCCTATTCCCATGTGCTAGAGGAAGCTCTTCCCCACCTTCTCTTTTATTAGTTTCAATGTATCTGGTATTATGTGGAGGCCCTAGATCCACTTGGATTTGAGCTTTGTACAACGATATAAGAATGGAATGATTTGTATTCTTCTACATGCTAACTGCCAGTTGAACCAGCAACATTTGCTGAAGATGCTCTTTTCCTTCTGGATAGTTTTAGCTCCCTTGTCAAAACTCAAGTGACCTTAGGTTATAGGTATGTGACTCTGTAGTGCAGCTTGAATTCAGGGATGGTGATTCCACCAGAAGTTCTTCTGTTGTTGAGAACAGTTTTTGCTGTCCTGGGTTTTTTGTTATTCCAGATGAACGTGCAAATTGCTCATTCTAACTCTATGAGGAATTGAGGTGTAATTTTGATGGGGATTGCATTGAGACTCTAGATTGCTTTCCACAAGATGGCCATTTTGACTATATTAATCCTGCCAATCCATGAGCATGGGAGATCATTCCATCTTCTGAGATTTTCCCTTTCTTTCTTCAGTGACTTTAAGTTCTTGTCTTACAGATCTTTCACTTGCTCAATTAGAGTCACACCAAGGTATTCTATACTATTTGTGACTATTGTGAAGGTAGTTGTTTCTCTAATTTCTTTCTTAGCCTGCTTGTCCTTTCTGTAGAGGAAGGCCATTGATTTGTTTGCATTAATTTTATATCCAGCCACTTTGCTGAAGTTGTTTATCAGGTTTATGAGTTCTCAGGTGGAATTTTGGAGGTCATTTAAGTATAGTATCATATATGATAGAACACAGGGCCCACAATGGAGAAGCTAGAGATAGAACCCCAGGAGCTGAAGGGGTCTGCAACCCTAGAAGAGGAACAACAATATGAAGTAACCAGAAACCCCAGAGCTCATGTCTCTAGCTGCATATGTAGCAGAAGATGGCCACAGTCACCCTGATCTCCCTGATACTTAAAACGCACAAAGAGTCAACAAAGAAAGAGCACTTGATGGATATCTCTGATGAACATTGATAAAAAAAAAATACACAACAAAATACTCACAAACCTAATGAATTCAAGAACACATTAAAAACATCATCCATCATGATCAAGTAGGCCTCATCCTAGGGATGCAGGGGTGTATCAATATTTAAAAATCCATCAACCTAATCCACCATATAAACAAACTGAAAGAAAAAAAGGAAAACACATGATCATCTCATTAGATGCTGAAAAAACCTTTGATAAAACTCTAACACTTTTCATGTTAAAAGCTTGGAGAGATCAGGGATACAAGGGGTGTATCTAAACACCATAAAGGCAGTATACAGCAAGCCAATAGTCAACATGAAATTAAATGAAAAGAAACTTGTTCTCTAGCCTTGCCAGCATGAACTGCCCTTGAGATTTTTACCTTAGCCATTTTGATGAGTGTGAAGTGAAATCTGAGTCATTTTCTCTTTGCATTTCCTGGATGGCAGAGGATCTTGACTATCGATTTAAATCCTTTATAGCATTAGAGATTCCTCTGCCAAGAATTCTGTTTAGATCTGTACCCCATTTTTAAATTTGCTTATTTGGTTTGTTGATATCTAGCTTTTTGAGTTCTTTATATATTTCAACTTACTCTCAGATGTGATGCTGAAAAAGATATTTTCCCATAGTGTAGGCTCCAATTTTGTTCTTTTGATGGTGTCCTTTGCCTTACAAAAGCTTTTTAGTTTCATGAGCTTCCATTTAAAATTGGTTATCTTAGTGCATGAGCTATTAATGTTCTGATCAGGAAGTTGTTTCCTTTGTCATTATATTCAAGGTTAGTCCTGATTTTCTCTTCTATTGTGTTTAGTTTATCTGTTTTTTATTGAGGTCTTTGACTTGGACTTGAGTTTTGTGCATGCAGTGTGATAGATACAGGTCTACTTGCATTTTTCTATATGTAGACATCCAGTTAAACCTGCACCATTTGTGGAAGATGCTTTCCTTTTTCCATTCTGTAATTATACCTTTTAAAAATATATAAGGTGAATATAAGTATGTGGATTTATTTGATTTCATTGATCAACCTATTTTTTATGCCAATACTGTACTGTTTTTATTACTATAGCTCTGTGTTAGAGCTTAAAACTAGGGATGGTGATACCTCCATAAGTTCTTTCATCATACAGGTTTATTTTAGATATCCTGTTTTTGTTTTGACATATGAACATGAGTATTGTTCTTTCAGGGACTGTAAATAATTGTGTTGGAATTAAGGTGGGGATTGCACTGAATCTGTGAATAGCTTTTGATAAGATGACCAATTTTTCTATGTTAATCCTACAGATCCATGAGCATGGGAGATCTTTCCTTCTGATATCTTCAATTTTTTTCTTCAAAGATTTCATACAGGTCTTTCATTAGCTTGGTTAGAATTACTTCAAGATATTATATATTTTTTCACTATTGGGAAGGTTATTATTCCCTGATTTTTTTCACAGACCATTTGTCATTTGGACCTAGGAGGGCTACTGATTTTTGAGTTAATCTTCCATCCAGCCACTTTGATGAAGGTGTTTATCAGTTGTAGGAATTCCCTGGTAGGAATTTTGGTATCACTTATGTATACTACCATCATCTGCAAATAAGGATACGATGATTTCTTTCAATTTATGGAATTATTTCTATGTCCAGCTAATTTTCTGGTGGTATCTATGATATGTAGGAGTTCCCTGGCAGAATTTTTGGAGTCACTTATGTGTACTATAATATCATTTGCAAATAGCTATATTTTGACTTCTTCCTTTCCAATTTGCATCCACTTGTTCTCTCTTAGTTTTCTTATTGGTCTAGCTAGAAGTTCAATTATGGTATTGAATAGATATGGAGAGAGTAGGAAACACTGTCTTATTCCTGATTTTAGTGTAATTGTTTTCAGTTTTTCTCCATTTAATTAGATGTTGGTTATACTGCCTTCATCATGGTCAGGTATGTCCTTTGTTTTTCTGATCTTTCCAAGACTTTTTTCATGAAGAGTTGTTGGATTTTGTTGAAGGTTTCTCCAGAATTTAATGAAATGATCATGTGTTTTTTTTCTTTCAGTTTTTAACATGGTGGATTATAATAATCAATTTTGGTATGTTAAACCATCCCTACATCTTTGGGATAAAGTATACTTGATCATGGTTGGTTATCTTTTTGATGTGTTCTTTGATTCAGTTTACAAGTATTTTATTATTTTTAGATCAGTGTTCATGAGGGAAATTGTAATTCTCTTTCTTGAATCTTTGGTTTGAAGGTCAAGGTGACTATGGTGCTATAAAAATGAATAGGGCCATGCTTGTTTTTTCTTTCTACTTTGTATAATAATTTGAGAAAGATTTGTGTTATCTTTCTTTTTTAAAAAATCTGTGCTAACCCTTGGTCTTACAAACTTTATTTGCCCCAGTACAGGGGAATGCCAGGGCCAAGAAGTGGGAGTGGGTGGGTAGGGGAGCAGGGAAGGGGGAAGGTATAGGGAACTTTCTGGATTTCATTTGAAATGTAAATAAAGAAAATATCTAATAAAAAAAAGAAAAAAATCTGTGCTAAAATAATCTTGTCCAACAGGACAAGATTATTTGTTGGAGACTGTTAATGACTGCTTTCATTTCTTTAGGGGTTATAAGTCTCTATGAGTTGAATCTGATCGTGATTTAACTTTGGTAAGTGGTCTCTATCAAGAAATCTAACCATTTATTTTACATTTTTCAATTTTGAGGAATAAAATGTTTAAAGCATTTCCTAATGATACTTTACATTTCTCTAGTGTCTGCTGTTATGTGTTCCTTTTGTGTTTGATTTTGTTAAGCTGGTTATTCTCTCTCTTTTAGATAGTTTGAATAAGGGTTTTATTTTTTCTCTTCTTGATTTTTCTCAAATAATAATCTCTTTATTTCAATGATTCTTGATATTGTTCTCTTTGCTTCTATTTTATTGATTTCAGCCCTTGGGGTTCTTTTTCCCCTGACATCAAATATTCTTGGGTATTTATATTTATCATCATCATCCTCCTCCTCCTCCTCATCATCATCATCACTACCACCATCTTGGTCCTAGAACTTTCAGGTGTGCTGTTAACTTGCTAGTATGAGATCTCTCTAGTTTGTTTATGAAGGCACTTATTGCTATAAACTTTCCTCTTAGTACCATTCTCATTGTTTCCTGTAAATTTAGGTATATTGAGCATTCATTTTCATAGAAATCAAGGGAGTCATTAATTTCTTTATTTCTACCTTGGCCCAGTATAGAGTCAGTTAGTTTCCATCATTTTGTAGGCTTTTTGTTGTTTCTAAAGTCCAGCTTTTATTTGTGGTGGTCTGATAGGACATAGTGGGTTATTTCAGTTTTCTTGTGTCTATTGAGACTTGCTTTGTCACCAAATATGTGGTCAATTTTCAACAGTGTTTTCTGAGGTGCTGAGAAGAAGGTATCTTCTTTGTTTGGGTGGAGTGTTCTGGAAATATCTGTTAGGTCCATTAGTCATAATGTCTGTTAGCACTGTTTATCTGCTTAGTTTTCTGGACGACTTGTCCATTGCTGAGTGTGAAATACCGAAGTCTTCCACTATTAATGTATAAGGTTCAATGTGTGACTTAAGAGTTAGTAATATTTCTTTAACCACTGTAGGTGCTCTTTCATTTGGAGCATAGCTATCACTATTGAAATGCCATTTTGGGAGATTTTCCTTTGGTGAGTATAAAGTGTCCTTTTCATCTCTTTTCATTAATTTTGGTTACAAGTCTATTTTTTAATAAATTTCTACATAGTAGAATGACTACAACAGTTTGATTATTGGGTAAATTTTCTTGGAGAAAGCTTCAACCCTTTACTCTGAGATAATGTCTATCTTTGATGTTGAGGAATGTTTCTTATATGCAGCACAAGGATGAGTGCTGTTTTCATGTCCATTTGTTACCTTGTGTCTTTTTATTGGGGAATTTAGTCCATTAACATTTAGAGATTTTAATGACCAATAATTGTTAATTCATGTTATTTTGTTGTTGTTGTTGATGGTGGTGGTTGTGAGTATGTGTGTGTGTGTGTGTGTGTGTGTGTGTGTGTGTGCAAGTATGTATTTCCCTTCTTTTGGTTTTGCTGGTAATAGATTATTTATTTCCAGTGTTTTCATGAATGATATTTACCTCTGTGTGTTGGAGTTTTCCTACTAGTTCCTTGGGTAGGGATAGATTTGTGGATAAATATTGCTTAACTTTGGTTTTGTCATAGAATATCTTGTTTTTTCTATCTACAGTTATTGAAAGTTTTGCTGAGAATGGTAGTCTGTACTCTTAAGTTTCAAAATTCTTCCAGCTTTTAGATTCTCTGTTGAGAAGTTAGGTGTAATTCTAATATCCCTATCATTATATTTTACTTAAACTTTCCCTTTGTATATTTAATATTCTTTCTTTGTTCTGTACATTTAGGATTATGATTACTACTGGGCTGGAGAACTTTCTTTTTTGATCCAATCTATTTTGTGTTCTGTAGACTTCTTATATGTTTATTGGCATCTCTTCCTTTAGGCTAGGGAAATTTTCTTCTGTGATTTTGTTGAAAATATTTTTGGGCCATTGAGCCGAAAATAGTTCTGGATTATTTAAGAAACCAGAATAAACCATGAGGTGAAAAACAGGAAGTATTCCTCCATAGCTTCTGCCTCAGTTTCTGCAACCAGGTCTCTGTCTTGAGTACCATCTTATCTTCTCTGTATAATGAACTATCAGCTATAAAATAAAATCAATCCTATCTACCCTAACTTCATTTTGGTCATGATGTTTTAACACAATGATAGAAATCCCAAGAAAACCTTCACAGAATGTCTGAAAGGAAGATAATTTTTCTTTATTTTTAGATATTAATATACTAGTTCTATTTCTGTCTAAGACATGGCTCATTAATCTCTACATTATCACCATAAGATAGGATTTACTTACAATAAATTAATCTCTTATTTTAAAGAGTTCTCTGTCATTCACTAGAAGAATGTTCTGTAGAGTTACACTGCAAGATGGAATCTACCTAACACTCATATGCAATCTCTGACACCTTGACATTAGTCTCTCTTTCCTATTTTTATCATGTTCATGTTCATGACTAGGAAGAAGTTCCTTGAACATTTTGAATTTTACAACAGTTCTGGATGGGCTATCATATAATCAGTT
>LR750077.1:968910-994828 GCA_902729485.2 Mus minutoides | reverse complement strand
CAATCATGGGCTTGTAAGCCTGGGTGCTCTTCACTTCTTTGCCCTTCACCCTCTCTGAAGCTCCTGCACTGCACCCTCGGAACACTCTCCCCCAACACAGGCACACCAACTCTCACTAACTGGCTCAAGGCTTATCGCATATAGCCATGTGCTTTGGACATGAGGTGAGGAGGTGGAGGAGGGGGATTGAGAATGTAATAGTAGATCAGGGAGGGCAGGGGAACTGCAGAGCAAGAAAAATAGATTGAGAGCAGCAGGAGGCTGTGGGAAGGCCTGCTGAGATCAGAGACAAGCAGCATTTATATCCCAACCTTCTGTCTCCCTGGCCACTTTTGGCTCTGTCTTCTTCCTTACCCATGCTGGTGTTTCCTCTGTCTGGAATGTCCTTGTCACTTGAATGTTCCTATTGCCCTCAAGCCCCACCTTAAAAATCACCTCACAGACACATTTGAATCAGTTGGTGGTGTGTTCCACTCTGTTTCGAAATTGGTTTTAATACATATATTTGTAGGAAATATTTCTAACTAACTAGATGTGAAGTATAAAAGCGAATGATTTGAGTTCATTTACATATCTAGGAACATGAGTGGCTAAGGATAACTATGGAAGAAATATTATTAAATAAATGAATGAAAGAGTGTTATTTAAGTCCAAATTCTTTACTCTTTCCCATAATATATGGACCCAAAATTATTCACTTGGTTAGATGGGGTGTGTGTGACTGAAGTGTTATATATTTCATGCATTCAATGTTTTTTTTCCTGTTTATTTTATAAATAACCTTTGCCCTGAAGGTTTCACAAGCAACCATTGAAAATGAACCACACATGCAGTGATTTAAATTGGTAGTCTCTACTGAGGACAGTTCCACTAACTCCAACTCACCAGAAACGCTGCTGCCAGTCATGGGCTGTGTCTGTTCAAGTTCTTGTTTTGAGAAAGTCAGAGAGACTCCCCAACAGCATAGGCTTTTGCGTTTTTTATCCTAGGTTTCCTTCCACAACTTGAAACCAAAACCCTGCTACTAAACTTGCCACTCCCTGCAAATACAGGACTTGGAGGAATTGAGCTGGAACTTAGCCCAAATTTTCCATCTCCAGATCCAGCTCTGGTAGCATTGGAAGATGCTAATCAAGCTGCTAAGAGAGAAAAACATTAGTCTTACCCATCTGGAAAGCCTAGGAAACACAATGATGACCAGAATGGTAAGTTTTCCCTTCCAAGAGCTCACTAAGCAGACTTAAGGGTCTACTCATTATCAAATAATATATGACTAGCTCTATAACTCCATATTTATATAGATAATAGGTTATTAAAAACAAAGAAGACCTAGTGGAAGGGTAAATTATAGATGGGAAGCAAAGCATATAGGCCTATAGTAGCCCAACAGCCTCCTTATTTCTTTTTACTGTATTCATTCAAACACAGCATCTCGAATCTGGCACCTTCCCACAAGGCCTCAAAGTTTGAAAACATGTTTCAGTATATGTTTTTCTGGACCCACACCTCAAAATGAATGCCCTAGAAATCGCAGGTTTTACAGTTTCTAAAACTTCACTGTCATGTTTTGATGAGCAGTTTAGCTATTCTATGAAATGTGCAATTGTGCCAGTGACTTCTGGGGATTTTGGAATATTTTCTACAGTGTCTTTTAAAATTTTTATATTTAGATATTAGGCACAAAAAATAAATTCATTGAACTTTATTTCTAATTCACAAATGTCAGGATATAATAAATACTGTTTTGCCTTTTAAAATAATAAAGTAAATGCATTATTTTAGTTATTTATATGAAGGGCCTTATCTGCTTCTTAAAATGTCTCTTTTTGAAGAAGTTATTGTTCAAATAGTGTAATTCTGCTTCTGTGTGACATGGTGAAATGTGTGCTCATTAAGCAGGGGGCATAGGCATGACCCTCACATGTCTACTGTCTCAGCATGTTTTTCAGATGTCTGTTTCATAGGTTAGAGATTTCTATTGATCAAACAGTATATGTCACTAAAATATATTCTTGTCTCCTTCCCTCTCACCTATACTCAAAAAGTATACATGAGTGAAGGAGATGGTTCCCCCCCCCCCATTTTTCAACTATTTTAAAACCCATGTGATGGTTCAGGAGAGATCAAGAGGAAAAGAGAAAGAGAGAGAGACACTGAGTTTTGAGGACAGGAGATGTAGAATGGATAAACTACCAGACTGTATTTGTCCTGCAGATTCCTCATCCCAACCCAGGGCTCAGCTTCCCAACTAAAGGATAGGAAACAGCCACATTAAAAAAAAATAGTATATAACAAAAGAACTATCAAAATATATGAATACTAAAATGATGCGCTGTGTGCTGGTTCAGAAGTGATTATGCAAGTATACCAATCAGCCAAAGCAGCTGTTTGGGGAATGCATTTCATTGACTTCAGATTAGCAAAGATGTGAAAAGGTATTCACTGGCTGTGTCATTGCGCCTGTCTATTTCTTCCCTGAAAGACTGCTCTGTGAGACACTGTTATGATTCAAATGTCATTCACACTAGAGTAGCAAGAACAAAGCAGAATTTCCAATAGAAGAAGATCTAATTAAGAGAATAATATTTGCTTATTGTCAGCACCTAATTAGTTTCCCCTGTATTCATGTTTATAGAGGTGGCTCTGTTATAATTAGAGTTCAACAAGGAGCAGTTGTGTAATGTGTCCCAGCGCAGAAAATGCAGCTAAGAGGCAGAGGCCTTCCCCTTTCCCTCTTTATACAAACCAACACACCAGCACAATAGAGATATCAGATGGCTACATTTCACTCTTTTCTTCACAGTGTAAGGATCAAACTAATAAGCTCAGTGAAGGGAAGAAAAATGTGTTACTATTTTACCATTCAATGAATCTGACTTCAGGGTATTATGAGCTGGTGAATTGGAGGTGGGGGAGTAGAAGTTTATGGTCTTTTTCTCTTGAATTTTAAAATTGGCATTTCTTGTCTTTTTACTTTCATGAATCTGATCCCTGTAAAGGATAATAGGAAACACAGAGGACAGTCATGGATCGTAAATGTATGCAAAATTGTGAAACTATAACTGTGTTCTATTCTAATCAGGGAAGTACCCCTGATGTTGAATGAAATCCTGCAATGTTCTCTGCTTACAACTTCAATCAGAAATGCAGAGGAGCCTACACTGAGTGTCTCTACAAACAATCCAGTCTTCTCCCACATACCCTTGATATCTTGACTAAAAACCATTTACCACAGAAACAGCAGAGGATAAAACTGGGTGCCTTTATACAATGTCAACATTCCTATGATTTAATCAAGTAGGAGTTATTAATCTATGAGGGTGTTCTATGTGTGTGTAATCATCTTATGGTGATACAGGAAGAAGGCTGACCTGAATCTTTAGGTTCCTCAATTTTGCTTTCTAACCAAAATAGAAAATAGAGACAACAAAAATATCTTTCCTAAAACTTGGCCACAAAGTGACATGCATCACATAAGTTAATTTCCATAGATGCTAACACACAAAGCACATGAGAGAGCCATGGCTCCTGGCTGGGTAACCTTCCCCTGCTGTCAATCCCAAATAATTGAGAAAACAAACTGGTAGAACACTAAGTATCCTTTGTACATCATTTCAGGTAGCCTGCTGCTTGCTTTAGGCCATGTCATTTGGCAAGCTCAAATTCATCATTTAAGCATTATTTCTCTTTACAAGAATCTATGTTTTTCCAGTACAATAAATTGCCTCTTCTTACAGTTGAAATGACTGTTAATCTTTCAAAAAAAAGCATATGGATAAATATATATATATATATATATATATATATATATATATNTGTGTGTGTGTGTGTGTGTGTGTGTGTGTGTAACTATAACAATTTAGTTGTTTGACTCTCAGGATTCTTTTTTTCTTTTCTCTCTTCCATTTTGTTCTGTTTACTTCCCTTCCGTTTTCCCTTCCCTTCCCTTTCCTTCCCTCTTTCCCTTCCCTTCTCCCTTCTCCCTTCTCCCTTCTCCCTTCTCCCTTCTCCCTTCTCCCTTCTCCCTTCTCCCTTCTCCCTTCTCCCTTCTCCCTTCTCCCTTCTCCCTTCTCCTTCTCCTTCTCCCTTCTCCCTTCTCCCTTCTCCCTTCTCCCTTCCCTTCACTTCTCCCTTCCTTCCCTTCCCTTCTCCCTTCCCTTCCCTTCCCCATTCCTTCCCTTCCCTTCTCCCTTCCCTTCTCCCTTCCCTTCTCCCTTCCCTTCTCCCTACCCTTCTCCTTTCCCTCTCCCTTCCTTTCCTTTCCCTTCCCTTCCCTTCCCTTCCCTTCCCTTGCCCTCCCTTTTCTCTCTTCTCTCCTCCCCTCCATCCATTCTCTCCCCTCTTGACTTCTAATTTATTTTCTCCTCCCTTCCAATTTCTCTTCTGCTCCCTCTTTCTCCATCCCTGTTCCTCCTCCTCCTTCTATTTCCCCACATCTCTGATTTTTTTCTTCCTGGGAAATTTCACTTATCAACATGGCTAGATATTGTTTATGAATTGGTTACATTCATTTCTGTGTATCAGGAATAACATTTTCTTTAATTCTTTAGTGTAAAAAACAAACACCCACTTTCCCGCCTTGCACACAAGAGAGGAATAAGTGAACCCAGAATTCTTCTGCAAGTATCCTTTTATTAATCCATGTGGAGAAAAAAAGAGAGAAGGAGAAAAAGCCTCTAGAAATACCCAGCTCAATATTACCTCAGTGTGACGTATGACGCTTGGGTTGGCTGGCTGCCCGTTACCTCAAGATACGCCCCGAGATGGGAGGTGACTTGTGGCTGCCAAGACGCACGCGCACTTGAACTTGTTTACGTATCTAGGCAACCGGCGCTGGAGCGCGAATTCGGGAATCGCAGTGGGCGGTGACTTACGTGATCTTGTCACCACACCTGCGCACTGAGCTTGTTTACAACCGTCTCTAGGTAACCCGCTCGGGTTGGGGAGGGAGTCGCGCGCGGCCCCCAACACTTTAGACATATGTAGCCTATCTGAGGATATATTCAGGATAATAGTAGTGATTTCTACATTTCAAAATGTCATTAAATTTAATGCAAACAGTAACCATTTTATCAATGAAAATTTTGAAGGGCAGCACTCTAGGCAAAATCCATAGAAAGTATTTTATCTGTACCCCAGAGTGAATGAGACCCTCAACTAGCTCACTTGATGTCAGGGAGGACTCATTTAGGTTACCTGGATTTATGTATTTTTGTTAATAATTATCTTCTGTTGGATTGATAATTTTTCTGTTATTTTTTTCCTCTGAACCTAAAAATAAGAAATGTTTCTTTGTATATATATATATATCAAATTCCTTTATAAGAAGACATGGAATAAACTGTTTCCCTGAATATCTACTTCTGGGACTCATCTCCCTCCTGCCCTTCCTCCTGTTTACTCTGCCTCTTTTGCTCCATATTTCTGTGTGTACATGTGCCTTTTTGTCTGACTGTGTCTATGTCCAGGGCTTATATGATTGTCTTGGTTATAACTGTCATCTCTTTTACCAATCAATCCTGCCATATATTTTAAATCCTAAAATACACACACACACACACACACTAGCAAGCAAACAAACACAGTACTTTAAAAATGGTTAGTGTAGCCTATATAGTCAAAGATATTCTGGGGCTGGATAAACACCTCAGCAGGTAACAGTTTGAATAGTGCTATTGGAAATGACTGAGTTTCAGAGTCTCAAAGTAAATAGTTTAGTTTTTCGCTCTTGTTTATAGTTTTTGGCTCTTGTTTCATGTTTTCTTCACTGGTATAGTAAAGGTGGGATAGACAGAGAATTTCTCTCTCTTAAATTTTAACCCAACCAACTTAAAGACACACACACACACACACACACACACACACACACACAAACACAATTTTTCTTTGAATGTGAAAAGTAGTCAGCCCCAGCCATAGGCCTTAATGCTGGGAACTTCTTTTCACCCATCCTCCAACAATGCCACACCTACTCCCAGAATGGTACCACTTTCTCCAGATGGTGATGTTATTCAAATGCCCACCCCCCTCAGCACCCATAAGCTCCCAATTGACTAATTCATCCTTAATAATGTAAGAAGGCAACCGGAAATTTAGGTTCATTTTGTGACATCATCATTTCTCCTTTCTTCCTTTTTGTTGGAGGGGGCAGTGGGGTGCCGTCTTTCATTTTGCCACATCAATCCTTGTTCATAATGTGAACTTGGAACTGAACAATAGCTTTGTGGGAGCAATATTAGCTTCTGCTATTATAAATTTGCTGTAAGAACCTTGACCTTGAGATGCACCTGTGGGTAGACCCCCTGCCATGTTAAGCAAATGAAATGCCTTAAGTTGTTTATGTATCTTCTTCTGCTATATAAAATTTGAAGGCACAGAATGCAACAAATTCCGCTAACCCCACTTGTTTCTTCATCCTCAGCTCAGAGGACAGCAGCCTTCCCTTGCTAATTACTCTCCTGGAAATTGTCATGATGTCACATTTGTGACTGCATCTCTAAATGTCTGGGTCATAATGAAGAGTGGTTGATATAGATAAATTACCAAGATAACCTTTTGCTGAGGTTCTTATCATGATTTATTGGAGTCATTATGTAAGTTAGAGATTGTTATATTTTATTGGTAAAATGGGATTTCCCCAAGCAGTCTCTAACTGAGATGGAGTGAAGTCTCCTTAAAGATACTGGTTAATCTTGTGTCTGGACTTCTGGGGTTTTTAGTATCTAATCTTAAAGGCAAAGAGTCATAGGCTGGGGTCATGAATTGATTCTGTAGAAGAGTCCTTTTCAGATGTGAATGGACATTTCAATATCACATGAAAGCTTCTTCAACCAGAAAGCTAGGCCATGCCAACTCATCAGGTAAGCCTGAAAATTTGCATTTCTAGCAAATTCACAGATACTACTCATGCTGTTGATCTGGGGCTGGATTCTTAAGAAGCTTCTTTAAATAATGTTTGGTTTACAATGTTGTCTCTAAAGCAGCACAACTTCTTGGTGCTCCTCCGTTCCTCTGAGGGATTCAAATACAGTTTGGTCCATACTTAAAGGTGAAATTTCTTCATCTGCTGGATGAAATAAAAATAGTATAAGTGATGACCATAATATGCCTGCTCCCTGTGGAGAATTTTATATTTGATGCCCAGTGTTCTGACTTCCTATGGAGACACTTAATCTCTCTTACTTTTCCACACTTAAGGAAACAATGCAATCACACACCATCATCCCTGTGTCTCTCTTCAGAAACAAACATGTAAGAAGTTCCCATTAACAATCTTACTCCTCATCATGGCTTAGACACTTCATTTTTCACCTTAATAGAAATGCAGGCCCTTTGTTTTCAAACCTAATTTCTGTAAACTCACAAAACAGATTCTAGCAATACCATGTCAGCACCATGACCACACACAGCCGGCATTAATCCTCTAACACAAGGAGCCTTTGCCTTCTCAGATATTCCCATCCCATCAAGATCAAGTGCTTTCTTGGGCCATTAAGTAAGATATACAAGAATGTTCTAAGTTAGTTTGAGGCCAGGAATAATTCCAGGCCAGGAATAGTTCCTTTTGTGTTTGAAGCCCTTCTTCCCACCAGTCTGTTGACATGAGAACCTTGTAAACTCTCACTATGTAAATCATCACACAGATAAGCCCAGAGACTATCCTTAAAAAGAAATGTAGATCTTTGCCTGCTTTTGCATGCATTTGGAATGAATTACTAAAAGGAGTAAAACTGTCACCCATTTTTAAAGCTATTCTTTGAACTTTGAAAACTTAATATTTCCAAACCCTAATGTTTGCTTTTAATCACTCTCCTGCCCAGCATATAAGTCTTCTTTACTGTGAAAGGCATAAGGTCCCATGAATAATCAATGAAAAAAAAGGAGACATCCTGTGTTGTAGAACTGTTTGGTGAGTTAGAGAACTTGCTCCAAGACTGAAGAGCAGACCTCAATTCCTGGAACCCACATGACAAAAAGAGAGAAATGACTCCAGCAAGTTGTGCTCTGCATTTCACAGATGGATGGATGGATGGATGGATGGATGGATCGATTAGTAAATAGATAAATAGATGCATAGATAGATAGATAGATAGATAGATAGATAGATAGATAGATGGGTAGATAGATAAATGGGTAGATAGATAAATGGGTAGAAAGATAAATGGGTAGATAGATAAATGGGTAGATAGATTGATGGATTGGCAGATGAATAAAGGGGTAGGTAGGTGGATATTTGTATGTATGTATGGATAGGTAAGTAGATAGATAAATAGATAGCTATATAAATAGATAAATAAATAAAAATGTAAAAGTCCTTAAAGGAATGACAGACTACTCTTCAAGAATAAATTTGAAAGACTTAGTGTTGTTTACAAAGATTTCATAGATGGAGCATCCTTTTGAGGAATTTCTCCTCCTGACGGAATAAACACTACATAGAAAAGACAGTGTGATGAAAGGATAAAAAACAACAAGGAAAAAAGAGTTTTGATATAACGCATGACATGATCTCAGTTCTAACTTGAGTGAGTTAAAATGATTATAAAGGAAAAAATTATTAAAACCAAGTATATTATTTTGCCTTATAAGACTAATAAAATATTGATTAGAGTATTTGTCACATCCTTAAGGAAGTTAATCAGAAAGCTTCTCAGGATCAGCTCTTCTGGCATCTCTCAGAAATTTAAATTAGTGTTCTATTATGGTATAAAAGTTATTTTTAAAAAGTATTTTATTTGCCAATTAATTTATTTTTGAAGATAAAATGGCACAGTTTCCCAGCTTTTTACATTTTATTCATTGTTAGTGAAACATTTTCTCTCAATTAATCAAACTGCAACATTATCAAAATTTTCACATACAGAATGAGAAATTTCCACACATCTCAATAACTATTTTGGACACTTACAGTTAAGCACATTAAGATGCTTATTAGTGGAGAGTTGTGGAATGAGCTTCAATTAGTGAATTAGGCTGTATTCATTACACTTCACCAAATGCTCATTAACAGATTGTTTGATTTTTTTTTTTTCATTCTAAGCTATGAAGGGGGGCTGGAAGCATTGCTGGGGAGCTGCTAGCCTGTCTTAGCAGCAATATGGAAATGAAGTCACATGGAAATCTTTCTGCTTACAGCTGCCCAGATTAGAGAGAGTTTGGAGGTTTACTTAGTAAAATGCTGTCTGTAACTTGACACTCAAAGAATAGGCTAATTCTTCCATGTTACTAGAAGGATCATTTTTATTGCTTTTGTGAAGCAACAATTTTTCTTTTATTAAAGAAAATCAGAGATAAAGGAAATCACCCCTTTTTTGTACAAAATTGAAATAGTTTGGTTACTGATCTTAAGTTCAAGGACACAGAGGAACTTCAGCAAACCTGTGTACATAGCTGCAACCTAAGACACAAGATGCTTCCAGTGTGGCTTTGCACATTCGCTTTCATCTTAGAGACTTAGGGGTTCCCAAGATCTATCATTAGTCCACATTGCTTCTTTCTAACTTTGGTGATGGCAAATAGAGGATTAAGGAAAAAAAAAAAAAAAAAAAAACAAAAACAAAAAGAAAAGGTGGGGCTGCAAACCCCTTCAGCTCCTTCAGTCCTGGGGTGCCCATGCTCAGTCCAATGGTTGGCTGCAAGCACCCACATCTATATTGGTCAGGCTCTAGCAGAGCATCTCAGAAGAGAGCTGTATCAGGTTCCTGTCAGCAAGCACTTCTTGATATCAGCAATAGTGTCTGGGTTTGGTATCTGCAGATGGGATGGATCCCCAGGTGGGGCACTCTCTGGATGGCCTTTCCTTCAGTCTCTGATCTACTCTTGGTCCCTGTATTTCCTTTAGACAGGAGCAATTAATTCTGGGTTAATAGGTTTGAGATGGATGAGTGGCCCCATCCTTCAACCCCATCAGAAGAAGAACCACATCAACCAACGAGACCTCCCAGAGCTCCGAAGGACTATACTATCAACCAAAGAGTACACATGGAAGGGCCCACAGCTCCAGCTGCATATGTAGCAGATGATGTCTTTATATGACATCTATGGGAGGGGAGGCCCTTGGTCCTGTGAAGGCTTAATGCCCCAGGGTATGGGAACACTAGGGTACTGAGGCAAGAGTGAGTGGGAGGATGGGAGGATGGGGGGGAGCACCCTAATAGAAGCAGGGGGAGGGGAGGGGATAGTGGGTTTGCAGAGGGGAAACCTGGAAAGGGGATAACATTTGAAATGCAAAGAAATAAAATAACCAATAAAAATATAGGTGAAAGCTGTCAAGTCAAGTTGATTATTTGTATTAGAATTTGCAATGTGTTAACCACAAGATTCTCCTTCTAAGTGTAATCTTTATCTATGCATCATGAAGAAAACTGCCATCCATCACATTACAGTACTGTAGTGAGAACTGTTCTACATGTCTCTTGTTTTGCTATTTTTAATAAAAAGATCATATTTAGGTATTTCAGTGTCACAGGAGATTTAGTCTTTATCCTTTGTTGTTTTTTGTTATTTTTATTGTTGGAAATAGTTACATAAATTAAGTAAAAATTCAATATATTTTCATATTTTGTGTTCATAACAAAGTATTTTCCATATTTATATGATCAACAAAATAATTATTTTCTTAACAAGTATAATATTTTAGATAAATTAACCAATTATAAACAACAAAACAAGAGTGTAATACAGACAGAACTTTTGAAATGAAGTATAAACTAAGAGACATGATTAAGTATGTGGAACCAATGGGACAAAATATATATATATATATATATATATTTTTTTTTTTTTTCAAGATAGGATTTCTTTGTCTATCTCTGGCTCTCCTGGAACTCACTTCGTAGACCAGGCTGGCCTCAAACTCAGAAATCCGCCTGACTCTGCCTCCTGAGTGCTGGGATTAAAGGCGTGTGCCACCATGCCCGGCTATTTATCATTTTTAAATTAAGGTATTCTATCATGTATTAAACACACTAGAGTTTTCTGCCTCCCCCTTCCTCCCAGTACCTCCTGTCTTCTCCCTTCCCCATCTATTCCTCCTCTATTTCCCTTCAGAAAAGGGGAGGCCTCCCGGGGATATAATCAAATATGACATATCAAGTTGCAATGAGACTAGGCACCTTCCCTGATATTAATGCCAGACGAGGCAAGCCCATAGAAAAACAAGGATCACAACCCTCCATTGCATGTACAGCTACCTTAGAAATCAATGTGCCATTTTCTTAGAAATTGGCAATCAGTATACATCAGGAAACAGCTGTATATGCCCTAAAGAGGCTTCATTCTACCACAAAGACACTTACTTGCTCAAATATGTTCATAGCACCCTCATTCATCATAGGCAGAAACTGGAAACAACCTAGGTGCCCCTCAACTGAAGAATAGGTAAAGTAATAGTACATTTACAAAATGGAGCATGGCTCAGATGTTAAGAAAACAATGGAATCTTGTCTGGCTATAAGAAGTTGGCAGAGTATAGAAGTCCAGGCCAACATCCTAAATCTGCAACTGTGGTGTGGTATCTTGCCCCCAATTGCTTCTTAGCTGACTTACAACAGGTAAATTATCGAGGAGTATTAGCCAGGAGGAATACTGAATTGAAAAGATGAGGCTGATGGGTGTTTTGGGACCTCATTTACATCACAACTACTTTTGAGTGTGTTTGAATGCAATTGGACTGGAGGCTGTGTAAGATCCTGTACCAAGCCAGGCAAGGCCTAGGTCTTCATCAGGAGCAGGGTGTCCTGAAACACATGCTGACCTCAAGTTCCCTCTTGAGCTGGGGCTACTTTGGAGTTCCTGATCTTCTGCCTCCATTTCTGGAAAACTGGGATGGCAGGCAGTTGCTGGCAGGGTCCAGCCACAGGTGTCACACTCAACAGACTTCTTGTGATCAAGTTCCAAGCCTACAGACTAACCAGAGGTTCAGTGGCTGGGATGATGGTGAGGAAAGTGAGGTCCAGCGATCTCTGTCCCCATAGATCTGAAGCAACATCACCTGACACTGCCCCCCTAAATGTGTAGCCACCAAACGCGAAGAAATGGGAGTGGTAAGCAGTGGTGAGTGTTAGCGTATCCTCATTGGAAAGCTGGCTAGCCTTTTTGATGACAGAGTTGAACATAACAGCCTCAGTCCCTGACAGGTGCCAGCTGGAGAGGTGTGCTTGTGCTGCAACCTGGTCGCAGTCACCACTCCTATATACTTCCCTGCAGATGATAGAAGATCACCCAATGATCCAACCCTGTCAGAGCCCCCCAAGCCCAACACCAACCTACCTGCTTTCTTTGCATGATACATCAGTGATGTAGCAATGGTTGAATTGAGCAGCTGTGCTCAGACCAATGGTCTTGTAGTTGGCCTTGACCCCTGAGAGATAGGCAGTGGCTGTGCCTGTGTTTTTTGTAACCTGTCTGTCCATGTTATATGTCTGGGCACAGAGACATTCTCAGCTAGGTGCTACTGGTAAACATTAGTGCAAATTTGGGCTCCAGTTCCAGGTTCCTCCTCCTCTGGTCATTTCCAGCCCCCTTTCCCATCCTAGATATGTATTCCAGTACCTTGGACAGAACCATGTATGGGAAGTAGTCCATAGCCAGGGGTGTCTCAGGCCCCAAATGCTGTTGCAGCTGTCCCTTTAGTATCCTGGTGGCTGTCACTGGTTGGCACCCACATCCCTGAAGGAACAGAATGTGGTCAGGCCTGAGCTTCCAGGCTTTCCAGGACACATCAGTGGCCTTGGATACTTGGAATACCAGGGCTGTAGGGTGGCCATCTCTTGAGCACTCACCATCCTCCAGGAAGATGATGAGGTTCTTGGCTTATGTCTGAATGGGCTGCAGCTTTTTGGCAACATCCAGTGCCTCCTTTGCCTTTTGATTCCAGAAGGCTGGGTTTTCTTCCTCCACTACACAAGAGGAAGTAAACCCAGGTTAGTCCAGGTGGGGTGGTGGGTTAGTCCTTCTGTGGGAGTGAGAAAGGAGCCTTCTAATCTGGGATGACACCAAAGGACAGATGTATCCCCAAAACAACAGCAGCACACAGTCTCCCTGCAAGGTTGGGGCTACTTATGGACTGCCCAGCTAGACAACCAAGGTATCAGGTCCTTCTTAGCCTGCCTGAACCCAAATCAGAGATGGGTTTTGTTCCTGGCTCTAAAGGGTTCTTGTCCCTCCTCTAGATGTAATCACCCTGGTCCTACCCCTGCCCTGTGAACTGAAGTCTGGCTTTCAGTGTGTGGCTGGGCCAAGGGTCCTATGTCTCCTGCAGGTTGAGTGGTAGGCTGGAGGTAATGGATTCTGAAAGAGAAACTTGTGCTTTATGCTGCTGGGACCACCCTTAATTCACAACTGCCTTGTCAAGGATTCCTCACACTTCCTGAGAGCCAGCTGGATCCATACTCTACTCTGGGTGCTCAAAGAAAGTGAGGTTCCAAGTACCCATCCTAAGCCAAGACCTAGCTTTGTTCCTCAAGGATTTTTCAGAGCTTGTTTCTGTATGAGAACTCCTGTTCCCTCAGGCAGTTAGACAGGGCCCAAGAGTGAGTGTATTTTCCATGGGTATTGGGTACACCCAAGAAGCTCTGATAAGAAAGCAAGTTCAAATGTATTTCTTCAATTTAGTAATCCCATTTCTGAGTGGTAGCCAGCATAATTGAAGCAAGGGCTCCTTGCAGTAGCATATGCCCATAATCCCAGCTCTGGGCAGGAGAGGGGGAGGGTATATGGAAGAAGGGAGGACAGAAACAATGAAACAAATGTTGTTTGCAGAAAAAGAAAAGAAAACAACGATATCATGAAATTGTAGGCAAATGGATGAAACTAAAGAAAATCATTCTGAATGAGGTAACCAGACCTGGAAAGACAAACATGGTATGTACTCATAAGTTGGATATTACCTGTAAATTAAAGGACAATAGTGATTCAATCCACAGACCAGAGAGAATAAGAAAAAGGGAGGATTCAAGGGGAGATTCATGAATCTCCCTTGGAAGAGGAAATGTAATAGACATTGGGGGGAGGGATGGGGACTGGAACAGGAGAAATCAGGTGACAGAGAATGAAAAGAAGAATCAGTGGTACTACAGACATATGTTGTGCATTTCCTAGCTGCCCAACCATGAGATGTCTTGGGATATATAAATAGTATATGTATAATTCTATGTAAAATATCATTTCAATTTTATAAACTTTATTGACTACTCCTGTTTTGCTAGTCAGGTAAATAGATCTAAGAAAATATAAGCAACCTGCCAATCAAATCCAAAGCTCATAAAGAATGCTCTGGCCGATATCAATCTTTATTTTCTACCAAAATTGAAATAATAAAAGCTCACCTCAACCCACCCAAATATGCATGTTTACTGCCAAACTACTTGCAAGAGTCAAATCACAGAATCAGTCAAAATGCTGATCACTGTACAAATGGGAAAAGAAATATATACATGAGACGTGCCTCCCTTGACCAGAAGAAAGTCACGCCACCACCTGGATCTTCTCAGTCAGCTTTATTCTGGAGCACCTTGATAGTAGATTCCCAGGACCCCGGACAGCAGCAGAGCTGCAGCTTATATACTCTCCCAGGGAAGGGGGAGGGTGTGGTAGTGGTTGTGGATTGGTGCACCAAGCTACACCTCATTAGCATATGGCCTGTTCATTGGTGCCACAAGGAGCACCTCATTTGCATATTGCCTGTTCAGGAGGGGCTATCATTTAAGGAGAGCCTGAAGAGAGCTGTGCATGCACACTAGGCGCTCTTCCCTGACAGCCAGCAAGTGCTCCGCCATCTTGTAATGGCAAAGAGCCAGAGGCTTCTCCAAGCCTGGGGCTTTACGGAGCTGGAGGCTTCATGGAGCCTTGGCTGCCTACAGGGCCGAGGTTTCCTGGGGCCGAGGCTTCACAGAGCCGTGGCTGCCTATGGAGCCGCGGTTTCACAGAGCCGCGGTTTCACAGAGCCTCGGTACGGAGCCGTGGCTGCATGGAGCCACGGCTGCCTACATCTCCCCCTTCTTTATTAATTAAATATGAAGTCCTACAAATCTGGTCAGCGAACACCCCGGCCTGAGGGAGTAGCCTTTGACAAGTGACTGATAGGAAATCGGGCTACCATCAGACACAACCACCAGTCTCTCTCTGCAGAGATCTGGAGTAGGAGGAGATGCCACCTGCGCGTGGCTGGCTGACTTGGCTGTAACAGAGGTCAAATCCTTTGTGCAATCATGAGACATTGTAATGAATTTCCGCCCTAGTCATTGATAGGTGTACTTTAGCACACCTGTCTCCATGTCTGTTTATCAGGGGGAGTATAGGTCAGGATGACACGAAACTTCCATGCAATTTACATGCTCTCGAGGAATCTATCCTGTATGGAACATCCCCTGAACTGTATTGTGACACTTTGTCAGCAAAATTGAGTTTCCTTACTCCATCATCCTTTGAGGTGGTATAGTGGGAGGCATTAGGTCTGTCCCTAAACCGGGGAAGTATTGGCAAACCAGTCTGCTAGGAAATAATCACAAACTCTTAAGAGGGGCTAACCAGAATTCAGATGAGGTATGTTCGTCTATGGCCATCAGGGCTTGAATAAGGACAGCTTTCTGTCGGGCCTGAATGTGTCTCATATGACATAACAGCCAGAGGCAAAGTACACAACCCGCAAACACCAGGACACCCCAAAGTAGCATTCCAGCCCATTCTTTAGAAAAGGAAAAGGCATTGGACAGCCAAGAGGTAAAATCTCCCAAGGTGACAGGGTTGACTCTGGTGCCGTTCAGGATAGAAATCTGGGTAAGGAGCTTCCGGGAAAGTCGTTCCGCCTCAGCAGTCCAATTCCATTGAAGATACTCTGACAACCCCCTGCTATAATTAAAGTTTTCAGATATATCAGCAGTTAGTGGGGTAATACATAAATTCTTAAAATGGGAAACACAGGAAAATTGAATCAACTGAAATAGTTCTTCCATGTTTTCCTGAAGTAAATCAATTCTTTGATTTGCCATGGCTACAGCCGCGGTAACCGCAGCAGTTGCTGAGATAGTAATGGCAGTAATGATAGCAGTAGTAACACCAAAATCTCTTTTATGACTAGGTGTGCAAAAGGAGTAAGGGAAGTTGGGCAAAACAGCTGAATTACTATGTACTGGCATAGGGACTGGCCAAGTGCGGGCAACAGCCCATAATTTTAACATATTACCCATTTGTAAATTCATCAGGAGTATCAATAGATGTAGGTGTTTCTTCATTATCCTTTTTTCTGCTTTGTCTTCCAAGGGAGGGGGCGCTCTTCGTATCAGTCTCTTGGGTATCCAAATTGGTTCTTTGTCCCTAGGAAAAACACAAATGCTCCCCTGGACTGTGAAATGACTGGGTCTTGACCTAGCCATGATCCAGATAATACATCTTTCCATTTGACATATTGTGAGTGTATAGGAATTATGGCAGTGTGGTGCCTGTACTGGAAGTGGGAGAAAACAAACTGAATCCAGGTGATAGAAGGGTAATGATTATCAAAATCACCTGTACACATCACTGCCTTAAGTAATTATGGCTTCTGGTTGTTGATTATCAAAATCACCTGTCATCCTACATTCAACTTCAAAGGTACCACTTACTTACTATGCCTTGTCCCTTACCGGGAACCTTATTTTCTTTTTTGAGAACCTTATTGTCTCTTATCCGAGAACCTTATTGTCTCTTTACCTGAGAACTTTATTGTCTCTTTACCCAAGAACTTTATTGTCTCTTATACGAGAACCTTATAAAGAACTATTGCTCCCTCTCATATATAGCAGCCTCCTCATGAATATCCACCTCTTCTTCCAAAGAGGAGTCTGAATCGGAAAGCTGCAATTCCTTGAGAGAGGGGTAAATCCCCTTTTCTTGTTCCCCCTTAATTTTAAGGGTAGGTTCTAGCCTCCCTTTTGCTGTTTTGTCTTTACCACTCTGTTTTTCGAACAGTTTTTGGAGGGCCGTTAAGACAACTAAAATGGCCAAACCAATCCAAAGTGGATCAACAATATAGGGAAGCATAACCTCTCTAAAATATTCCAGGAAGCTTACTGGTACCGCTGCTCCATAGCTGATGAGTTCTGATCCCATGAAGATAATCTTTGGTTCCTGAAGAGTTCAGATCCCATGAAGATAGTCTTTGGTTCCCGGGTTTCAGTGCCACTTGGGACACGCCTCCCTTGACCAGAAGAAAGTCACGCCACCACCTGGATCTTCTCAGTCAGCTTTATTCTGGAACACCTTGATAGTAGATTCCCAGGACCCTGGACAGCAGCAGAGCTGAGGCTTATATACTCTCCCAGGGAAGGGGGAGTGTGTGGAAGAGGTTGAGGATTGGTGCACCAAGATACACTTCATTAGCATATGGCCCATTCATTGGTGGCACAAGCCACACCTCATTTGCATATTGCCCGTTCTGGAGGGGCTATCATTTGAGGGGAGCCTGAAGCGAGCTGCGTATGCGCACTAGGCTCTCTTCCCTGACAGCCTGCTGGTCCCCCGCCATCTTGTAATGGCAGAGAGCCACAGGCTTCTCGGAGCCCATGGCTTTACGGAGCTGGAGGCTTCACAGAGCCTTGGCTGCCTATGCAGTTTCACGGAGCTGCGGCTGCCTACTGAGCCTAGTCTTCACGGAGCCAAGGCTGCATGGAGCCGCGGCTGCCTACATATACACAATTGAGAATTAGTCAGAATCAAGATCAAAGACTTGATTTGGACCAGATAGAACTGAGAGATATTCTTTTCAAACAAGTGAAAGGAATGAGTCTCTGAATATCATCTCTCACATCTTTCCATTAATAGGTTGGATGCACAGGGAGAAACCTTGCCAGATTAGGAGGGTACCACAAGGGAAGAGAAAGGAGCAAAAGAGGAGGAAGATGGTAAAGGGAGTGGAAGATAATGCAATCCAAGTGTATTAGATACATCTCTGTAGCCTCAGGTTACAAGATGTCAGAATGAAGCCTATTTCTTTGAACATTTAACACATGCTAATATGATTTGAAGAAAATCATTTCAAGTGACAATTCCAATTCAATTGTTACTCCTTTTCTTCTCATGACCCACTTATACAGACACTATGGTAATAGCACCTTTTAATTATCTCTACTTACCTATCTGTAGAAACCCATTATGCAAAGTAACTTCATAGCAATCCAGAACTGAAGGATCCTTAAAATTAAAAGAAAACATTCATCTAAATGCTGAATGGCGATGGTACTTTTCACTGTTTAATTCCTGACCTTGAATATTAAGTGTCCACTTTTAATAAATTACTAGATTGTTACATATTTAGCATATGGCTTCTTTCCTCTTTCAGTCCCTGTTATGACAAAGATATTCCATTACTAATTCAGGATCATAAAGTTGTCATAATTAGAACTGATTTCTTTTTCTTTTTTTTTTAAGCAATCACCATTTATTGACACATTCAATTAAAAAAAAAAGTTTTGATTTGGGAGAAAATGTAGCTGTAAGTTGGCCCAGGACTTTGAGGTTTTTGTGTCTGAAAACTATACAACTTTCTGTCTCAGGTTGGGTGTGGGCAGTGGGGTTTTGAAGATAAACTTCTGAGTACATTTTTGTGTCCCTCATTGATTAGTAGTGACTTGATTCTAATTAATAAATTCTCTCTCTCTCTCTCTCTCTCTCTCTCTCTCTCTCTCTCTCTCTCTCTCTCCAAACAGGGTTTCTCTGTATAGCCCTGGATGTCCTGGAACAAACTCTAGACTAGTCGGGCCTCGAACTCAGAAATCTGCCTGCATCTGCCTCTCAAGTGCTAGGATTAAAGGAGTGAATCACTATCATCCAGCTCAATAAATTCTTATCCTTTGCACTGTCCAGGTGTGTGAGTTGTGTTGAACCTCAGTGAACCCAACAATGGAAAGGCTTTACCACACTGCTGAAATTCATAGCATCTGTCTCCAGGATCAATAGTTACATAATGAAGAATATACAGGTATGAAAAAGCTTCACCATACTAAATAGAATCACAATGTTTCTACACAGTTCAAATTCTTCCATGATGAAGACTACTAAATTGTGCAAAGGCTTTACCATATTAAATATACTCAGAGGGTTTCTCCCTCAGCCTTTCAATGGCTAGGAACAGATCTTATGACCAAACCAACACTCATAAAAGCAAACATTTAATTGCAGTTTCTCTGCCTTGTGGTTTGTCTTGTGTATGCCTAAAGAACTATGACATGCAAAGGCTTTACTCTGTTCATAACATTCACATAGGTTCTCATTGGTATGTGATCTTTTATGTCATCGCAGATGACCTTGACATGAACTGCTTTACAACACCGATTACCTTCCTATGGTTTCTGTCTTCTATGTGTTCTTTTAAAAATAATGAAGACTATAAAGTTGTAAAAAGTCTTTCCACATTGATTACTTTCATGAAATTTCGTTCCAGTGTGGAATCTTTTACGTTGTGAAGATTAGAACTGATTTCTAGGGATTTGCAATCTTTATTTTTAAAATGACTTTAAGAACTCTCTTGTCTTCTTCTTATCACTCACCTGTATATATCATCTAGGTATTTGATGAGAAGATTTCATTAAGGAAAGTCACAGGGGTCTGGAAATTCCATCTCTAACTATCACTAATTAAATTGTCCTAATCCTACTGAAGCTGTCAATTGTGCATGGAGCTATTTCCTCGGAAATCTATGAGCCTGCTATTTAAATGTCATGCTTCTTTATTATTATTTATCTATATATAATTTATTAGCTGGATGCTTTGCTATAGCCTCAGGGTATGGATAATTTTTAATTATAATTAAGAAACCCATTCTGAGTATTATCACTCTCAAATAAATGTAGATGTAAATAGCATAAGAAAATACACAAATATAGAAGTGGGCCATTTTTTAAAGATTCATTTATCTATCTATCTATCTATCTATCTATCTATCTATCTATCTATCTATTTGTTTGTTTGTTTTATGTATGTGAGTACATCGTAGCTGTACAGATGGTGGTAAGCCTTCATATGGTTGTTAGGAATTGAGTTTTTAGGACCTCTGCTCACTCCAGACGGCACTGCTCTCTCAGTCCCTGCTTGCTCTGGCCAAAAATTGTCATTATTATTATATATAAGTACACTGTAGCTGACTTCAGACACACCATAAGACGGTGTTAGATCTCATTATAGATGATTGTGAGCCACCATGTGCTTGCTGGGATTTGAACTCAGGACCTTTGGAAAAACCAGTCAGTGTTCTTACCCACTGAGCCATCTCTCCAGCCCCGAGGTGGGCATTCTTACACTATCTGTTCACCACCTAGTTAATAAACTCAGAGGAACTAGGAAAGGCACATGACAAGAGATCTTTAATTAAAAGATTGAGTCTAGATCTACACAGTTTTCGCCTGATTGTACTGGAATTTTCACAATGACAAAATCATAATCCTATTGGCTGTGACATTTATTCCATTATACAGAAATCACTTTTGGTATAAGCAAATGCCCTGTTCAAACACTGGAAGAAGATGAGTTGAGGAGAACAAACACTTATTTTATGTATGTATGTATGTATGTATTAAGGAAAATTAAATTAATGATATTTAGGGATCACTGCACAGGTCATAAAGATTGTTTTATAAAGGTTATCTTTTCTGAAAGTTCAATATTGGGTTTCATTGAATATTACAATAATAATCACGTTTAAAATGCTGATATCATTTTCATTAAGGACTCCATTGTTTTATGCTACAAGTAGAGTTCAAATGAATGTGCATATGTGCTGTCTCACCAGGTAGTCAGAGAAAAGTTGCATATGTTCAATTTATTTCTTTAATCCAGAGATGCAGGGGTAAAAAAGAATGTATTGTACCAGCTAAATTTCCCGTACAAGATAATAGGAACATCCAATGATTTAAAGTTATCTTTGCTAGCTATCAAATGATCCATATAACATTTCCTTGGAGCACTGGCACTAGGAGTCTTTTGCCTGCTCTTGGGACTCCTTTCCTCCTGTTGGGCTGCCTGGTACAGCATCTATATAAGACGGTTTTTGCCTTGTCTGATTGTATCTTGCCTTGTCCTTTTTGGTTATTATCCCTTGGATGCCAGCTTTATTCTGAAAAGGAAGCAGAGTGAGTGGATCTGGGGAAGAGGGAAGATGTGGGTGGGGCTAGGAGGAATGAAATGAAAGAAGGGGAAATGAAACTCTAGTTAGGATGGTTTTGATTTTGTATTTTTTGTTTTTGTTTTCTGAGAGAAGAATCTATTTTCAATTTAAGAAAAATGAAAAAAAGTTTTCTCAATTAACTTTAAAAGGTTATAATATATGAAATATGAAATATGATAATTGACATTCAGCTTCACATACTTTTAATCCATGTTCAATGATTTGTGAGGTTGGCGAGTGAGCATATGCCTTTGGAAAGGGTACTCTTGTTGACCCTAATTGAGGGCATTGATTTTTCTTGCTTTATTCCTGTGGACTTAGAGCTAGATTGGTAGCCATCAAATCCCAGAGACATTCCAGTCTCCAGCCCTTCCGCACCAAGTTTACAAAAGCATATAACCACAACCAGCTTTGTATACGCCTGCTGAGATCTAAACTCAGATCCTGTAGCTTGTAAAAGAATCACTCCTGACCACTGAGTCATTTCTATAGGCCCCTGAGTTTGTGTTTTTAAAATTCTATTTGTATTTATCGACTCACTCTGCTCCACTTTGATGTTCCACACTTACCTCACTTTGAAGAATTGCCAATTCAATTGGCTGTATTTTAAAACTTTTAGTTTTATGTTCTATTTATAGGCAATCTCCTTCCCTTTCCTTTAGATGAAGAACAGTGAGAACAGAGTGTCAATAAACTCAGAGGAATAAAAAAAGAACATCTGTTCCATGTGTTTTCCATCATAGGGCTAATTGACAGGTAAGCCTTTTTTTCTAAAAGACCAACACTTTTAAGAATTCATCTGAGGACAAATTGTGCCGACTTCCAGAGCATGTGGCAGGAAAACACTATTACATAGCTCATCACCCCCAGGATGAAATGTCGGCATTGAAACATTATGATTTATGTGTATATTCAACATTTGTTTGGGGAGCCAAACTGACTCTTCTCTTAATTCGTTGTGACTAAAATAATCTCTGCTTAATTCTCCATACTCATCAGCTCTTCATTCTGTCCATCGATGCCATTTTACCCAAAGCATTATTCACACCTTGTATTTCTGCAAAAATCCTCCTCGGTGCCCATAATTATGCACTGACATGGCTGGGTTGTGGTTGTGGACTTTCACACAGTGCTGTACACAACATGGCTCAGAGAACCTAATGAGAATAAGTTCATTAAATTAGTCCTGATAATTAACAAACTTACTGCCTGCTCCTCAAATGTCTCATTTGTGACACTAAGTTGGCAAACGTTTTCAACTGTGGAAGCAGAGTTGAAGCCAAAATGTCTTTCTGAATAGTGAAAACTCATCTTTATTAAAATGTCTTCATCATACATATAATGTCGTGATATATATTAAGAAAAAAGTAACTAATTAGCAATGAAAACACATATAAAATAAAACGAAATCTTGAACAAATAAGACAGGGTGTCTGATGAATTTTTTGTGGATAGTTTTTTTTTTTTTTAATAATGCAGCATTTCTTTGTTTTATTTTTTTAATGGTTATTTCATTTACATTTTGAATGTTGTCCCCTTCTTGGTCTCAGGGATGCGCTTAAAAGAAAAATAATCTTTTTATATCCAAGTTAGTCTTGGTCTCATACTTTATGAAGGATGACTTAACTCTGTCTATGCTCCATCTGCATCTACTCTGTTTTGCTGTGAAAATATTTTCCAAAATGTTCTATGTATTTATCCTAGGCATTTATGATAATAACAACAAACAGGCCTATGGGCCTTTAGTGATCCATGCAATCAATACTTGAAGGTATAATTTATAGCCTCCGTGACTTTAAAATTTTGTGACTATCCTTGTGATATAGACCAGGTACCGTGGAAACATGGTAGCTATTCAGCCAGGCAGGTAGGATTTTGAGGGGCATAATCTGTAATGGTTATGAAGATGAATGTATGCTACTAATTTATTTTTCACTTATTTTGGAAAGAGTCTCAGATCTGTGAAACTATCTTCTCTCTCTCTCTCTCTCTCTCTCTCTCTCTCTCTCTCTCTCTCTCCTAATGCCCCTCACATCTTATATGCTTTATCTTCTTCTAATTCATTACTCTTCTATTTTAAAATAGTAATTTGGTTCAATGAAAATTTTCTCCATAGCCTCTTTCTTTTTGTCTTGTTTTATTGCTGTTGTGGTTGGTCTTCTTAATCCAGTAGAGATGTATATCAAACACACAGCAAGGAGGAATATTTGAAGTGCTTTCACTCTAAGAAGAGATCTGTGTATCTAATAACTGAATATGTCAAGAAATCGAGCAGAATGGAGACGCTTGCAATAATGTTATATTTATTGTTACTTTGTGTAAAGATAAAGCTATTGGTTCTTTCTATTAATTTGCATTTTGAAATGTAGCTTTACATGAGTATTTTAGACTGGAGATTTTCCCTGAGGTTTTTAATCTGATATTTGCTAGCTGAATTCCTATAAAAATTAATATAGGGTATTATATACTAATAGAGATTTTGCTATTGAAGAGACCCAAGTTTGAATTGTGGATACTATTTGCATGCTGCGTGACATGCATTCCATTCTCAGTATTTCAGATTTTTCATCAAAATTAAAAAATATGAAGAGTATTCAGGGTTAACTTGACAGTTATCACAACAATAATTCCATGAAAATGCTCAAGATAGTTTAGCGATAATTATTACAAGAGTGCCTGTTTAGTAGTAATCTTAAATGATCTACAAAGAATGAAGATGGCAGTGAGTTGTGGAACCAGGTAAGTCTATAAGGAATCCACATTTGAAGAAGAGATAGGAAAGCATGTGGAACACATGCTTTGGTGATGCTCAGCTTTTGTTTCATATTAGTTAAGTAAATCTCTAAAAATTTCTTTAGATATTATATGCTAGCCATTTTATTAGATACATTGTATCAAACTATAGAATGTTGTTGACCTGTAAGATTTAAGTAGGCTGACTTTATGAAATCATAAGCTGTAAGGCTGTCAGAAGGGAAGTTCTGTGCAGTGCTTTTTAGCATGAACTTTGAAATTCCTGTAACATGGGTTAATAGCTTATATGATAACTAGAAAGTCTACAACCTTATGCAAGTCATCTACCATCTGAGATCCTTAGATTCCTCAGACAGCATAGTAGAGTCCATCCGCCAGTCTCTGCCTCCCGAGTGCTAGGATTAAAGGCATGCGCCACCACGCCCAGCCTCTTTCTTTATTTTTTTAAGTAATAACTATTTATGATACTGCCAAAAATATACTACTCACTAAGTAATTTTCTGCTTTTGTTTTAAAGCTGTTAACAGACATGGATTGCAGAAACATTTGAAACTTTTCTGGCTTTCTTTCCATAGTGATATGTGGGAAGAATACAGAAAAGAGCAACTAAACTCATATATCTATAAGTTTGGCAAAGAGAGACAACATTGATTAAATTCTTCCAGTTGAACAGAATATTAACAAGGGTCCTCTGGCTCATTTACAATGTATGGTATTAGTTCATAAAGAAGAGGATAGCTATAGGCAAAACTCCATAGACAAGAAGACAAAATGCAGATCATGGTTTTAAAAAAATTAACTCGTGAATGGGATGTTAACCTCCAACTGGGGAAGTAATTGTATTATAATGGTGATGGGAAAAACTATCAACCAAAGAAATGAACCTGAACAGAAATGCTTCTAAATGCCAAGGACTTTGGTTACCTTTGTGGCTTTTGTGTGCTTCATTTTTTATGCCAGTGCCCTGTGCTTCAGAATCTTGGCTGAGCCTAGCTATGAAAATTCTTCAAGAGTTAGCCTTCATTGAGTAAAAATTTATGTACAAAGAACTTAGAGATTCTCAAATGATGGCTTTGTTGCATAAAAATGTTTGACTTCAATAGTAATTTCAAACCTAAGGACCACAATTGTAGACTCATGGATTAAAGAGCACAAATTTTATCTTCCAAATAGTATATTACCCTATATATAACAAGAGTAGGTTGTCTGAAATTTGCAAACTACAATTTCATTTCTACTCTTCTGATGTTACTGGATAATGAATGTGAGGTATGCAAAAGCTCTTGATACTAAGAATTTTTTTTTAAATGTGGTCTAAAACTATGAATAAAATGATGATATTATGTAGGTGGTTAGATATTAGCAGACTAGGAAGTCATTAAGGATGAATCTCATTTTTATAAACAGCAACAGTTTACAATAGTACAAGAATAGGAGATTTAAGCTTTTGACTCCTGGAAAAAAACAATGGTATCTGAGTCTTTACTGATATCTTAAATAAGACATGACATTTTAAGTGTCCAAACCTTAGGTTAGTGTCTAGCAAGAGGATTTCCACCAAGGAACAAACATATAGTAGTGTATTTTCACTTAAGATTTAATATATTTGGTAGCCTACAGTTTCTGGTAAAGACATCCCCCCCCCTTTGTTTAAAGTAACCCTATTTAAACATTTTATATTAATGTGTGTGTGTGCTTCTCTCTCTCTCTGTGTATGTGTGCTTGTGAACATGTATATTTTAGCAAGTTTCAACCATACTATAATTCCATAAAGCTATTTGGAAGACATTTAGTGTGAGTTAATTGTCTTCATATTTCCGCTGCTATTTTAACTTCCCAATCCTCACCCATTTAAATCTTCCTGTTTCACAATTTCACTAACGTCTCCATAGTACCTGCACTCTATTTCCCCTTGCTAAAACACCCACAACACAACTTCTTACCAGTTTCCTGATATGTATGAGAATCCAATGTAAGGTCACATGTCTATAATACAAAGCTATCATCTCTATATAAGAGAAGACATGT